>CM050166.1:51808851-52138851 GCA_027410445.1 Discoglossus pictus
TTCGTCCTATCGTCTGAGCATAAAATGTGCTTCATCAGAGAAGGAAACACTTTGTCAATCATAAGAGGTCCAATTTTGCTACTGTTGTGCAAATTGAAGACTTTTCTGACAAATGAACCCACGTCGGCATGGATGCAGTGAGCAGATGCTTGCTTCGGAGCCCCATACGCAACAGTGTTGGCTGTACTGTCTTTCAAGACACACGTTTGGTAGCCCCCTGGTTCATTTGGACATTCACCAATGACACGTGGTGCTCCGCAGTTTTGACGCTGTTTATTTGCAATTGTGCCGTTTGTCCAGTTAAAGTACACTTTAACCACAGCAGCATGCGAACTGTTCACAAACTGCACTGTTTCACAAATACTGTCACCCTTGGCCCGAAAGCCAATGACCATCCCCTTTTCAAACTCTGATAAATTGAACGTTTTACCCATAACCGTGATGTTATGTTTGCAGAATGTTTACATGTCCTCTTATATACCCACCAAGCCAGCTCACGACATGTGCCGTATTTCATTGTGTACGTGCTACTGACGTGAAAAGTAGGCAGTGGTCATGATAATGTAACTCGACCCTGTATGTATGTATGTATGTATGCATCAGTTCCTACAATTTAGAAACTAAAATCTCTTGATTGATGCTTGATGAATTCCATGTCCCTTAATGAAAGTTTCTAAAAGTGTGCAGTGTCATTCTGCTAATTGATTTGATGCAATAATAATATATTTATATGGGTACTGGGGCGATTTATGCTAATCCAAACTCTTCATTAGATATCTATGCGCGTTGCTTCCGTGTTGTGTTTTTATAATAGGAGCCACTTCTTTCTAAGGCTATACACTTGACTTCTATCAAGCTTGTCTAAATTTACATGTAAGAGGTTGGAGCTAGACCATATTTTCAGGATATCTAGATTAAAGTGACAGATCAAAGGCTCCAGTTATTGCCGAAATAAAAATGTTTACATTTAAATATAATTACAATCACATATATAGCTGTCGGCATGCGGGTTGTTGCTAACGCTTGTGGGCTCACAAAGCGAGGGCCTCAATTGCTGGCTCATCCCTACGACCCCCTACGACTTTCGGACCGCAAATGCGGACCCTCGCGAAGGGAGGCGCCGCATTTGTTGAGGTGGAGGCGCTACGACGCCTCACAACTGGTTACAAACGACCACGCAAGCGGGACTTGGGGAAAAAAAGCCATAAACACACAATGACTAACTACGGACTTCCACAAAAAATATATACGAGCCACGGGACTTAGATTTTCAAGTAATATATGTTTAAAATATCTAACTTTCAAAATCCGTTCTCTAACATTTCCACTGAAAAAAATTAAGGATAATAAATAATAACTTATATTTACTTTATACTTTTTGTACTTTTACTTTTGCTGTGTCACTTAAAGGGAGAAGGAACACAATTTGTTGATGTTATATAGCATTTAAAGAGCAAGTTTTAAACATTAGAAATGTTTCATACATTTAAAGTCATTTTATTTATTTTTCATTGTCCATCACCTGACAGGTACACAAACATCTAAGAATCGTAGTGTGCCTCTAAGTACTTATTTCATGTAAATGCAAGCATGTGAGCCTTGGTCCAGACTCTGCTTTATGTGCCTGTGATATGGTGATTATAGCTACATTATACAAGCTTAAAAATACTGTAGTATTAATATCCATTGAGGATACAGCGCCACCTGCTGGGTTTATAAGGGTACACATCTGTTACTGGACACAATGGGAAGGAATGTATTGTAACTGCATTAACTCCTAGCAGTTTATCTTGTAAAGGGCCTCGAAGCATTAGGAAAGTGATCATAAAACTGCTGTGCTGTGTGTTATTACTGGTCTAATCATTACAAATAGTAAAATACAGATTATTTTCTCATTGATTGTCTCTGCCAGTTTACTTTAAAATGAAAACGTCATGGAATGTAATATCTTCTTGCTTTTTAAAATAACAACATAAGCAAAAAGCTAATATATATATATATATATATATATATATATATATTTTTTTTTTTTTTTGCATTTTGGGGGGACAATAAACATGTTTTTAAATAAGCATGTAAGTCCCCAAAACTGCAGTTGTAATCATTTTTATTCACTGTACCAGTTCTCTTTTTAGGCTTCATACTTGCAGGTTTATACAGTTTCATTGGGTGCTTATTCATTTTAGCCTGAATATTTTATTTTTATGTTCTCAGCTTGCGGTGGGAATCCTGAAAGAATTCGAGAACCATGTGGGAGAATTACCAGCCCCGGGTGGCCTGCCGAGTACCCATCTAGGATGAACTGTAGCTGGTACATCCGAACAACCCCAGGCGAAATGATTACCATCAGGTGTGCATTAAATATTCTGCATTTTATTTCCATTCCTTATTTGCTAATATTAACAAACTGAAACCAAACGTAGGTGCGGAGTAACTTACCAAGGAGCTACCAATACTTTTTTTAAGAGACAATAACTTATTTATATAAATATATGTAAAGTAATCAAAAAATGATAAACCATCTTTACTGCTCTTTTAAAATATATGGAAGTTTCATGGATTATAAATGTATCTGACAAGAGGCAAATCCGTATTTTTAGCCTTCTTTCTTTTTTTTTTTTTTTGTTTGCATGAAAAAATCCCCAAATAAACATTACAAAATTAGCAATTTCTTTTGGCAATTGATTATGTGAAGGAGTCCTCTGAAAATCTAAGTTAATTTAGCATAAAATGCATAATTCATTGTGCCTAATCGTAGATAGCTACAACTTTGTTGCAATGTCTGGGGATCAGTCTCTGGAGCGAAGCATCATGGGACATGTAGTATTTTCTTCCCACTGCAAGGAAGCAGCTTCAGGCAATGCTGCTCTGGATTTCTGCACTGTGCTGCTGTTGGGTTGAGTGTTAGTATAGGGTTAAAAAAAAATACTTGTATAGTACCAGTTGTCTTTGTAGACACCTCTGGGGGTGTGCAAATCAAATTTCGTTATTTAATTTTTTTTTTATATTATAAATAAAATAAGTCTGTTTGTGTATAGAATGAATCCATTTAATGTGTCTCTGACATATACAGCTTATGTTAGATTAGAAAAAGGGAAAAACAAGGAAATTCCAAATACCTTTTAAATACATGTTTGTGCAGGAGGGAGTTGTCACATTGCTTGACAGAGTAATCTGCCACACAAAGTTACCACAATGGTATTTTGTACTAACTAAACTTGATAGTGGCCAAAATGTCAATTCCTGGATAATGTTACCGCCTGGCTTCCTCACTTTTTCTCTCCCCCAAACATACCTTCTATTGTTCTTGGCGATTTTCAACATTGCCATTGACACTCCCTCCTCCAATACAGCCGCAAAACTACTCAAACTTACCTCTTCCCTTGGCCTCTCGCAGTGGACAGAATCCCCAACTCACCATGATGGTCACTTCCTTGACCTAATTTTTACAAATCTCTGCACTATATCCAACCTTATCTCCCCACTTTCTCTTTCTGACCACCATCTCCTAACCTACATTCTCACAACACCTTCAACTCTCTGCTCCTCTTCAGTTAGCCACCAGAACCCATAAAAACCTGTAAACACTGGATGTCTGCCCGTCAACTCAAATTCAATATGTCAAAGATGAAGCTCCTAATCTTCCCTCCCTTTTCCACAGCATCCACTCCACACATATCTCTCACAGTCGACAATGCCATGATCACATTCACCACACAGGCCAATTGTCTTGGGGTTCTACTGGATCCTTCCCTCTTTTGTTCCTCACACACAATTCATCACTGAATATTGTCATTTTCACCTAAAAAAAATATTTTCCAAAATAGGTCATTTTATCTCACAAGACACAACCAAAATACTAATACACTCTCTGATCATATCCGCCTAGACTACTGCAACTCTCCCATTGCCATTGCCTGTCTCTTTCCACTTCAATCTATAATGAATGAATCGGACTCATCTACCAAACTCCTCTCTCGCTGTCTGCAGTACCTCTCGGTCATCCACTCCACTGGATTCCCATAGGGTCTGGATTTTAAATTTTTATTCTGGAGGCTAACCTATAAAGCCCTGAATAATAATGCACCCTTGTAAAGCTCTCTGCTCTTGTCTCAAAATATTTTCCCAACCATCCTTCAGCCATATTTATACCTCACCTTTTGTAATTTTGCAAGTTTTCAGTCTTATTGGGTGCTTTAGAAAAAGCACTTTGCTTGATTTTAAACTCTGCAACAGGACCCTCCATTCTTTTGTAATTTTTGTTAAGTTTTGTTTTTTATCGACCCTGTTTAGCACTAGGGAATACGATGGAGCATTACAAATAAAGGTTAATAAGACCGTGGCGTTCATTCTTTCCATTGTGTATAGCGCTGTGGAATAGGTTGGCACATTACACATTATGGAATAATTTATTAATTTATAATATGTATTTAAAAAATCCAAGCTGTTATCCTACTGCCTAGAATTGGTTTAAATAGTTTATTATTATAATTATATATATTATTTTGTTATAGTTTTGAAGATTTTGACCTCCAGGGATCCAGCAAATGCACTTCTGACTGGTTAACAATAGGTCCTTCTCAAAATTATGATGGCAACAGAGTTTGTGGTTCTACAATCCCTGCTCCATATACCTCCTTACAAGACCATGTGTGGATCAAGTTTCATTCCGATGATCGTATTTCAAGAAAAGGTTTTCGATTTTCATATTTTTCAGGTATGGCTTAAATATTCTAACCATGATCTCAAATCTAATATGATTTTCCAATAAATATTTTAACAAATGTTTTAAATTCAATCAATATTATTTCTAGTCTCATCTGAATATCTGTTGTTAGTTGGTCATTTAGTTGGTGATGGTTTTTAAGGTTGGGCTCTGGTTTTAAATTTGCTGTAAATGCTGAAGCAAGATTTGAGAAAGAATTGTACCACATTTTCAATATATTTCCTAAAACTTTGGTTAAACTTGTATATCACTTTATTTGTTTATTTTGAAGCTCACATGGATAGGGATTCAGTCTGCATGTTGCCACTTCCTAGACTGTTTTTAATTGAATCTCTCCATTGAGAACCAATCAATTAATGAATTGGTTCATGCTGAATTTTGTTATATTTTTGTTCAAAGTACCTCTCCTTTTGATCTTTGGAGATTAATGTCTTGCATCCCAAACTACATTAGTTTTCATCATTTGCAATACATTTCAGAACCTAATTTCTCTCTTCTGAACTCGACTAAAAGTAACTCTGTTCACTTGATTTACTGCACATTCGAAATAACTCATTGTATGTATGACTTGGCCTCATATATTACACTATCTGTGCAGCTTCTTATGAGGCCTTTAAGGCCTATATTAGTTATAATTATTACTCTGTTAAGTAGCTTTTCACGTCTTTTTCAAGCCTCTTGCTGATGGTGCATGATTGTGTTGATATGTTTCATATATGTCACTTGCATGGCACACATTTATTGAAAGAAAACAAAGAAAATGTTTGTCATCCTATAATTTACGTCTAGTTATGAGCTTTTTAAAATGTTTTAATGGCAAATATTTTATTGTATTTTACTGTTTATTTTTCAGGAAAAACAAAATGTGACAGTTACCGGTTTCATTGTGACAATGGAAAATTTATCTCAGAAACTTTAAAATGTAATCATGTGGATGATTGTGGAGATGGTTCGGATGAAAAATTTTGTGCCAAAATCAACCGTCCTACATTGGCTTCCTTCCAGCCTTGTGCATACAACCAGTTTCAATGTCTTTCTCGTTTCACTAAAGCCTATACCTGCCTCCCAAATTCTTTAAAATGTGATGGTAATATTGACTGCCTGGACTTGGGTGATGAGATAGATTGTGCTGTACCTACATGTGGGCAGTCACTCAAATATTTTTATGGTGCATTCAGTTCACCAAACTACCCTGATTTCTATCCCCCCGGCAGCAACTGTACTTGGCTCATAGACACTGGTGACCGGCGCAAAGTGATTCTACGCTTCACTGATTTTAAGTTGGATGGCACAGGATATGGGGATTATGTCAAGATTTATGATGGACTGGAAGAAAATCCACGGAAACTTTTACGCGTCTTGACTGCGTTTGATTCTCATGCACCTCTTACTGTTGTGTCTTCCTCTGGGCAGATCAGAGTGCATTTTTGTGCAGATAAGGTAAATGCAGCAAGAGGTTTTAATGCAACATACCAAGTGGATGGTTTTTGTTTACCTTGGGAGATCCCATGCGGAGGCAACTGGGGCTGTTATACAGAACAACAACGTTGTGATGGATACTGGCATTGCCCCAATGGAAGAGATGAATTAAACTGTACAATGTGCCAAAAAGATGAGTTCCCATGCTCCAGAAATGGCGTATGTTATCCTCGGTCAGACCGATGTAACTATCAAAACCATTGCCCAAATGGTTCCGATGAGAAAAACTGTTTCTTTTGCCAGCCAGGAAATTTTCATTGTAAAAATAACCGTTGTGTCTTCGAAAGCTGGGTATGTGACTCTCAAGATGATTGTGGGGATGGTAGTGATGAAGAAAACTGTCCTGTAATTGTGCCTACGAGGGTAATCACTGCTGCTGTGATTGGAAGCCTCATCTGCGGGCTGCTGCTGGTCATTGCTTTAGGATGCACTTGCAAACTTTACTCCTTACGCATGTTTGAAAGAAGGTAAGGTGCTGTTTCACTACCACTATAATTCAATAAAATAGCTAATAAATAGACATTTTTTATGAGCTCTTTGGGGAAAAAAAGCTTAATGAGACATCTGGAATCCTTCATCGAACTGTTTTAGATCATCTAGATTTTAATTGCCGTATATTTTTTTTATATGTGTGATTACTATTAGAAGTCAAAACTCATTTTAGCATTGTAAGAAACATGCATTGGCCCTTTTTAGATTCTGACATGAAAAGTCTTTAATATTAAATACTTTAGCAATAAGTTACATATGTAAAGGGTTTATATATTAAGATATGACATTCCATACTTATGTTAATATTGTAAAAATATACATTGTTGCATAACAAAAAACTTAAGTTGATTGCAAGAAATGACTCCATTCACGGAAGCACTAAATTTTTAAATCAGTGGTGTCTTTGACATAGGGGAATGTTTCACATTCTCCTTAAATGCACTGTAAATGTGTTGGTGCCTTTCAAATGTAATGCATATTGTTTTAATTTTTTCGGAATAGGATATATTGAGAATATGAACTAAATGTGTTTAAATTCTCTAATTCATAAAGGTCATTTGAAACCCAGCTGTCAAGGGTAGAAGCTGAATTACTGAGACGTGAGGCACCTCCTTCTTATGGACAGCTGATTGCTCAGGGTTTGATTCCACCAGTTGAAGACTTCCCAGTGTGCTCTCCAAACCAGGTGAACTTGAAAAGCTTTATTTTGTCATTTACAATTATTTGAAAATATCCCATTGCATTGTGATCGAAAATTTTATGAATCTGTAGCAAATCATCGATTTTAGGGATAAAAGAACCCACAAATATTGGCTGATGACTAATAACGGATATCTTTACAAACCTGTGTAATTCTATTCTCCATGTATTTAGAAAGTATAGATTCATAGATTTCAATTTTAATAATTTACAAAAACTAATTTGTAATGATTAAAAATGTATCATGGTTGTTTTGTGGGATTCTGTCTCACAAATGTTTATTGTAATTAAAGAAAAAAAGACTCTAATATAAAAAAGGTGGCTCTAGGTATTTTAACTCTGGGTCACAACTAAAGGAGTGTTTCAAGGGATCAGATATACAACTATATTGTGTCACAAAAGAGAAGGCCAAAGAAATCCCTTTCTTTTGGTGCACACCCTATACCTAATCTCCTTTAGGAAAGTAACACTTTAAAACGTAACCTTTTATTATGTCCCTATTATAGTAATAAACAAATCCTAAAATCTTGAAACAGACGCTTTGCTTATAGAGGTAAATCAATTTGGGCACCCAATAGTATTCATATAGACTAGGACATAAATTATACTTCATAAATCACATTGAATTCTCACTTGAAGTCTCAGATTATATCTGTGAAATGTGATAATTTAAACAAAGTGCTTAGTGCCAATATTCCTGGAATTGGAGGATAAATTAATCCTATCCAGTACAAAAAATATATAAAGTGAACTAGTGATAAAGTGTCAGGCATTTTTGATAAAATAATCTCTTATATTTATATAATCATGTTAAAGTGCTATGTGCCTTAATGTCATAAATATACACACTCGGAGAGTAATTTCATATTATACATTCCATTTAATTGATGTCCTAATATGTATATTTTATAATATATTGTGAATGCCAAATTTGCATTAATAATGTCTTAGGGAGTCACTAAAGTGCTGTAACCTAGGCTGCTCTACAAATTCTTTCCCTAGAACCTAAAACTTAATTTGGGCCTCCTATTGCATTGAACGCTATTACTTGATTCCATTAAAAAAAATGGCATTTGCTTAATTTATTTCTGTCTTTATAAATAACAAGTAATAGGCTGGATGATAGCGCAATAGTACTGGTGTGTATGGCCTGAAGGATCAGCCAATCTGCTCTGTAGCGCGTGATGCTGCCTAGACTCCGTCTACTGACTGACATCATTGGTGTGCGTCACGTGGCGTAGCGTCTTACCCGACGAACATTTTTATTTCTTTAATCCGGGGTTACGGTCTTTCCTATGGAGACTCTATTTAAAGGATTGTATTGCTAGAGAAACCTATATTAAAAACAAAAATACCAAGTTACAATAAAAAAAAAATAATCGCTGTTATGGAATATGTTGGCACGTTACAAATAAAGGATAATAATACTAATTATCCTAACTAGTAACTATTAATATATGCAAGATAATCAATCTTAGAAGTATTATACAGTGCATAGTACAATCATTTTATATATCATCAGAAATCATTAAAGCTGTATTATTTTAGATGAACATTAATATGTTGATGCAATTATAAATTATTACTCTTCAAGTAAGTCAGTGTATTTTTATTAATATACTTATCCCAGAGCATATCATTGCCCTTCAACTAATAGGTGCATTTTCATTTTTAACACCAGATAATTTACAATAAAGCGCACTTTTTCCTCATATTATTCCCATTTAGAAACCATTTTTATTAAACATATTTATCTAGTTATTTAGGATCTTTAGTACATTATCAAGTCTACTTTCATTATATTAGCAACATTAATATTCACTTTCAGATTATCTATTTACAAATTCTGTATATACATAAATATTCACTTTTCAGAAGTTTTTTTTTCCTTCTTAAAATATCATGCCCTTAATTACAAAACCATATTTATGAGTATTACGTAATATTAGACTAAATCTATTCCACTATTACCAAATCAATATGGCGCATCAACTGTTTTATTTCTCGCCCCAATTATCCTTTCACTCAAGCAGCATATTTTGTTGTTTTTTTCTTTTCTTTAAATGTATTAGTCTATATTTCTCTAAAATACGTGTTAGTTATTATAGACTTTCAAAATCATAACTAGTTTTTGATTCTATTCCAGCACCACAAGAAAGGGATTTCTTTGGCCTTGACTTTCGTGACACAATTAATAAAGAAAAATATTTAAAAAATAAGTGGATAAAATGTTTTTTATTCACTCCAAATAGAATACTGCAGCTTCAAAAGTTTAATGAAAACTGCTTAAAGGGCCACTTAATACAGTACAATGTGGAGCACACAATGTAAGGATCTCTTAACAGCATGTTGAAAAACATTTTAGAATTTTTGAAATCCTTTCTTTTTTCACAGAGATATTTATTTAATTAAATGTATGTTTACATGTGTAACTGGCAAGCTGCCAGACACTCAATCAGCAAGCTCCATTGCAGAGAGCAAAGGAAAACTACTTTATAAATACGCTTTATAAATTCATCTGTGCATAGAAATGAGTGTTGGAATCTCTAAAACAAGTTACCTTATGGGTTAACTGTTGGGCTGTAGGATTCCTGAATGCCATGAAAAACATAAATCTGTCTCTGCACCGAGCTACAACAGCCGTTGTCAGCAGATGTCATTAATCAGTGTGTTTGTAAACAAACCAAACCTAAAAATTCAGTTTTTTAACTGTTTTTAGAAGTGTACTTAAAGAAAGAAATAGATCATTTTAACATAAAATCTTGTGCTCTTTCACACCATGAAGAGCACTTATGGTGAGGTAACTGGTCCTTTTTTTAAATGCTTAGATTCAGCAATATTAAGTAACAAAGTAGAATACATAGAATGATAAGTTAGACTGAAAATGCATTTGAATTTTATGAATATTTTTATTTTGTTTTTCATGCTAAAGTAAGATACTCATTGCACATGAGATCCAGAAGTGATGTCAGTACAGCATGTCATTTTTTTTTTTTTTTGTGGTGCTCAGTACTTTTTGTTTTTATATAATCTGTTTCTGTTAATGTAATGTTTGGTTCATATAATTCAAGGAATTAAGAATTTATTATAATCACTTTCGTTCAAAATTTTGTCTAGGCTTCAGTTTTGGAAAACCTGAGACTTGCTGTTCGTTCTCAGCTTGGATTTACATCCATTAGACTCCCCATCGCTGGCAGATCAAGTAATATTTGGAACAGGATTTTCAATTTTGTGAGATCACGTAATTCAGGATCCTTAGCGTTGGTATCAACTGATGGAGACAATGTTACTAGCCAAAGTCTAAACAGAGATGCAGATCGGAATAACAGTCATCGAGGACTATTCTCAGTTGAATCTGATGACACCGATACAGATATTGAGAGGAGAGATGCACAGGGTGCAGTTGGCGGGGTTGCTGCTCCATTGCCCCAAAAGACTCCCCCTGCTTCTGCAGTAGAAGCCCCAGTAGGTGCAAATGGAAGTACCTCCACTCAGACTTTAATCAGTAGCACAACTGAGACTGCAAGGGATACACCTGCCTCAGAAACTACTACTGTAAGTCCAGCACGTCCACAGCTCAGCAGTGCTCTTAGTCGAATGACTCAAGGTTTGCGTTGGGTACGAATTACTCTTGGGAGGTCAAGCTCTGCAAACCAGAACCAAAGTCCACTGAGACAGCTTGACAGTGGTGGAAGTAGAAGAGAAGACGATGATGATGTAGAAATGTTAATCCCTTCATTAGACTTTGATTTGAATGACTGTACTAGACCATTACTTGACCTTGCTTCTGATCAGACACAAGGAACTACATCCCCCTCTAGTGCAAATCATGGAATGCGGTCGTGCAGTCGAGATGGCCCATGTGAATGCTGTGGCATAGTGCACACTGCTCAGATCCCCGACACCTGCTTGGAAGCCGTGCTCAAAAATGAAACTAGTGACGATGAAGCTTTGTTGCTTTGCTAGTCAGAGATACAGCAGCAGGAAAACACAGATTTGAGCAATATCTAATCACCGTTTTGTATTTCACAGCTTGTAATATTCAAGTAAATTACTGCAGGCTTGAAATCGTCATCAAGGGTACCTTTGGGTTTTTTGTTTTTTTTTTGTTTGTTTTTTTTAAACCCAAAATTCTGTCTGGTTAGGCTTATAAACCTGTTTTAAATAATATAGAAAATGTCACATTGGTACAGATTTAGAATCTAGTTTACACTCTTGTGTAAATGGCTCTGTGAGCATTCAGTTAACTTATTACGGATACAACAATAACAAGCTCTGTGCTGGTTATTAATACATGACCTTTATACAGATGCAAACATTTTCACTGGCTTTAATGCATCAATTGTTTGCACAATTCAAATCCATGTGAATTTGGATGCAGTACTTTGTTCCTCTTTGCCAAACTATATATGCTCATAACATTTTGGTCTAGCCTTTAATTTTTATATCTTTTTTTATTTTATTTTTTATGGGAGATTGCTATTCTCTCATTTAGCATTCAAACAAATAAAAAGGATTAATCTATCTCTTTAGATTTATACAAATACAATCCACTATACATGCTTAGAATTAACGTTAAATTATTCCTCTTTTTGTGTAACTGAATGCTGCCATTGGTATGGCCACTTGTATATATCCTTTTTTTTTTTTTTTTTTTAAGTTGTTTATTTGAACACATATGGCCAAATGTATTAATGTGTGAAGTGTGGAAGACTTCTTGGAGCATCTCTCCATTCCTCGGTTATCCTCTGGGGCTTATGTACTATGATTTGACATTTCCAAAAGTCATCCAACACTTCATCATTTAATCAATGTAGCATCCCCTGGTGTGATTATTTTTAGTAATTAAAAAAAAAAAAATATATTGGAAAAAGAGAATTTATTTCCTGGTTTTATCACAATTGATAAATTACCAAAGCTAGACCCCAGCACTAATGGGCAATTTTTAAATTATAAGCGTGTTACAGAAATCACTGTTAACTTTTACTTATTTGCACACTATTTCAGAGGGAAAACTTCTGTTTTGCCTTCTTAGGATATTGTTTGTGTTGATACGGTAGCCTCTTTGAGATTTCGCAACAAAGGGGAGTTTTACATAGGTGTCCATATCATTGTGATTTGGACGTACTGGAAACCAGCATAAAGTGTTTTTTTTTCCTCTGAAGACCATATTTGATAAAACTCTTCATGGATCATGTTCTAATTTAACAGATTTGTGGACTTTTCAAAGCACTGCATAACCGGTATACAGCACTTTTTATAGTGGCTTGTCCTTATTGAATTTATTTACATATATGTGTATTTTCAATTTTGCCTCCCCCCCCCCCCCCCCCCCCCCCCCCCAATTGGAAATTATTTGCCAGAGCATAAAATATAAAGATAGATATGTTCATACCAAAATCACAAATGCTATTCTCAGTTTAATGTCTCTCTATTTTTGAGATGAGAATAATGTGTGTTGAATTATCTGTTGAAATCTCTCATTCATTGTGAAATCAAGAGGGAAGTGAATGTCCTAGATTCTATAAGGTGTAGATTTCTTGTAAGTATGTTGTGATGCCTCTCCTCTCCCAGCCTTGCTGTATTCCTTAAGCCAGCTCATTGTTATAACTAAATTGTGAGACCGCTTCCGACTTACAGTTATTTCTGTATTGTTTTTAACACGCTATCTGTATTTTTTGAATAATAGTAAGCCACATAGTTACATTAAAAGCATAATGAACCATATGAAATTTCATCCGCCTTGTCCGAAAAAGTTGACAAGTTGGCATGAGTTTATGGGAGCGTTTATATAAAATTAAGATAGGTGGTAGAGCGCTTGAGTGCCTCACAACTTTGTTCCAACTGGACACCTTATTAATTCTAGGACAATCCTAACTCTGTGGATGATAAATACAGTAGTACGTTTAGAATGTGGAAAAAACACTTTCCATTTGAAATATATGATTGTATAATTATGTGGTACAATAATACAACTTAAAACTGCTCCTTCACGGCATAGGAAATCTATTTATATTTTCATTTTATACCTTTTTGACGAATTCTAAATAGTTAAAACACTCTAAATTTTGAGTGAACACTAAATTTACTGACCATAAGATGTCTGTTATGGCAAAATTTCAGGGCAAAATAGATGGTTATACTATGCATAATTTGTTGCTTTTCGAGGAACAATTTTACATTTTATATTCCATCACACACTTGCTTTTGCTCGGTTTTATTTTTATTTGATGGTACTAAAATAACTTTTCCATGTTTGCAATTTTTTTTTTTTTGCTATCAAATTATTTGGTGTATATTTGAATTATGGTCCACACGAGTCAAGACTATAGATGATTAGATATGCATATTGCAGGAAGTTGTATTATGGAGATTCACAACTGCACACCTCACACAGTGACACACTCCTCTTATGAGTGGGAGGATTTAGAGAGGCCAACATGGCAGCCCCAATGAGGTGAGCAGAGGGAAATTTAGATAATGGTAATAACTTTATATAAATTGGCTAATATGTTTTTGTTTTTTTAAACGTCAAGCAGACAATAAACCAAAATAAAACACACATACCCATACAAAATCAGCATGGTGAGTAGATGGAAGTTTTCTTTTTGCTTAGACCATGGTTAAGGGGTTATTAGTCAAATAAGCGTCCCACATTGACCACTTTGGTACAATTTTCTTTCTTGTGTCAGAGATAATCGCAACATAATGCAATTAAATTTGTCTGTTACGTGCAATTAAGACGCTAACCTCATTCCGACTTGGAAGAGGCCCATTTTTCCATCTATGTACAATCAACCACTTGGCTGCAAGGAGGATATGTATCACCAAGCTCACTTTGATACCGTCCCACTCCTTGTGAAACATATGAAATAAAAAAAACTTCAGGAGTAGGCTTTACTTCCTTGTTAATTAATTTAGATAGATGTTCTGCACACATCCTCCAAAAAAAATTCATTTTTACACATTTCCACCACATTTGCCCCTGGGAACCTTTCTCTGTACAACCTCTCCAACAAAGATCTTGGTTAACTATGGGATGTTCTTCAATATTCTTCAGGGACTATATACCATTTCTGTACAATTTTTAAATGCATCTCCCTGAATGGAGTGCAAAAGGTGTTATTTTCTGACACCAAACAGGCATTACACCACTCCTTAACATCCCTGTTTGTGTCAAATTCTAGCTCCCAACTTCTCATAGTCTTTGATTTATGTATCTCGCACATTTCTTCCAAAATTTTATAGCAGTTGGAGACTGAGAATTTCTTCTTGCCCTCTAGGCATAATCTTTCAAAAACATTAAGTTCTCTACAATCATTCTGACCGTAATCCAGCTTCCCCACTATATGTTTCAATGCTATATACTGTAGCCAAAGCATCTTTGGGATCTTATTACATGAGATTAGCTCTTCAAAGGACTTAAAACTACCATTGGTATATAAATCCAAAATTGGGTGTTATTGGGGAGGGACACAGAGCTAGAACCAACATAGAATTAATTCTATGCCAAGTTACCAAGCATTGCTTGATCACACTAGGAGTGTTAACCTGACTGGTTTAGTTTTACTGCAGGAAACAGACACTATTCAATCTGAATAAACTTGGGCTTAATGCTCTTCTCTGCCAGTTTCAGATGATATAGATTTATTGCCTCAACATAATCCAATTACACTTGGAGATGCTAGCCCCGTGTCTATACTTCTTTTTAACTATATCCTTGCACACTCTTGCCCTCCTCCCCCTATTGATAAATTGATCTATATTTTTTTTTTTAAACTTATTAATTAAACCCTTTGAACAAAAAAGCAGAATACACCTCAAAATGTATGTAATTTTTGGAGGTATAAACAATTTTACTCTAGCAATCCTGCCCGACCATGATAAATTCAGGCCGACCCATGACTTAAGATTGGGAGGTAGATCTTTTCTAAATTATTCTTCATCCTAGATGAAAGGCCAGGTGTAAGGTCGATCCCCAGATGTGTAATTTGATTTCGATCCCATCTAAAAGTGTAGCTTTTTTTTTTTTTTTTTTTTTTTTATAAAGATTCCCAGCCGGTTGACTCGGGTTCATTCATAAAACCTCCAATTTCATAGAATTAATTTTATAGTATGACAAATGACTATAAGTATCCAAACTCAGCATGAGATGTCTGATTGAGTTAAGAGTCAGAACAACTATAATATCATCCGCAAATAAGGTTAGCTTTGACTCCATCCCTCCACAATCTATCCCTTTAATATCCATGTTACCTCTTATCAATTGAGCCAATACCTCAATGCAAAGGTTTGAAAATCAAGGGAGACAGCTCGCACTCCTGCCTGGTCCCATTCTTTAACAGGAATGGGTTTGAGCTAAAGTCCCAGCTCCTCACAAAAGCAGAAGGATTTGATTATAGGGCCATTATGGCCCTCGAACCAAACCTACCAATTCCCATCTCATCCAGCATCACTTTAATGAAATCTCAATTTTCGATCCCTTTCGCCACCATTGGGATTCCATTATCTTTTGTATGGTAGAAAATATCAAATAGTGTTCTTACATTATCCTGTTCCAGCCTGATTTTTACAAAACCAGACTGGTTCGGATCTATAAGCTGCTGTAAAAGTGGGTTTAGGTGTTGAGCTTAGATCTTGGAATACATTTGTATATCGATGTTCAGTAATGAGATTGGCCTATAGTTCGTACATATTGAGGCATCTTTACTCTCTTTAGGAATTTAAATGATTGCCACATCCAGCATCTCTTTCGGTGCCCTACCTGAATCTTTGATTTCATTAATGGCCTTCGACCATATATTCTACAAAGGATGATAAAAACCGCTTGTAACAGATAGTTGGAAAACCATCCGGTTCTGGTGTCTTGTTAGATTCCTAATGCTCAAACACATTTTTCTTTTTCTGGAAACGAAATCTCTTCATCCAAAGTCTCAAGTTGTTCCTTTGATATCTTTTTTTTATTTTATCTTTTTAATCATATCGAAAATATTCCCCGTAGTAGGGATAGTCCAATTCGGGGATTCCTCTAAATTGTACAGTAAGAGTTAGTACTCAGCAAAAATCATGCCCATTTTCCTCAGGTTACGCTTGATCTTTCCATTTGAATCTTTCATCTTCTCTACCCTTCTATTTTAGTTTTTTTATAATATTCGCTAGGAACCTATTTGCTTTATTGCCCATATGGCAATGTTTTTGTTGAAACACCCATAACTTCTCGTTGGTCTGATCTTGGAAAAAAATGTCTTATCTGGGCCTGAACTTTACCTATTTCTGAAATTACCCCCTTATCTGGCAATATTTTGTTTGCTCTAGTTAACTTATATAAATCAAAGTCCAATTTTCGAAGAGACCTTCCTCTCTCTTAGTTTTTTTTTTTTTAACCATTCTAGATTTCAATAGGCCTCTCAAACGCCTTTTGAGTGTTTCATAGCACTATTATCGAAGTTTATCGAATTCTTACTAAAGCTAAAAAAAACTCTTCAATTTCTTTCTGGATTTTTATTTTGTCTTCAACTAACTATGGGTTTATTCTCTTATTAACATTGGAATTCAGAGGGCCCTTAAGCACTAGTTTAACATGGCCATAGTCGAACTAGGAGATTGGACCTCTCTTTCCTAGGGGTTTGGCGTACTCTCCATTCTCCCGCGTTAGCACTCGTCACCGCACTTCCGGAAAGGAGCCTTTTAGCCATGTTTTTTTTAACATGGCAAAATTGTTCTTGGTGTGTTTGGCCTTTCTCTTGACAAAGAGACAATTTTCCATGACAACTAGTTTAACACTGGTTATTCCTTTTTTTTTTTTTTGCTGATTTTTACATTTTGGTATTCAGAATATACCCTTTCTTAGTTGGTCTGTTACACGTTCATACAGTGGTGAGAAACTATCCAGCCAAATGAGAATGGACCTATGGCCAGTGAGTTCTTTGATATTAACCTTTAGGACAAAGCAAATTTTATGATGGAGGAAATGGATGTCAAGAACGTATAGCACATTGGAAAATATCATCTGCTGTTTATTTATTCTTTGCCATTTTCTTTTAGGATGTATACTGATGTAATATGAAAATTGTGTTTGTGTCTATGCTATTTATTAAATTTTTAAGTACTTTGGAAGTCATTTTAAAAGCATGTTTCAAGTCTTGTGCATATGTCCTGTGTAGTCAGTCGAACTGACCAAATATTTTATTATGTATATATAAACATTAAAATTACTTTTTTTGCTATGTTTTGTATGCTTTTTATTTTGAAAGTGTGTTGCATAATTATTCCTACACATTTTTTTTTTTTTTTTTTTGGTATGACTTTTTTTCATTAAAAAATATACAGTGCCTTGCAAAAGTATTGACCCCCTTGACTTTTTACCTATTTTGTTACATTACAGCTTTAAGTTCAGTGTTCAGTCTAAGATGGTGAAGTGAAATGAGAAATTATATACATAAAACTATTTTTTAGAAAACAGAAAATTGGCATGTGCGTATGTATTCACCCCCTTTGTTTTGAAGCCCATAAAAAGCTCTGGTGCAGTGATGTCCACCTGTGTGCAAGCTAAGTGTCACATGATCTGTCATTACATATACACACCTTTATTGAAAGGCTCCTGATGCTGCAACACCTAAGCAAGAGGCACCACTAACCAAACACTGCCATGAAGACCAAGGAACTCTCCAAACAAGTAAGGGACAATGTTGTTGAGAAGTACAAGTCAGGGTTAGATAAAAAAAAATAATATCCAAATCCTTGATGATCCCCAGGAGCACCATCATATTTTTCATAACCAAATGGAAAGAACCTGGCACAACAGCAAACCTGCCAAGAGACGGCTGCCCACCAAAACTCACCGACCGGGATAGGAGAGGAAGCTCAGAGACCTAAGGTAACGCTGGAGGAGCTGCAGAGTTCCACTGCAGAGGCTGGAGTATCTGTACATCAAAGAAAACGCTATGTCTGGCGCAAACCCAACCCAACCCAACCCAACACATCACATCACCCAAAGAACACCATTCCACAGTGAAACGTGGTGGCAGCATCATGCTGTGGGGATGTTTTTCAGCAGCCGGGACTGGGAAGCTGGTCAGAGTTGAGGGGAAGATGAAATGAATGGTGCTAAATACAGGGATATTCTTGAGCAAAACATGTACCACTCTGTGTGTGATTTTAAGCTAGGACAGAGGTTCACCTTCCAGCAGGACAATGACCCAAAACACACTGCTAAAGCAACACTTGAGTGGTTTAAAGGAAAAACTTGTAAATGTGTTGGAATGGCCTAGTCAAAGCCCAGACCTCAATCCTATAGAAAATCTGTGGTCAGATTTAAAGATTGCTGTTCACAAGTGCAAACCATCCCAATTGAAGGAGCTGGAGCAGTTTTGCAAGGAGGAATGGGCAAAAATCCCAGTGGTGAGATGTGGCAAGCTCATAGAGACTTATCCAAAGCGACTTGGAGCTGTGATTGCCGCAAAAGCTGGCTCTACAAAGTATTGACTTATGAATAGTTATATGCACATTGACTTTTTCTGTTATTTTGTCGTATTTTTGTTGTTTGCTTCACAATAATAAAAAAAAAAATATCTTAAAGATGTGAGCATGTTACATAGTTACATACTATTTAAGGTTGAAAAAAGACCTTCAGTCCATCAAGTTCAACCTTTCAAGATCTCCGATCTGCAATATGCGGATTAACTATTAATTAATTAGTTGTATAATAAAAAAAATCAAATACAAAATCAAATCCCTCCTGATCCCAGACACCGGCGACCGGACTTCTCCCTGGATCAATACTGCCTCTCTGATTATCCATGATAACCCTGAATTCCCTTTTTAATTACAAATAAATCCAGTCCCCTTTTAAAGTTATCTATCGAATCTGCTGTCACCACCTCCTCTGGTAGAGAATTCCACAGATTAACCACCCTTACTGTGAAGAACCCTTTTCTTTCTTTAAAGTGGAATCTTTTTACTTCTAACTTCAAGGGATGTCCTCTTGTCAGTTGAAAACCTCTTGGCACAAAAAGCTCCCTTGACAAATCTTTATACTGACCCTGGATGTATTTATATAAGGTAATCATATCTCCTATTAGACGCCTTTTTTCTAGAGAAAATACGTTTAATTTGGTTAGTCTTTCTTCATAACTTAGCCCCTCCATTCCCCTTATTAGTTTTGTTGCCCTTCTCTGTACATTTTCCAGTTCTAAAATGTCCTTTTTATGAAGTGGTGCCCAAAATTGTACTCCATATTCCAAATGAGGGCGTACTAGAGATTTGTATAGTGGCAGAATTATATTTGCTTCCCTTGCTTCTATACCCTTCTTAATACATGCTAATATTTTATTTGCCTTTGCAGCTGCTGCTTGGCTTTGAGCACTGTTACCTAGGTGGTTGTCCACAAGCACTCCCAAATCCCTTTCAATATCTGATACACCCAGATTTACTCCATTAAGATTATAAATTGCCTGGCTATTTTTCCTTCCCAGATGCATAACTTTACATTTATTCATATTAAATCTCATCTGCCATTTTAGATGTTTATTCCTCAATTTTATGTAAATCCCTTTGGAGGGAAAGTACATCACTATCTGATTTAATTACCTTGCACAACTTCGTGTCATCAGCAAAAATGGAGACACCACACTCCAATCCTACCTCTAAGTCATTAATAAATATGTTAAACAGGAGAGGACCTAATACTGAACCCTGAGGAACCCCACTTACCACATTAGTCCTATCGGAGTATGTTCCATTTACAACAACCCTTTGCATCCTGTCTTTTAGCCATGAGCAGATATTTACTGCAACTCATGTATCTCTTAGTTTGCACAATAGTCTCCCATGTGGCACTGTATCAAAAGCCTTTGCAAAATCCAAAAAGACTACATCCACTGAGTTGCTTTGATCCGGGTTCCTACTAACCTCATAGAAACAAATTAGATTTGTTTGACATGACCTATCCCTCATAAATCCATGTTGACTCCTACTTCTAATCCTGTTCAAATAGACATATTCTTGTATATTATCCCTTATTCACCCTTCTAAAAGCTTCCCCAATACAGAAGTGAGGCTCACTGGTCTATAATTCCCTGGATTTGCTCTTGCTCCCTTTTTAAATATAGGTATCACATCAGCTTTTCTCTAGTCATCTGGTAGAGACCATGTGTTGAGTGAATCTTGAAAAATTAAATATAATGGTTTGGCTCTTACAGAACCCAGTTCCCTTAGTACCCTTGGATGTATTCCATCAGGTCCCGGGGCTTTATTAACATTTATTTTTTCCAACCTCTTTTGGATTACTTCCTGTGTTAACCAATTATTTGGAAAAGGTAGTGTAGCCCCATTATGTTGCTGTGTCCCAACCACTGGTACCTCCCTTGTGTATACCGAAGAAAATAACCTATTTAGCTCATCTGCCTTTTCTTGGTCACTAATTATCAGACGGCCTGTGTCACATTGTAATGTTCCTATAGCTTCCTTCCTCGCCTTCTTCCCATTAATATACTTAAAAAATATTTTAGGGTTAGTCTTACTCTCTTTTGCAATTAATTTTTCATTTTCTATTTTAGCCAGTCTAATCGCCCTTTTGCAAGCCTTGTTGATTTCCTTGTATTCCTGCAAGGCAGTCTCTGTCCCCTTTTGTTTGTATAATTTAAATGCCTGTTTTTTACTACGTATCTTGATCTTTAAATCATTGTTAAGCCCCATTGGATGGGATTTACTCCTTTTACTTTTATTCCCACATGGTATATGCCGATGTGTATGTATATTTAGTAAGGATTTAAATGTTGTCCATTTATGTTCAGTATTTTTACCTGCCAGTTCTCTGTCCCAGTCTATACTTTGTATTGCTGCCCTTAGACCGTTAAAATCTGCCCTTTTAAAATTAAGAGTTTTCGTTGGCCCCTTAAAATTTTGTTTTTTTAATTCAATCTCAAATGAGACTGTGTTGTGATCACTGTTTCCCAAAGGTTGCCCTATTTCAACATTTGATACTATATCAATATTATTTGTGATGAGTAAATCTAAGAGCTTCATTTCTAGTAGGCTCTTGTACAACCTGGGCCAGATAATGATCCCTGAGTGTACTCAAGAACCTGCTCCCATTTATCCAGTTTATTTCAGGGTAATTAAAATCTCCCATTATTAGAACTTGACCATGCTTAGCTGCATTTTCAATCTGTACCAATAATTGTATTTCCTCACTTTCAGCTATATTTGGGGGTTTATAGCATACTCCTACTAATATTATTTTGGAATTTGCTGCTCCGCTATTTAGCTCTATCCACAAACATTCAGCTTTATCACTAGGTCCACCATAAATATCTTCTCTGACTATAGCCTTAAATTCAGTCTTAACATACAAACAAATCCCTCCTCCTCGTTTACCATTGCCTCTATCTTTCCTAAATAGGTTATAACCATCCAGATTAACAGTACAGTCATGAGATTCATCCCACCACGTTTCAGTAATGCCTATTAAATCCCATTTTTCATTAATTGCTAATAATTCTAACTCTCCCATTTTTCCTGGCGAGCTTCTGGCATTAGCAAGCATACACCTTATGTTATGAGTCTGTAGTTCTGAAGTGCCTGCCACTGTACTTGAATTACTTAGTACTACCTCCCTATTGACTATACTACCCCTCCCCCCACCTCCTCCCCTATGAGTTGTTAATTCATCCCTTATACCCTCTACACTTTCTACCCCATTACTTATATCTAGTCCCCCCCCCACCTACTAGTTTAAAAACTCCTCCAGCCTTTCTACCATCCTATCCCCTAGTACAAAAGCTCCCTCATCATTAATGTAAATTAAATGAGGCAAATCCTCAAACAATCCATGTTAATTCCAGGTTGTGAGGCAACAGAACACGAAAAATGGGGGGAAAAATACTTTTGCAAAGCACTGTATGTTACAAGCAATGTGTTGAATCTGGGCATTGTGTAGAATCTTTGAATCTTTTAATGTGGTCATTCTGTAGAAAGCCCAGGCAATGTGTTGAATGCATTGTTTTATATATTACGGAACTGATTCAAGAATCCTACACCCAAAATATTTTCTAGTAGCAGGTGCCATGAGCACATGTCAAAATTGGCTAGACTGTGAATTAGGGAAAAATGTATTACATTATGGTCTAAAAATTTGCCATGAACCACTCCCCTAGGAGCTTATCCCTACGACTCGCAGAACGAAAACTCAATTACACCATTCACAATGCGAGACCCGTAGCAGTTTGAAAAAAAAATGCGTGGAAAAATTACGGCCTGCAAAAAGGAAAGCGACCACTTAACAAAAAAAATACGACTCGCGCCACTTAGAAAAAAATGAATAATGCGAGGTCAAAGAAATACAAAGGTAGCGGTCAAACCGCTTACATACAAAAACAACAATAACACCTGCAAAATTATCAAAATTACAAAACAAACACCACTCACAGCACGGGGGGACAGGCACGACGTCTGGGAGCCAGGTTGCACAACAATTTAACCACAATTTGCTGAGTTTCCACACATGAAAATCGAAACCGAGGCTACACGACCCCTAAACACGCAAAACAACGCCAAGCACATAAGCATTTAAACAGGCATGTACGAGGTATAAAATACACTATTAGGGGCAACGGAAAATGCTCCACACCCGCTTAACTCATAGACAATCGCCGCCATTTTACACCACTAACAACTAATAACATTACTATTATTACCATTACAAAATGCCCCATTACACAGCTAAACAAACGGTTTAGCCTCGCGCACACAGCCTATTGACACTGCACACTTCACACATTGCTGACATTACACCTCAGGTCAGCAACAGTGCAAATGGGCACTCATTATAATCTGTGTATCAAATATCAAAAAAGTAGTGAAGTGTGAAGAGTATATTCAATCCATAATGTAAACATACATAACAGGTAAACGATAAGCACTTGCTGTTTTTTGAAAGTTATATGTTTAGCAAACTTACATTAAAGGGAACAGTAACCTTTCTTCCTGTTCTCTCTCATGCATGTCCTCCCAGTGCTGTAAAAAAATCAAAAGGTGCTTCAACAAAGTGTTAGTTTAAGGGTGTGCATACTTATGCAACCATATTATTTTATTTTTATATTTTTTTCTTCCCTCTACCTAAAAGATTTCAGTTTGTTTTTCAATTGAGTTGTACAGTTTATAGGTCACATTAAAGGTGGAAAAAGTTCTGAAATGATTTATCTTTGTCTCATTTTTTTACAGCACAGAAATCTGCCATTTTAACAGGGGTGTGTAGACTTTTTATATCCACTGTATATCTTCTCTGAGTCACTGAAAGCTGTTACCTTCCTTTTCTCCTATCAGAGACATCACAGACCGCATTCAAAAGCGGTCTTTACCTCAGAGATGCGCATTTACATAACTGACATCACATAATTGAATCTATCTGGCAGTTACTGACATCACAACATTCTAAACTATTTAACTATTCATGAACCAAACATGCACCATACAGAATTCCACATCACAAGTCAAAGACATAGAGAAGCTACCTAACATACAGGCATTAACATACATTTGATAATCAAGATAACTTTAAATAAATATAAAACATACTGCAAAATCCTGAGCCCAGTTCCACAAGCACATGAATAAGTGTTCAAAGGGGGCAAGATGATCAGGGCACTACCGTACTGTAATCTGCTTAAGCACTTACCTAAAGGCTCTCCGCGCAAGCCTCGGCGCTCATCGCATGCCTCGCAATGAGCGCTCAAGGTCCTCACGGTAAAAACTGTTTTACATTATGTCTAAAACAGCATTCCCTGGCTTACAATTTCATGCCCGTAATTTTTTGACGGGCAATTCGCTAGTACTATATAAATGTTGATGCAGGCTTTCCAATTATTTAATCTTCTGTGGACAATTTCTGTGCTTTGATCACCTAAGAAGAGATGGAGGCTAATTTTAAATGGGTAGCCAGTACAAGTCCATGTACTAAAACAAAGATTTAAAATGTAGGCATTTAGAGATACACACTTTAAATAAAGTTGAACTAAAACTAAAATGTCCAATTATTTTAGTCTAAACAGTGAACCTTTCCCCTCTCCTTTGAGATAGAGAAGATAAAGAGATTAGGTAGAGATAAATATATACATTTTACTTTACTTTTACTTTAACCACCATGGTTAAACTGCGTATATATAGTGGTTTGAATAACTGAATAAAAATGTATTCTTTTGCTAGCTGCTTTTTTAAATGTCTGAGTCTTGAAGATGATCCACAGGATCCAAAATGGTAGATCCCATAACAACTTAAATGCACATAATAGTTATTAAGTTAGAGGCTGTACTTTATCTTCCATTGTATAGTATTAAATATTTGACCACTTTGCCCCTTTACATCAGTGCTGTGGGATTTCATGGACCTGAATATTGTTGAGGGTCTTTCCAGAGCACCTAATATTTTTATGACTTCCTGTTTAATAGCTGTAGACATTAATTCAGTTATAAACAATAAAGTCCATAATCTAGGAATTTTGTATTATTTTAGACTCATAGTTTTTGTAATCCCAATTGTCTTGGGGACTAGCTGAGATAAACTTTTGGGAAGTTCTCTACTCTTTGTCAGCTTCTATCTTATGATATGGGGTTCCCTGGTTGTCCAGTGGTTAGGATTTGGTGCTTTCACTGCTAAGACCTGGGTTTGATTCCAGTCAGGGAACCAAGAGGTCATGCAGGGTTGGGCTTGGTCAGTATTGGATGGGAGACCACCTAGGAATTCTAGGAACTTTATGCTGTGACCTGCTGGAGAAGGAACTGGCAATCCACTTCAGTATCTCTGCCATGAATACCAAGTGGATCAGCATGGTGTGTTACGGTCCATGAGGCCATAGAGGCGGACACGACTGACCGACACAAACACACACAACATCTTATGGCATACAGGAGTCATTGTATACATTAATTTTCTGCTGAAGGTAACCTAAAAGCAAATCATTTCTCTAATGCAGCATTTTGTTGCTGACACGTTAAAAAAATGACATTTGAAATCCTGTGTCCTTGACATTAATGATTATTCACATAACGGTTAACTAGAGTCCAGGGATGTGGAGAATTCACACAATGACAGTGTACAAACAGCTTCAGTTATTAAGAAAGTATTATATGCTATGGAGAATCCAGTCTGAAAATCCAATCTCTACTTTATTAAAGATACATAGGACCAGTGGCAGAGCTAGTGGATGGAGTGGCCATGGTGCAAAAATAAATTTTGGTCCGCCTTTAGGGGTTTATTTACAAAATTTACTGTTGCACAGAAACTAATATTTGTATTGATAAGAATCAACTAGCATTCACAAAAAAAGTGCTGGTGCTAAGATACTGCGATTTATTTTCTAAGTAACACAAAATATGTAGACAAGAATCACAGTTATTTTTGTCTTGCACTCATGATTCGTAAAACGTAACCTTTATTTACTTTTCTTCTAAAATTATTTTTGTTGATTATCATCAAAGTGTGTAGGACAAACAAAAAAAATGATTAAATGATTAAAAATATAATGTTCAAAAGAGACACCAATTTTGTTATGAATTAAATATTGTTCTAAATAACAAAATTGGTGTCTCTATAGTATTAGTATGATACTAGTCAATTGATGCTAATAGAATGGCGTAGGTTTATTTATACAGACCATACTACTCTCATGTGAAAATACATTTTTGTTCTGATACTCTGACATTTAGAGAATTTGCAAACACTTTTTAATCACTTATCGGCGTTGTTTCGGATCATGTGTATCCAAATAAAGTTATTTTTGATGATCAAGTTGAAGTGATATAAAAAAAAAAAGGTCAACAATATATATTCTTTTGTACATTATTTTTTTAATTCTATGGTTAAAGGAGCAATTTGTAAATAGAAAAAGGAATTCCTTCCTCTTTAGATAAACCAATATATATATATATTGTATTGTATATACTCTATATTATTATTAAATATTTTTAGATTTTATATATATATATATATATATATATATATATATATATATATATAGTATCTCACAAAAGTGAGTATACCCCTCACATTTTTGTAAATATTTTACTATATCTTTTCATGTGACAACACTGAAGTAATGACACTCTTCTACAATGTAAAGTAGTAAGTGTATAGCCTGTATAACAGTGTAAATTTGCTGTCCCTTCAAAATAACTCAACACACAGCCATTAATGTCTAAACCGTTGGTAACAAAAGTGAGTAAACCCCTAATTGTGAATGTCCAAATTGGGCCCAAAGTGTCAATATTTTGTGTGGCCACCATTATTTTCCAGCACTGCCTTAACCCTCATGGGCATGGAGTTCACCAGAGCTTCACAGGTTGCCACTGGAGTCCTCTTCCACTCCTTCATAATGACATCACAGAACTGGTGGATGTTAGAGACCTTGCACTCCCCCACCTTCCGGTTGAGGATGCCCCACAGATGCTCAATAGGGTTTAGGTCTGGTGACATGATGACCAGTTCCTCACCTTTACCTTCATCTTCTTTAGCAAGGCAGTGGTCATCTTGGAGGTGTGTTTGGGGTCGTTATCATGTTGGAATACTGCCCTGCGGCCCAGTCTCCGAAGGGAGGGGATCATGCTCTGCTTCAGTATGTCACAGTACATGTTGGCATTCATGGTTCCCTCAATGAACTGTAGCTCCCCAGTGCCGGCAGCACTCATGCAGGCCCAGACAATAACACTCCCACCACCGAAAGTATACATATATACTGAGGAAAGGTAGATTAAATAATCCCTAAATAACAGAAAATGGATTAAGCACAAAGAACACAAAAACACTCATATGAGATTAAACCCTTAGTTTGAACGTAAACAGAGACGCAGAGAGAGTGGAGGCAGCATCTGACATCATCAGGTAAATGCATATAGGGGGAATCTACACAACATATTATAGAAAACATATATACACATATAGACATATGTGTATATTTGTTTGGTCTGGGACTGCATGAGTGCTGCCGGCACTGGGGAGCTAAAACATTTTAAGTGGTGAATACAGTGATTTAGAGTAAATGCAATCTATAATATATCGTAGATTGTCTTTTTAAGAGAGCTGAGATGTGCAGTAACTGGATTAGAGAGGTGAACGTTCCCTGGGTAACTATGACTACTGACCAAGGCTGTTCACACAAATCACATACGTGTTCTCAATCTCAGTTTAGCCATTTGATTCAGTTAAAGCCTTTTAGTTGTGAAGCTCGCCTTTCAAGTTTTATTTAATATTTTAGTTGTTTTGTCCCTCTTTGACATATTGTTTGTGGTTATTTTGATTGGAACATATAGAATTACCATTATTTAAAAATAATGTCTACATGCATCGTACATCGTACATTTTGGGGGGTTCTATGTGCCTTTAAGGAGCTATTTCAGGTTTGGTAGTGTAACATGAGGTCATAATAACTGATTAATGTATATATTATTTCATTGAATCAAACATCCCTCAAACTAAGTGTAAAGTTATCACCTATGTTATTTATGATTTTCCACTATAAAAGGCAATGTGTAATTTAATTCAGTGTAATAGTATAAATTCAATCTGTATTTTAAGTAAAACCAAAATAGTTATAGTTTTAGTGCTCTGTGTCACATATAATAAATATAATTAATTGGAAAAAATACTACATCCAGCAATGGAACTTTGCATCTTGGGGATATACCACAACATTGCCTCCTCATATATATAACATATGTTATTCTATTTTATCATAGTTTAAGAAGTAAAATATCAAAAGGAATGTGTGGCTATTCTTCCATCCTTATCACTGTCTCATGACTGAGCTTATGTCTGTTTCCTTAATGGGGCAGGCTTTGCAAGAAACATTAGAAGTAATTATGCTGTAATGTCATCAGTGATGTCTCATAAAATGCCATTAATGGAAGGGCACCTTAATGTTGCATGTCACTTTATAATGACCAGTGTATGATTAGCGTGTATTTAGCATAATTAGGCAGCAGACACATACTGTACATGCCTCGGCTGGCTACTGGGGCATTCATTTTATTTCAGTAAGGGTTTATATTTCTGGAAGATGGGGATTGCATTTATTGATGCAAGCTGACTGCTTCAGAACATGTGTCAAATTCCAAAAGCTCCAATCATTTAACAATTCCTGCACTCCTCTCGTATCTCTCCCTTCTCCCCAACCACTCCCTCAACTATTCAGTAAATTAGTACATATGCTCAGGCTTCAAACTTTTAAGAACAGCTGAAGTCCGACATGATAGAACATTGCATTATACAAAGTAATCTTTAAAGTTAAGATTTGCTGTAAAATTGGCTTACTAATGTTGCAAGCTTATTAAATACATTAAACAATTTGATTTTTGTTCTCCTACAATACAGTGATCTTTTGACTTGCAAATGTTCTGTTCTTTGATGCTGTTGATTGCTGTTAGTTAAAATCATAAATGTAATTTCACATAGTTTCCACATTGGACATTGCATTCATAGTATATTGAGTAGGAAATAGCCCATAGGACATAATTTGTTTTTCATTGCACTGCAAATTCAAATAGAGTTTCGGGAAATTGATATTCTAAATTCATCCATTATTTACAAGGGAATCAGTTCTGGCTTGCGCGTTTCTCCATGTCTTCACTCCGTAGGGTAAAATCCTTGGCATTCTTAAGTGCTCACAGGCAGTTATCTGGCTTCCATCTGACTGTAATCACAAAGGTTCCACACACTCCAATACTGAATGAAATGTTCAAATTCTCTTCATATCCTGACAAGGGATATCACTGGTATTTACTGCTCACTGAGTACACGTTGTTGTTTTTGTCTACTGCAATTTCAGAAAATTGCCTTTGCAATGTTTCCATAGGCCTTGTATTGGTCTTAAACAAATGAAAACCGGAGTGAATTGCGTGCTTGTGGTATTTTGTTGTGCCCCATGTGCAAGTTATAATTTTCCCGGTGATATTTATGTATGTCTGTCTGATCACACACTATTTGACATTTTAAGATATTGTGTGGCTCGTATTATGATAATATAAATGTTTACCTTACGTCAGAGTGTGTGACTCACTACCAAATGAGGTTGTGACATCAGATTCAATAAATAAGTCAGGGTTCAGGAACAGACACAGCACCGAAACAGCTCTGGTTTGTGGTTTTAATGATCTTAATTATAGGTGACTGTTCAATGCTAATTCTTCTTGACCTCAGACACAATGGACTATGGAATATTAATAAATCAGCTGAAAAACTACTGTGGACTTCTTTCTCACTGGCAAGATACATACTTCTCTAAACTCATTGATCTATGATATGGCGTTCTACAATGTTATATTTTATCTCCAATGCGGTTTGCTGTCTACATGATATAACTGGGAGAAATGATCAGAAAACATGTCCTGAACTGTTATGTTGATGACCCACAGCTTTATGTGTCCTTTGTCCCAGATGCAGAACATCCAACCTTTGTTCCTAATAGATATCTAGAAGAGCTCTAAGATTGGATGAGTAGGAACTGACTGATGCTGAACCCCCAACAAGGGTACTTCTGGTGGGTCCCCTTGGGCTAAACAGGAATGGCCCTCATCTTTGGGTTGTTCTAGATTGTGGTCTAACACTAAAACGTCAAGTGTCAGCTCTGATCAAATCCTCAATTTTCCGTCTAAAGAACATAGGGCCCTATTCAATTGCAAGCCCACAAATGTCTCTAGCCCGTAACTTTTGCTGCGGGCTACATTTTTTAATAAACATTTAGACACATTCAATGGTCTCTAGCAACTGCCCTCTCACAGCCGCCATACGGAAACAATGCACTCGTATATAGGATTTCAAGGGGCGTGATCATATGATCTGACAATATTTAAGCAAGCCCGTAATTTACTTCTTAAACATGCGCAATACTTCTTAGACACAGCCAATAGTAAATGAGTCAGTCATCATGACGACAGAGATTACACATTAATTAGTGTTGAGAAGTACATTTTGCGATCAGACTCGCAATCCAGCAATGTAAAAATCTATAAAATGTATTAAACGCAAATGTTTTATTGCATATTTGTGGGTTTGAGACTGTTGTGCAATTAATTCTAATATATTTGAATATGACTTGCCATGCTTTCAAAGTACATTAGTGTATTTCGTATTGCTGCTGCAGCTGTGACACGTGTTTGAAAAAGCTCTTGCAAGTCCTGTTCAGTACACGTAACATTTCTAACAAAAACTTGATACATTTTATCAGACTTAATTTGCAAACTAGAGCTATGATTATTGATTTTGTGTAACTTTACTTATTTTGCACTTAAAAATCCTGAGCTTTGCTAAAACCAATGGAGTTCTAAGGCCGTTTTTGCATCTTTGGCTAGCCCGTGGTGATTGCAGGCGGGTAACTCGCACTTGGAATGTGAGTAGCTACATGTAGCCAATTGAATATCTGTAACATTTACAAGATCAAGTCATTGCGATTTGGCCAGTTGAATGGGGCCCATAACCAGGATAAAGCACTTGATAGTCCCTGAAGATCTCCCTTCTTTGGTTGATGCCTTTATATTGTCGGGCCTGTTGCAACTGCCTAAAATATAGGACTGTCAAATAAAGCGCTACATCGCTTACAGTTGGTGCACCTGTCCTACGGGCCCTGCATTGGTTCCCTGTGAAAGACTGCATAATTTTAAGCTTGGCCTGGGGACATACAAAGCTCTGTTTGATGAAGGCCCTATCTATCTGAAGGAGCTACTCACGTCTTATGTTCCAACTCATGCTCTGAGGCTGCAGCTGCAAAATGGAACCATGGTGAATAACAGAGGCCCATAATTTGGACATTTTCAAAAAGAAGATCATGCTCTACACCCAGGCCTTCCAATAAGTTACAACAAACTGCTGCCCCCTGGAAATATGTTGGTCATTTTGCTCCTACACTCTTCCCTTCTCTTCTCTATTTTGTCATCATTACCTCAATTTTTTTTTTTTATATATATATATAAAGCCAGCTCACTGTAATCATAAAAAATGTGACTAATAACATACCTACAAAAGTGGCAGGAGGGAAGACTTGGGTGGGCAGGCCGCCTCTCTCACATCATAAGGAAGTGCCTTACTGACACAAATGCCTAGAAAGCTGATAAAAATGTACCATTTTCATTTTGTTTTGGTTCATGTATGAGCCATTTTCTTCATGTGTACCCATTTCTTATGAAAGATAATATAATAAATTCACTATGTTTACTTTAATTAGGCATGGAAACATTTTCTATTGCTTTCTGTAAATGTAACTTTAAATGCACGTTATTTGGGATTTATATAAACAGTGCTAGCAGAGCTGTCATTCAGGATATAGATGAGGGCACATATAAGGAAAGCAAAATTAAGCTTCTTTAATCTGCTACAGAACAGATAATACTTTAAAATAAACTCCTTAAACTGCCAGCTGTAAGCTATCCCTACTGAAGAAACTAGAGAAGAGAGCATAAGTACAGCTATGTATTAATATCAAGATATTTTCAATTGCAAGCAAATTCCCCTTCCCCTAAAGTATACTAAATAGTTAAAGGAAAGTAAACCGTAAATTTTGCCTCACGTGTGTCAAAATATTTAACCCAAATTATCAGTCCTACAAGAATGTATTTCCCGCAATGCTGGGTGTCTAGTTGCAGAGCAAAATAGAATAACTTTACTGTGAGTATGACAATGCGTCTATAGGTGTATCATTAACTTACAGTTCAAACCACAATGGGAATTAGGGGGTGCACAGGGAGACCCAGAGTGCATGAGCCGGGTGTGGGGGTGACTGCACCTGTGGTCACATCCCTGACTGTAACTAGGTATTCTGAATAGCACAAAATGTGATGTAGTTGGTTGGTGCACTTTCTGCACCAGAAAATGGAATTATTCTACTAATAATACAAAATAATAAAACTACAAACTTTCCTAATTATATATTAACTAATTGCTTTATCTAGGTATTATGTTATCAATGTCATACAAGGACGGTGAAGTACTGAGAAGTATTTCTTGCACATTTGCTTAAAAGGACATTGCAGTTAAAAAGTAAAGTAAAGCCCTATATAAAGCTAATTATCAACCTATGTTGTTTCAATTCTCCTATGACTTACTTACATGGTCGAAATATCCAATTCCAAATCTCGGCAAGCTGGTGGAGGTCAAGAGGATTTAATAGATTAGGACCTTGGGTGAAAGAGGGGAAGATTCTCTGGTATGAGCAAGTGAGGGATATGTATAACATCCCATTGGGGGAACTATACAAGTATAGCTGTCTACAACATATGGCTATATCACTAGTTGAGGAATTGGGCATGCCTAGAATTACTTGGCTATCAAATATCAGTGCCAAACAGCCCTTTTAAAAGGTATGTTGGGCATGCTTTATGATACATTCATCACACCCCCAAAGAACAGTAGAGATAAATATATAGCAGACTATGAATCAGACCTTTCCCACAGATTGGAATTGGAACAATGGAAAGAAATTTGGAGATCGACCGTGAAGGGGTCTTTGACCTATAGCTTACTAGAGTCTTCAGTTAAAGTGCTTCATAGGGTCTATTTGACCCCGGATCGGGTGTCCAAGTGGAATGCTCGGTAGAATCCAAACTGCTTTAATGGCTGCCTCTCCCTGGGAACGTTTATACATATATGGTGGAGGTGTCCGAGGGTTCAACAGTTTTGGCATGATGTTATGGCCTTTTTGATTTAACCCTGTCCCCTAGCATAGAGGTATGTTTACTAGGCTTATCCTCGCCCTTCTTATCACATCCCCAAAATAAATTGCTACAATTTATATTGCTAGCTGACAAAATTCAAATTGCCAGGAATTGGAAATCTAGGAATCTTGAGGTAGCCTTGGTTGGGCAGAAAGTAAACTATATTATGTTCAATAAAAGGCTGTTGCATATTATTTCGGATTCAATGTCCTTATTTTATAAGATATGGGGTCCATGGTTCGACTATCAGGAGGGGATGTCACTGAACTAATAAGTTAAAAAGGTAAGGACATGGACTATTAAGATCACCAAGGGGCTAAAGCTCTACCATAATTTTCACTGTACACTGCACTTTTTATCCTTCCAACCGGATTATCCTTGTCTTGGAGACAGACTTTAGCACTATCGGCAGATATAACCATACACTCTAAAGCTTTACCTGAGACGGCTTATTAGACATATTTGTGAAGATCTAACACAATAATCTGCCCGATAAACGTCGGGCTTGGACTCTAGAGGATATTAGAACAGACTTATTGGCGGATGCCCTACCCGATAAAGTAAGGATGCGGGTAATGTAATGCCTGCACCCCTATAGATGGGCCAACACCCCTCCTAAGCTTCAAAGCGCACGTAGAAGATCCCTCCTGCAGCATATCTACTCAGATTCAGGGGCGTCCCTAATTCAATCACAGACCTGGTGCCTTATCTCTTGGATCTAGTGAAGTCCATCCTCCCAGACTCCCAGGAGGGAGAAATTAGTATTGAAAGAGCACACAGAGCGCTAGGGGCATCCCCGAACCCCAACACACCAAGGGACATCATAGCCCGTTTTCTGAGGCAACACACAAGGGACCAGATCCTATACCATACAAGAGGTCTAGATGAAATTAAAGGTCCGGACGGCGCTGTCATCCAAGTCTATGCAGACCTCTCTCCAACTACTCTAGCGAGACGCAGGGAAATGAGACCGGCATTGGATGTACTTATCCAGCATAAAATCCCTTACAGATGGGGTTTCCCCTTCAAAATCCAGTTTACTGTAAATGGAAACAGTTTGTGGCTCAATATGTGGAGGAATGCAAGACCATTCTCTCTTCCCTCAACTTAATGAAAGAGGGTGAAAGTCTCCACCCACATGATCAAGAACCAAGGGACAAGCAAGATAGACCCGTTAGACAATGGTCCGTGGTCCCAGCATCAAAGAGACAAAAAGCTGCTAGAGATCCGCAACCACAGGCGGCGGGTGAAGGGGGCCCAAGACAGTCTAAGTAGAAGGCAAACCAACATCTCCCGTCTCCTGGTCACCCTGGGTTGCCTTCCATCTCCGGTCCTCCGGCCTTCGGGTAAGAACGCCATCCACTGCAGGAAGACTGTAAGTGATAAGCTACTCAAAGCACCCACGGATAGATTGGGATTAAATGGCTAGGCACTAATTTGTGATCTTGTCCCACAATGTAAAGGCATTTAACTCCCCTCACAAGCGGCGCAAAGCCTTTCTCACATCCAAGGAACACCGCCCCTCAGTGATCTTCCTACAGGAGACACATTTTATGCGTAACAATCCCCCTACATACCTCCACAAGCAGTACCCAACCTTCTACACAGCGGGTATGATGGCAAAGAGGGAGGGGGTAGCAAAAAAAAAAACGGATCCAGAAGGTCACTACATGATCTTGACAGGGAAAGTATTCGACATAAAGGTGTCTCTGGTCACGGTATATGCCCCAACTACAAATCCCCATAACACTGTCCTAAAATTACTTAAGATATTGGAGAAGAAAGACTATGGCAAAATAGTTATGGGGGGGACCTAAACTTGGTGCTAGACCCCAAACTGGATAGGTCCAGGGGGATAGCTGGGCCCCAATTTTCCAACAAACTGAAACAAGTTAGGGCCCACCTCGCCAACCTGAATTTGGTAGACTCATGGAGGGACCTCCACCCTAAAGACAGGGAGTACTCTTTTTATTCAGTCCCTCATGACTCGTACTCAAGAATTGACTATATCATTATAGACTCTACACTTCTGGCTCAGGCAAAGGAAGCGGAGATTATTCCATGTACCTGGTCAAATCACTCAATTATTAAAATTACCCTGGACCTAGGCACAACAAACGCCTCCCCCCCCCCCCTCGACCTGGCGCATCAACGAGATGCTGCTAGCTTTCCCCCAAACCAAGGACAGAATACAGCAAGAACTAGACCTGTATTTTAGGGAAAACACTAGGGAGGAGACAGGAATAGGTTGGGTGTGGGTGGCCCACAAAGCATATATCAGAGGGGTTTGCATGAAATTAACCGCAGAGCACAAAAAACACTGTAGGGCCCGAGAGAATGCACTGAATAAAGAGCTGATAAGACTAGAAAGGGCTAAACAGAAAAATAACCCAGCGGTGGATAGGTCCCAGATTGAGAAAACAAGGGCCGAACTTGACATGATCCTGTCCGAAAGAACGGAGAAAGCTCTTAGAATCACGCACCATAAATTCTACAGCAAAGCAAACAAACCAGACACATTTCTCGCCAAAAAATTTTAATCGAAGCAAAATCAATCCAGAATTTTCCAAATGAAATCTCCCCAAGGGAATGTGACCTCTAACCCCTCCAAGATCCAAGACATCTTTCATGAGTACTATAGCCAATTATATAAGTCTTCGAACTCCCTGGATTCGCGGGAAACACAATCCTTCTTAAATTCTCTGGACCTACCTAAACTTACGGAGGAAAACCTTGCCTCTTTAAATAAATCAGTTTCCCCGGAAGAAGTGAGTAAGGTTATATTATATTCTAAAATAGGTAAGGCTCCAGGCCCAGATGGCTTTACGAATTTGTACTACAAAAAATTTGTCGGTACACTGACACCACACTTGACCACATTGTTTAATGCAATCCTGGAAGGCCTGCCAATCCCCCAGAACTCAGTAGAGCTGATCTGGCCTTGTTCCCCAAGGAGGGGAGGGACCCACTAGAAGCCAAGTACTACCGACCAATTTCACTTCTTAATAACGACATCAAATTCTTGGCCAAGATCATGGCAGATAGGATAGTAGGGTTTCTCCCCTCCTTGGTCCATAATGACCAAGTGGGATCTGTACCAGGCGACAATATCCGGAAAATCTTTAATTTGGTCCATCATGCTAAGATAAACAATATTCCGGCTTGCCTGCTCTCTCTGGATATGGAGAAGGCCTTTGACTCCCTGGAATGGCCCTTCCTGACAGCTACGCTGATCAAATTTGGGTTTACAGGGAAGTTCCTCAACTTAATCCGGACTTATTTTAAAGATCCCAAAGCAAATTTAAAACTTCCGGGTGGGAGGAGGCCAGTTCTCCACATCCAGAGAGGGACAAGACAGGGATGCCCACTGTCACCGCTCCTTTTTGCTTTGGCAATAGAGCCCTTGGCCTATTCGATTAGAACCTCCCCGGAGATAAAAGGTATCCAAGTTTGGTTACAACATTTTAAGGTATCGCTCTTTGCAGACGATTTATTGTGTTCCATTTCGGAACCAATGAGATCGGTACCAGCTCTGATGCAAAAGCTTGAACGATTTGGAACGCTCTCGGGACTGAAAATTAACGTGGAAAAAACTGAAGCATTGGCCTTAGATATTCCACACCAATAGAGAGAATCCCTCACAAGGAGCTTTAAGTTTCAATGGGCTGGGAGGGGGATCAAATATCTAGGAATAAGATTGACAGCTAAAATACAGGATCTATATAAGGCTTATTACCGGCCACTGTTCCGCACACTACAGGAGGAGATGAACAAATGGGCAAAGTACAATATCTCCTGGCTTGGTAGGATTAGCTCTGTCAAAATGAACATATTACCTAGACTGCTATATATATTTAGATCCCTCCTGATTCAGATACACATGAAAGACCTCTCCAATTTTCAAAGAAGGGTTTTCCATTTTGTCTGGGGCAAGGGTTGTTCCAGAATAGCAAAAACCAACATGTACAACCAGGGGGGGGCTTGCGTGTCCTAATTTAAAGCTATACTATAGAGCAGCGCAATTAGCTTTTATTCCCCAGGCTCACTTGTCCAAGGCCCATCCGGCATGGATGTTCATTGAAAACCGGGACATGAAACCCCATACATGGGATGCGGCGGTCTGGCTTCACCCAACCCCCCTAGAGATAAAAAAATCTTCCAACCCAATGATAAGAAACTCAGCGGCGAACCTAGTATGGGCCTACAGCCACACAGACCTCCTACCCCGCCCCTCCCACCTAACACCTATTTTCACTCACCCGCTATCTCCGGCAGGTATCTCACGGGCCTCCCAGCAGTGGTGGAAGAACAGTAATCTGGACAGATTGGGTTACTGGATGAGAGACGGCCGGGTGTTAACCTTTGAGATTCTTAGGGACGAATTTGACATCCCTCTATATGAACATTATAACTATAGCAGGCTGAGGCATTTTGTGGGTAGATTAATCAGGAACTCAGGGGCCCCCTCTCATAACAGATTTTCTAGAATGTGCGAGAAGGCCCCCCTCTCGAGAGGCGTGATAGGGGAACTCTACGATGTCTTAAATCCCCCAAAAACTATAGCCAAAGATAAGTATATAAGGGAATGGGAAAAGGATCTGGCCATAAGCTGGGAGATGGAAACGTGGGAAACATCCTGGGCTAACATCATGAGGGGGTCGCTAAACTATAGCATGTTAGAAACATCAATTAAAGTCCTACACCGCGCGTACACTACCCCGGATCGACTCGCCAAATGGAGTGGAACGGAAAGTTCGAGATGCTTTAGAGGCTGCTCAGAGTTGGGCTCTTTTTATCACATTTGGTGGAGGTGCCCAAGGGTTCAGCAACTATGGACAGCAGTGGGTGCTCTGGTGGAAGCTATCTTTGGGCACCACATTAGGGTAACACCTGAAACCTGTCTACTGGGGTTGCCAGTGGCATCGCTCTCTATCCCCCATAACAGACTATTACAATTCATTTTTTTGGCGACAAAATCACATATAGCCAGGAGTTGGAAGAAAAGCACACTGGAGATAGAGGCGTTTAATGCTAAGGTTCATTACATAGCGGTTAATGAAAGGATTTCCCATTCTCTAGCGGATTCAATTCCCAAGTTTTTGGAAATTTGGGGCCCTTAGATAGAATACACAGATATCAAAATTCCACTTCTTCAATAAGTGGGGATAGAGAGGGGAGGGCATCCAAGCACTAAAGACAGGGAACAAAGAGGGCTGGAGACCGGAGGGGAAAAATCGGGAGACGAACTGCACCGAAGTGGAGAAGACAGGTATGATAAGATTGCGTTAAAGCATGATTGAGATAGGGGGTGCAACCCAAAGCTGAAGACTTGATTCTAAGTGTGTCGGTTAAAATGTTTAGGTTTGTTTGGTTAAGTTAAATCTGATATTAGGTGACTCTTCCTTAAAGCTAAAAAAAAAAAAAAAGAAAAAAAAGCTATATATTACTCCAGACATGTAAGTGCTAGAAGGCAGGAGAAGTTAGACCTTCTCTTTTTCCCAGGTAGATCCCAAAGTCATAACATTGAGATTCAGGTACAGTACTAAAGATTTTCTAGTTGAGATAGCAGCGGAAGGGAAGAATAAAAGAATAGTATGTGTTACTGATCGACTTAGGGATACATGCTAGTATAGTTAGGAAAGGCCTGGATTAATTCCATTTTTCTACCAATAACAGCACGGAGGAAAATATAGAAAAAGGGAGGAGGCAGGATACAATTTTATAGAATCAAGATTAATGTTTGTGCTATGTTCTATTTTGCACATTACTGTACAATTGTTTGCATTTTGTATACCTGCAATAAAAACTAATTAAAAAAAAATGTAAGGACATGGACACAACTGGAACTGGTCTGGAGGATGGACGGGATCTGGAGGACTGACAGAGTTGTTGTTACCAATTTTGTTAAAGACCGTTAGCTGTTTCAAGGCCCAGACTTGATGCAGGGGTGAGAACCACACAGTGTTTTCTTTCTTAGGGGAGTTGTTTTTATCCCCCTTTTTATGTTGTTTTTATCTTGTTTCCTTACAAAGTTCCTGTTTAGCAAAGTTATAAGGATCATTAGTGATTTACCTATGAAAGGATCATCTCACTATGACCTCCCACCCTCCAAGGTATAATAAAGGAAAGTGATCAATCTCGCTGTATCAGATCGGGAAGATAATGGGTAACTTGGAGGTGGATTGTTTATGACACAAAACAGTAAAAGTGGGAGGTGGGAAGTACAGGAAAGGGCAGGGCATGTATGCTAATAGTTGGGCTATTCAAGATTTTAGATATATTCCAACTTGCATAGGAGAGTTAAGATTTGGTCTTATTTTTGCTGATGACAAAGTTGTGCAAGGTAATTAAATCAGATAATGATGTGCTTTCCTTCCAAAGGGATTTACATAAAATTAGAGGAATGGACATCTAAGTGGCAGATGAGATTTAATAAGAATAAATGTAAAGTTATGCATCTGGGAAGGAAAATTGTCATGCAATTTATAATCTTAATGGAGCAAATCTAGGGGTATCAGATATTGAAAGGGATTTGGGAGTGCTTGTGGACAACCGCCTAGGTAACAGTGCTCAATGCCAAGCAGTATCTGCAAAGGCAAGTAAAATATTAGCATGTATTAAGAAGGGTATAGAAGCCAGGGAAGCAAATATAATTCTCCCACTATACAAATCCCTAGTACACCCTCATTTGGAATATGGAGTACAATTTTAGGCACCACTACATAAAAAAGGACATTTTAGAGCTCGAAAAAGTACAGAGAAGGGCAACAAAACTAATAAAGGGAAAAGAGGGGCTAAGTTATGAAGAAAGACTAAGAAAATTAAACTTATTTACTCTAGAAAAAAGGCGTCGATAGATAACTCGATAGATTCGATATAAAACTTTAAAAAGGGATTGGATGATTAGGGGGCGTGGACTAACGGGACAGCAAGACGTGCCTGACATCAGCTCCATCCCAATACCCACTCAATCCAGGGTAATCTGCCCTAATCCCCCACAAAAAAACCTTTAAACACCAGCACGAGTGTAAGGGGGTGCAGGGGAAGAGGAGGAAAGAAGATTTGCTAAAATCGGGGCTAATTAACACGCCGCGTGGTTGAGGCCTAGTGCATCCGGCCTCCCCAGCGATCAGCAGCAGCAGCAGCAGCTGCACAGCAGAGAAGTGCTGCAGGGGCGACTCAAGCAGCCCAGAAGCCCACTTTTGAATAAATATTCTTTTATTAGAAGGTATGCAAAATCCATATATAAATAAAACATTCTTAGCAGTCATAAATGTCAGTTTTATCAAGTCATCTAAATATAAAATTATCATTTTGCAGCATTTAACTGACTAATCCTTCTTGTTTTTTAATTTTTAGTGATAAAATTTTCTAGTGTCTAAACTGGTTTTTCCAACCATATAGAGAATACAAGGCAAAAGGAACCAATTAAATTCTAGAGTATACAGTTGATAGGAGTATACAATATAAAATGTATTACCTATCAATTTTTACTAAACTATCATATACCCTATCACAAAAAACAAACAAACAAAAAAATAATCATTGGCCCCTTTAGGCGGCCACGGAGCAATCCCGGCTGGTTTCTCCCTCTTACCTTAGATCCTACTTGCCATCTAGTACCACTGAAAGGTCTCCAGAGCTCCCCCACTCCAGTCCACTCATCCAAATCGCTTCAGACAATTACAGGTATTATACTAGGGGAACGCTAAAGGAGGATGTTATCCAAGGGTCCCAAACTATCTGGAATTGGGGCATCCTATCTAAAACAATATGGGTTAGCCTCTCGTTATTAAGTAAGTAGTTGATCTTCCTAGTTACCTCTTGGAAGTTTAGATTCATGTCCTTCCATCTACTGGCTATGTGAATCTTTGAAGCTAATGCCATTATTTGAAACAGCTTGTTCTGGGGATGCGACAAATTTTTAATATGGACCCCCAGTAAACAGGATTCTATCGAAGGAGCAGAAGCCCACTTTTAACCCCCAACGAGCATCACCTACCACTGGATCAAAGTAAGTGGTTGAGGCCTCCACCACCTGGTCCCCCACTGAGTTGTGCCAGAGACTGAAAGAGGTGCCAGACTCCATTGAGAGGCTACTCTGGGAGGTAAGAGGGACACAGTACACCAGATCCCTTCCTCACCATCCCTACACAAGTAGTGCATAAGCAAAAATAAGCAAAATAGAGGCAGCCTAGACCCCAACATCTAAAGTGGCACAACTCTATTTACTTAGAGGGGGCAAGGAGGCCATCTTGAGACACATACACCAAGAGGGGCCCGCCCCCAGACAAGGCTCCAAAATGGGGCCCAGACAGCACTAACAGCAGCCTTTTTAAGCCCCACAGGGGAGTCCCCAACTGGACAGCCTACAACAGCACACTTACTGCCTCCAACGCATCTGTGCAAAGATTAAGATTAAAAGGGGTTAAAAGATTTAAGAGACAGAATCACAACCCAGCATCTCTCCTAACTTAATAAACGACAACAAGTTGTGAGAAGCATGTCACAAATAAGCTGGCAAGACTTATCCAGACAAGTTTCACTAGGATTGTAAATATGTTAAACAATTCAAAACGCAAGATGCAATAACTCACTGAATTACGCAAGTCACCTACATGAGCCGGCTACCAGAAAAGCTCTAGCCCACCTAAACTCTCATGCTCAACCAAGCAAAATCCCTAGCCTGCTTCACCTACAGCACAGAGTCAGAAGACGGCAACCTCTATAGATCACACCCTCAGGACAAGGCGGCATCATGGCGGTTCGCAGCAGCACCAAACCCAAAAAGAATCAAGCGAGTAGAAACATCCAGGAGTTTTACAAAGCTCCAAACGATGCGTCATTATTCCCGCACAACTCAAACTCTACGGTCAGAGAGGGAGAGCCGGAAGTAGCACATGCTCAGGTGGAACTAACAGACAAAAACATGGAAAAAATAAAACTGATGTTCCAAGAACTAATGACGACTGCTATCACTGACCTGAAAAGGGAGCTGCATGGCCTGGGACAAAGAACGCAGCTGTTAGAGGAGCAAACAGACCAGATAGTAGAAGCCCAGATGCATGATCAAGAGGTAATGGCGCAACACTCCACACAGATAAAAGAGCTGACTGACAAGGTTGAAGATCTTGAAAACCGCTCACAAAGACATAACATAAGACTGAGAAATGTCTCAAACAGCATCTCAGACATACTGCAGTACTCAAAAGCGGTCATACTTGGGATCATTCCCACAAGCAGCGAAGCAGACTGGGCTATTGAAAGAGCGCATAGGGCCCTTGGCCCAACAAAAGCTAACAACCAACCTAAGGATATAATAATAAGGTTTGCCAAACAAAGCGCAAAAGACCTGATACTCACAGCAGCGAGAAGGCTCATCTATACAAGTATACATGGACTTGGCTCCGGCCACACTGCAGAAAAGGAAGGAGATGAAACCCATGCTGGAGATATTGTCCAGCCACAAAATCCTCTACAAGTGGGGTTTTCCATTTTCACTAATTTTCCAGCAGGGCGGATCCACTTACAGAGTACACACAGTAGAAGAAGCTGAGATCCTCCTGAGAAAGCTGAATTTACTAGCAGAGGATAGAGACGCGGAAAGGAGAAGTCCAAGACCCAGACCCAGTCTTGCCAAGATGTGGCAAGTATCGGCCAAAAAAACAAAAACAGCAGCCTTCAGTAGGGGGGCCTCTCATGGAGCAAGCTACAGGAGGAGGTCTGGACACCGCTCCGTCAGCTGACTGCGAGGATCCTGATGCTGATCATTGAGAGAGTATTGAACACTTTTTTTTCCCTATGAGCAGGTTGAGCCGAAGAAATTGCAGCAAATAGCTAAAATGTTTAAGTTATGTTAGAGACAGATAGATTGTTATATACAGATATGCAGATCTAGCTGTAGCGGAGCTCTTGAGGTGACTTAAATGATTTGGAGGGATGAAGATTAAGGGGAGTTTTGAGCCCTTAACAACTCCCCAGGTAGAACCCCCAGGAGGGAGTCCTCTCCCTAAGAGGTCAAACCCAGTAATGGGAGCAATAGCTACTGGCCTCAAGGTATGGAAACAGGTAGGGAGACAGGGAAACTACCAAATTGTTAGGAAATGTTTTAACCAGTGTATTGAAATGTTGAATCTAAGCTTCTGTATCTATTTTGCTTTTCTTCTTAGTCTATCCAGTTTACAGGTGGTCTCGGCGCCCAAGACACCCAAGGGAGGTTCCCGGCGCAGGTCACGGTCCTTCAGCATTCCACACCCAGGTAACCTAACCGCCACACACTCCCCACTGAGAACATATAAAGCTAACTACCCAAAAAACCAATGGCTGATGTAGAGCACACCTTTTTAACACACAATGTAAGGGGCTTAAACTCTCAATTTAAAAGACGCAAAGCTTTCCTGTTTTATAAAAGATTCCATCCATCTGTCATATTTATGCAAGAGACCCATTTCGCCCAGGGCAAAGTACCCACCTACCTACACAAGGAATTCCCAGTATTCTACACTTGCAACCAGAAAAGTAAAAAAGAAGGCTTAGCTACATTAATACACCGTGATTTCCCATATGTAGTCGAAAAACAAACCAAAGACAAAGAGGGTAATTTTCTAATTTTAACAGGAACCATCCTAAACCTCAGAATCTCATTGGTTAATATCTATGCCCCCACCACAGCGCCCACCAGAGCGCTCACTAAATTGCTAAGTACCTTGAAGCAAAAAGACTGGGGCAGAATCATACTAGGAGGTGACATTAACCTTACGCTCGAGCCTTCTGTAGATAGATCAAGAGCAACGCATCCCACGCGTAACATGAAACAGCTCAAAACAATTCACACACAAATGAGGGAGCTAGAGTTTATTGATGCCTGGAGAGGACTACACCCCTCGGAAAAGGAGTATTCTTATTACTCCCCAACTCACAATTCCTATTCCAGAATAGATGTTCTCCTAACTCATACCTCGCTATTTAACCACACAGTGGATGCCCAGATCCACCCTTGCCCTTGGTCTGACCACGCGGTAGTTAGCATCAAAATTCATCTGGGACTTAGTCTCACAACCCCTGGGAAGTGGAGCTTAAACAAGGCACTTCTAACCAATCCCGGATCGCTAGCTCAAATAGAACATGACATTCAAGAATACTTCACGTTAAACATGGTCCCTGAGGCAAATATAGGGTGGGTCTGGGTAGCGCACAAAGCATACATTAGAGGCACCACAATTAGACTGGCAGCTGACAGAAAGAAACAATGCATTCAAAAAGAAAATGACTTATTTAAAAAACTGCAGTACTTGGAAAAAGCAATTCAGGCCAAAGCTCCTGGGGTCTCTAGAACCCAGCTAGACAACGCTAGACTAGAACTAGATTCTGTACTAGCCTCTAAAACTGAACAGGCCCTTAGGAAAACTAGGCATAAGTTTTACGCCCAGGGTAATAAGCCCTCCCCTATGCTTGCACGCAGACTCAACCTAAAGAAAAACTCATATCACCAAAATTAAAACGGAAAGTGGAGAAATTACAATGAACCAATCGGAAATAAAAAAGACATTCCACAAGTGCTACCAAGAAATCTACTCGGCAAAAACAAAAGCCAATAACTTCACAGTGCAGGAATTCCTTAACAGCCTAGACATTCCCAAAATCTCGGAGGGGGAATTAGACTCCCTAAATGCAGAGATAACCCCGTCCGAAGTTATTGACACTATAAAAACGCTTAAAGCAGGAAAAGCCCCTGGCCCGGATGGCTACTCAAACTTATACTATAAAAGCCTTGCAAAACACCTTGCCCCACACCTAAGCAAATTATTTAATGAGATGCTATTAGGAGAGCCAATGCCAGCTGAGCTAAACCAGGCAGATGTAATCTTTATCCCTAAACCAGGAAAGGATACTTTAAATCCAAGGAACTATAGGCCAATATCCCTGTTAAACGGGGACATTAAAATCCTATCTAAGCTAATGGCAGCAAGGGTAGCCAAATTCCTCCCCAAACTAATACACAAAGACCAAGTGGGCTATGTGCCGTACAGACAAGCTGGGGATAACATACGACGTATTCTAAATGTCTCCCACATAGCTAAAAAGGCAAATATACCTCTCAGTCTAGTAGCCTTAGATCTAGAAAAGGCATTCGACTCCGTTGAATGGCCTTATTTACATGCGGTTCTAGATAAATTCGGCATCAGAGGCAAATTTACAAATCTAGTAAATACATTATACAAAGCACCGACGGCAAGCCTTAGGCTTCCAGGGGCTAATAGAGATCTTATAAACATCCAGAGAGGTACGAGGCAGGGATGCCCCCTGTCCCCGCTACTATTCGCTCTAGCCATCGAACCTCTTGCTCAGGCCATTAGGACATGCCCCACCATACAGGGTATTGAGGTGGGATGTCAACAAATGAAATGCAGCTTGTTCACAGATGACATCTTGTGCACACTTACAAAACCGGTAACCTCAATAGCAGCCCTTATGAACTTAATGTCCCGGTTTGGGAACTTGTCAGGCCTCAAAGTTAACGCAGATAAATCTGAAATAATATGCATGAGAGTGCCCTCAGACCAGGTACAAGCCCTAAAAGAGGGACACTCGTTCTCATGGCCAAAGGGAAGTATCAAATATCTAGGAGTTAACCTCACACCAGAGTTGTCAGCTTTATACAAAGAAAATTATATCCCCCTTTACAAAAAATTACAAGCAGATCTACTTAGGTGGAATAGATACAACCTGTCATGGACAGGAAGAATAAACGCTTTTAAAATGAACATGTTACCCAAAATCTTATACTATTTTAGAACACTCCCGATTAGAATACATAGAGGAGATCTAGATGGCTTCCAAAAAGCGGTATTCCGATTCATTTGGCAACATAAACACCCGAGAATCAACAAGTCCCTAATGTATAGAGACAGAGAAGCAGGGGGTTTGGCGTGCCCAAATTTGATACACTACTTTAAAGCAGCCCAGATTTCCTTCCTACCACAAGCCCATTCCAGTGAACACCAACCAATGTGGGTATCCCTAGAGAACTATCAAATGAAACCCTACAAATGGGATAAAATCATTTGGTCCCCGACACTCCCCCCAATAGCAAAATCAGGCTACAATAATCCAATGATTAAATTATCCCTGCAGGAGTGGAGAGGGGCGAACTCCAAGCGGCAGTTAACACACTCCCTTTCATCTCTCACGCCAGTCCTTTCGGGGTCCCAGATTATGAAGGAATTAGGGGGGTCTCAAAAGCGCGGAAACTAGACCTGCTAGGGGCATGGTTCCAAGACGGCAACCTTCTAACCTCTATACAATTCATAAATAAGTACAATCTACCAGACAGGGAGATATTTAACTATAACAAGATATGCCACAGGGTCCAAGAACTGGTCAAATCCTGGGGTCCCCCACAGGACACCTGGTTTGCGAAAGTATGTGCGCAGAATCCCCTAGCCAGAGGCATAATTGGTACCCTTTACTCGCTTGCCAACAAGCCACTTAAAGACCAAAAGCCTAAACATGTCCTACAATGGGAATAGGAAATGGGAGTAAAATGGGACACCCAGAGATGGGGAAAAATACACAAGGCACTGACTAAAGGCTCCCTCTTCTTTAGCTATTTAGAAACAGCAACTAAAGTACTACACAGGGTATACATGACACCTGACCGGCTAAATAAGATAAATCCGCTTTCCCCTCCTGAGTGCTTTAGGAACTGCTCAGATAGAGGAACCTTTGGCCACATCTGGTGGGACTGCCCAAAAGTACAGGCCCTGTGGCGAAGGGTAACTGCAATGATCACTGAGGTATTAGACAGGGAAATACACTCATCTATGGAGACATGCTTACTGGGAATGCCAGTACTGAACGTTAATAAGAACCATAACAAGTGGATACAAATGGTCATGCTGGCAACCAAAAGCCACATTGCAAAGAATTGGAAATCACCCCATTTAGACGCCCAAGAGGTTATAAAAAAATTAAACTACATCATGATTTATGAAAAAATGACGCATTCAATAAACAACTCCCTCTCCACTTTTAGTCAAATTTGTGACAGATGGGTGGAGTCGGACAAAGCTATTTTAATTTAACAAAAACTTGATTTAGAGTGGAAATTAGTACACTAGGAAGGGAAGACGTAATCGGATGAGGCGGAGACTCCAGGCCGGGGTGACGGGTGTCTTGGGCGTTGACAACTACTGGCGAATTGAGTAAACTGAAGAAGATAGACAGGAAGAAGGAGGAAAAAAAAAAGAAAAAAGGAAGATACAGGTAATAAGTTCATTGACTTGTTTATTCATTGTTTGTTCGATGTTATACTTCCCATATACTAGGTGAATAATGTAATTCTCGAGCTATGCAAAATTGAACATCTATATATATCTACATGGAAAGACAACAAGTTAGCTCACATGTAAGAATTTGACAAGTTTAGTATTGAGAAGTCAATTGCTAGGGAAGGAATAGCTAGCAGGCGTTTCCTGAAAGTTGAGAAAACGGAAAAAGGTTATGGTGGACACATAAAACAGACACCCAAAATTGTCAGGACAGTATAATCATTATTGACAACAAAGTTGTACAAGATATCTAAAATGTTGTTAAAAAATCCTGTTTATGCAAAATTGTGTTGGACCTGCGAGTCCAACAATATTGTGTTATTGAACACTGCTTATGTGTCAATAAAAAGATTAAAAAAAAAAAAAAAAAAAGGGATTGGATATATTTTTAAATAAAAAAGGCATTAAGGGCTATCCTGGAAAAATAGAGAGGGAGTATTGATCCAGGGATGAATTCGATCGCCAGTATCTGGGGTCAGGAAGGAATTTTATATTTGTTTCCCTGTAGAGACAATTGGCAAAGTTTCTCTGGGTTTTTTTTTTTGTTTGCCTTCCTCTGGATCAATTAACAATAAATCTGCGTATTGCAGATCAGAGGATTTCTAAAAAGGTCAACTTGATGTACTAAAGTCTTTTTTCAACCTAAATTACTATGTAACTATTTATGGCATGTAACAAGTTAAAGATATGTATGATGTAACTGCTCTACTTCTGTATCTCCTGTAGAATAAATATATTTGAAACAAAAAAATCAAGTATGCATTAGAAATATCATGTTTTAAAGGGAACGGAAATGTTTCTGGATTTCACTAGGAATCTAATATACCCATGTATATATGTATTTTTGTGTACTTAATTTTTTTAAAAAAGGCCTTAATTTTTTTTATTTTTCTTCTTTTTGCAAATAGTTCCTTACTTGCAGCCTCATTCAATTTGGGGCTTGCAACTTGATTGCAGCCAGCCAAACGCCTGCAATCGAGTTGCGTGCTCCATTAGCTCTACTCTTACGCTGCTATTCAATTATGATATTGATAATCGGAAGCCATGTGATGTAGCAGTTCCCGGCTTGAACATCAAGCCCGTAACTCCTGTGATCAAAACAACCAATGGAAACAGAGATCGTCACCATGACATCAATTATTCCAACCTCCAACACTCACAGTAATTATAAAGAGCAGCCCCCAGAGCTGCGAGATGGGTGGAGGCAGAGAGGTGCTGGAGAGATCACTATCTTACACAAGACACAACTAAAATCCTTATACACTCTCTCATCTCTCGACTAGACTACTGCAACTCGCTTCTTGTTGGTCTACCCACCACCCAACTATCTCCACTTCAATCCATTATGAACGCCTCTGCTAGACTCATCTACCGTACTCAACGTTCAGGGTTGGCATCACCTCTCTGTCAATCACTCCACTGGCTTATGTACAGCGCTACGGAATATGTTGGCGCGTTATAAATAAACTATAATAATAATAATAATAGTAGGTGGGGAGGAGGGACTAGATGAATGGGGTAGAAAGTGTAGAGGGGAAAAGGGATGAATTAACTACTCATAGGGAGGCATTGGGGGAAGGTTAGTATAGTCAATAGGGAGGTATTACTGAGTAACTCAAGTACAGAGGCAGGCACCTCAAAACTGCAAACTCATAACATAAGATATCTGCTTGTTAATTGGTAGGGAAAAAAATGGGAGAGTTAAAATTATTGGCAATTAACGAAAGTGGGATTTAATAGGCATTACCGAAACATGGTGGGATGAATATCATAACTGGACTGTTAATCTGGATGGTTATAATGCATTTTGGAATTATAGAGGCAATGATAAAAGAGGAGGAGGAATTTGTCTGTATGTTAAGCCTGAATTTAAACCTATAGTCAGAGAAGATACTTATGCTGGAACTAACGGTAATATTGAATGTTTGTGGTTAGAGTTTAATAGAGGAGCAGCAAATTCCAAAAGAATATTAGTTGGAGTATGCTATAAACCCCCAAATATAACTGAAAGTGAGGAAATACAATTATTGTTACAGATTGGAAATGCAGCTAAGCATGGGCAAGTTCTAATAATGGGAGATTTTAATTACCCTGGAATAAACTGGATAAATGAGACCAGCAGTTCAGCTAAGGAGAGCAGGTTCTTGAGTGCACTCAGGGATCATTATCTGGCCCAGGTTATACAAGAACCTACTAGAAATCAAGCTATCTTGGATTTAGTTATCACAAATAATATCAATATGGTATCAAATGTTGAAATAGGGTAACCTTTGGGAAACAGTGAGCACAACACAGTCTCATTTGAGATTGAATTAAAAAAAATACTGTAAGGGGCCAAAAACACTCTTAATTTTAAAAGGGCAGATTTTAACAGTCTAAGGGCAGCAATACAAAGTATAGACTGGGACAGAGAACTACTGGGTAAAAATACTGACTATAAATAGACAACGTTCAAATCCTTACTAAATATACTTACTTATCACCAAATACCATGTGGGAATAAAAGTAAAAGGAGTAAATCACATCCAATGTTGCTTAATAATTTGGAGTAAAAAACAGGGATTTAAATTATACAAACAAGAGGGGACAGAGACTGCTTTACAGGAGTACAAGGAAACCAACAAGGCTTGCAAAAGGGCTATTAGACTGGCTAAAATAGAAAATGAAAAAAATGTTGCAAAAGAGTGTAGCCCTAAAATATTTTTTAAATATATTAATGGAAAGAAGGCGAAAAAGGAAGCTATAGGAACATTACAATGTTACACAGGCCGATAATTAGTGATCAGGAAACGGCAGATGAGCTAAATAGGTTATTTCCTTCGGTAAACACAATGGAGGTACCAGTGGTTGGGACACTGCAGCATAATGGGGCTTCACTACCTTCACCGAATAATGACTCGTGAAAAGTAAAGGTGCTACCTATATTTAAGAAGGGATAAATAAAAATGGGGTTAATAGTCTACTTACCTGCCCAAAATACCCCTCCATCAATGTCCCGACATCCTGTCACACCTAGAATAAAAAAACATTACATGAAATAAACATAATTACAACCTGTAATATAAATTGTTTAATAGCCAACTTACCTGGCCAAAATGCCTCTCCAGTGGTGTCCAGCGATGCCCTGGTCTTCAGTCCTTTTGACCAGGCATGGCCCCTCCAAAAAAAACGACGTTCTAAAAAAAACTAAATTAAATGCTAACAGAGCTCCACCCCTGAGGAGCTCCCCGACGCAAATGGAGGTCGAAGTAACCGGTGGTTGGATCTTTCTCATTTGCGGGCTCGACATCGTGGTTAGGAAGGGGAATCGGAGCTATTGAATAGCAATTTTTAATTTTAGCCTTAAGGCCTTGAAAGATCAAAGGCTTTGAGGGAAGTAACTTGCTATTTGACAAGTAGCCATGGGTTGGTAGGGATCGCGGGTCAGGGCAAGTAACTCAGTCGGAGTCCGCAAGTCTTTACCAATTGAATAGCAAAGTAACCTCCAATCTCCATCTGCGAGCCTGGATCCCAAAAAAGTAGCAATTGAAAAAGACAAATGAGGAGGCTGGTTTCTTCCTTCTGCAGCTTATAAAGATAATGTACTTCTAAGTACGGGATTGAACTGTCTCATCAATCAGTGGCAACATTCTGCAACATGCTGCTGAGAGAGGTCACTAATTGGCTGGGAGGTAACATCAGTCTGTGTATTCATGAGTTGCACAAGCTACAAGCAAACCCAAACAGGTACATTTTGTATGATTTTAGGCAGATACAAACTTGCAGCCTTATTAAATTGCAATTCGGCAAATTCTAAAGGGCTCTATATAAGCACAGAGCATATTTTTTTTACAGAAGTTTTTAGTTAGTGAAGACCTTGCTTTTGGATAGAAGTTCACTATCTAAAAACTTCTGTAAAATAAATATGCTCTGTGCTTCTGTAGAGCCCTTTTCAATTGACGAATCTCAATTTAATAAGGCTGATAGCATTTAAGCGCTTCTTAATAAAACAATATACATATAAGTAAATATAAACACAGGTATATTATATTCCTAGTGAAATGAAGAAACCTTCCATGTCCCTTTAATTCATTAAAAAAAACATTTTTGTATGAGAAATTATCGATCAATTGGGCAGAACACCTTGAAAACATCAATTTGACAACACATGCATGTACATCTGGCTTGTCTATTCTATCTACTAAAATGTTTGACTGATAGCTTTATGCTTAACACAGACATGCTTAAATTCTCCACCTCAGGTTATCCACTACTGATTCTGTAATATAGTAATTTCTCACATTATCCCTAAAACTTTCACCATTTTACTTCAAATCATGTGCTCTTCTTGCATTCCGCTTTTACTCAGAAACCTCTTGAACTTGATTAAATCTGCTCATATATTTGAAGGTTTCTAACAAATCGCCCCTCTAAGCCAGTGGTCTGGGGACATGTTGACTATATTCCAATGCTGATGAAGACTGGTTGGTCACCTTCCAATGCTCATAGGAATCAGCTCTGATCTCTAGAACATTCTTAACAGGGTGATACTTTATGTATTTATATATATTGCACTGATTTAATTATAGTACTGATTTGATTAAAGATCCTCTATAACCTGACTATATCTATGACTAATGGTGATGTTTGTATGAAGTATTAGGTTCTTTCCTCATCTCTGATGACTAGTAGATTAGGTCTCAAGGACCAGTACCAATCCTAGAACCGGCTCTTCAGAAACACTGCTCTAAGCTATACATACTCAGTCAGGTCATGAAGTCTTTGCTTTTTAGTTTTGTCTTCTAGATTATACACTATTTTATGAATTGTTCCCAACTTGTTAATATTCTACACTATACACAACATACAGTTAGGGTTGTTTTTTCCTCTACTTTCCTGATAAGGTACAAAAACCAAGTGGCAGATGTCTGAACTGCAAGATATTGTGCTTTTTGTTCCCATTGCTTTCAATGTATTATAAATTGGTCCTGGCACAACATTCTTCTGTAGTCCATATTATATGCCTAAAAGGGGGACCACCAAAACACAAATTATAATTTTATACAAAAGAACTTACAGAAATTATATATATATATAAGAGATTTAGTGTTTTAGTACTTTTGCATCTTACCAAGCATATTTTAGTAAATTTAAACATGCCAACTTTTCTCAGTTCTTTGTGACAATAATCTAGGTCTTTTTTGAGCCTATCTGATTAAAGGGAAATGATTCAAAATTTTAACAGACATAAACAGCACACAAAAAAAACTTCAATGTCAGCTCCTTGTCTTGCTAAACCTGGAAAGTCTTTTGCATGTGACGGCACTCGAAAAAAGTCTAAGCAAGCAAAAAAATGGCGGACGACAAAAATGAAAACGAGGCTAAAGGAGACTGAGGCGTGCAAATCACCACTATTACAATGGATGGAAAATGCTTGCGATCCACATAGAAAAAAGCCACCATTTTACAACACTAACTCGCAAATAATTACATTACGATTCTAAAATGGCGCTTTACCCGCCTAAACAAACTGTTTGGCCTTGCGCACGTAGCCTATTTTCACTGCACACTTGGCACATTGCTGACAATTTCTCCTGTGATCAGCAGTCCAAATGTACATTTTCAGATGCAGGGAAATCCAAAGAGATTGTAAGCTCTTCAGGATATGGATTGCTGCACAATATAAATAGGTAAAGTAAATTAATTTAATTTATTAATTCACTGTAATACATTTTTTTTTAGATTTTACACTGTACTTATATATCTGTCTTAGCGATGAGCGCTGAAGGTCCTCAAAGGAGCAAAAGCCTTTCAGTGCGTGGCAAACAGCATTCCAATGGTTTCAAATTTTATTGCCGTCATTTTTGAAGGGCAAGTAGCTAGTAAATTATAAAATGCAAGGAGAGGGGAGTGGGTGACATGAAAACGGCGTGGAGGTAAATGATGAGTGAGGAGGGGTTTCTAAAAGATGTGTGGGATAGGGCCCCTTACCACAAATCCAGGTAATAAACTTGTAATTTGTGGTCAGATCCCTCTCCCTGAGCAGCTGGTGGTGTTGGCCAAAGCTATGCTTTGCTTAGAGGGCCAAAAATCGTCTGGAAGATTTGGGGATTCAGCATTGGAAGCCTTACAGGAATTGATTACGTTCACTGGCATATTGTTTTTGGAAGCCATTGAGGTGTATTGTTTTGGGAGCCTTTGAGGCTGCCCCAATACGAAACAAATGCTCAGAATAGGAGAAAGGATTGTAGCCAGGTCTGGTAAGAATGGTTCTGATGTAGTGAATGAAAGTAATGGTGGTTAAAGGCTAGCTGTAGATGCCTATTAAAGGGGTTCAAATTGGATTTTGGGGTAGATTGATAGAGAGTGCGGAAGTGGATACAGGACTGGAAAGATTGTGAGTGAGATACTAGGTAATGACAAGGGAGTGCGACTAGTTTTTGAAAATTGAATGGGTGCAGTGATCGTTGAGTGAATTCTTGACTAGTGAGGTACCTGGTTGCAAAGGTGCGATTGTGAAATTGCTTGGTTTCGGGAACCCATAGGCCAATTTGGTGGTGGCAATGGTGGATAATGAGATGTGTGGCCACTGGTAGTGCACTGCCAAGAGATGAAGTTGACTGGGAAGGAAGGCTCTCCACAGTGGAATGATTGAGGTTTTCTAGACAGGGTCTTTTGATTTCATTGACGCATCTTCTTGGGAAACAGTTTTGTTATGCCTTATGTCATTGTAGGAGATGATTAATGAATACAATGGTCTGAAATGAAAGAACAGGTCAGTTTATCATGAGGAAGTAGTAGGATCGGTGCCCGATTATGGCTGGAGCTATGAGCTATGAGATCCGCGACTTGATTTGAGATTGGATAGGTATGACAATAAAAACGACTTTGAGAGTAAGTGATTCGAAGGAAGGTCCTAAAATGTGCATGAAGGTTAAATGATGAGCTTCGAGCAAGCATGAGAAAATTTCCATTATGGAGTGTCGATATATGGTGTGCGAATGAATAGTAATAGTTAATAGGGCGGTGAGATCCTTACGGTAGTTAAAGTAGTAAGGAAATGAAAATGGAAGTGAAGGGACAATAACAGTGAATTAGGAATCATGGTGAATATGGCTGAAAGTGGACGAGTGTTGTGATGATCTAGCTTGAGGACAGAGTCAGAAAAAGCGTAGAACCTTGGAAATGCAAAATACGAGGGGATTTGGAGAAAGGGTGCTGTTCCTTTATATCTGGAGAGTAAGAATTAAGAAGTTAAGATGGCAGTTAATGCTGAATTAGAGATAGTGGAATGGTAATGTGGTATGAATGGAGTAAAGAATTATAATAGTGTACTGTCTCTTTAAGAAGTGAGTTAGGTGGCAGTGGTGATTAGCGACACTTTAACGTTGAAATAAGTAATGATAGTGAATGTGGTTGAAGGTGAACTTTGAAGTGCGATGATTACCTGGCTTGAGGACAGAGACAGAACAAACTGTAGAGCCATGGAAATGAGAGATACAGGAAAATTCGTATTTGCGGGGCCTTATCTTTAAGTCTGGATAGTAAGGATTTAGAGGTTATGGCGGTGGATAATACTGGATTAGTGACAGTGGAATGGGTAAAGTGAATGGAGAAAATGACTATAATAGTGCACTGTCTCTTTAAGAAGTGAGTTAGCTAGGAGTAGTGATTAGTGCAACTTTGTAGAAGAGACGAAAAAAAGTGATGAGGGAGTGTGGTGTAATTTATGAAAAGTGAAGTTGGAGACAGTATGAAAACGTAGGATTAAATACTGCAGAAGTGGGTATTTAGAATTTGAATTTGGCGCTGAAGCCTTGGAAATCACGCAAGAGGTGAGATTTGAGCGTTGTTAGGCAAAAGGACACTTCAGAGTGAGACTGGAGTCTCTGCAGCCATGAGTCTGCCAGAGAAGGCCAAAAAACAGCTAGAAGAGTAGAAAAAAATGTAGGGAAGCGTGAAAGGTGAAGTGGGGCAGAAGCGAAAGGAAAGGGAGGCAGACAGGGGAGCCAGGAGGAGCAAAGAAAATGAGAGGGAGAGACAAGGGGCTCAGGCAGGAGGAGGAAGCCAGGGGGAGGCAAACAGACAGGATAGGGACAGGGGGAAACAGGGGAGAAAGAAGAGGGGAGACAAGAGCAGGGACAGAAGGCAAGGAGTGGGAGCTGCATAGAAACAGTGCATGGAGGCATACCAGCAGCTGAGTCATAGCAATGGAGGAACAATCAGCGTAGACAGGAGACCATTGTCTGCACAGAAGACTACCGACTGGACGTAAAAACGGCGTGTAGGTAAGTGATGATTGAGGAGGGGTTTATAAAATGTATGTGGGATAAGGCTTCTCCCACAATTCCAGTTAATTAACATTATATATAAATATATCTGTGTGTGTATCTGTCAGAGAGGAGTGACGAACTGCTGGTAACCCCGGGATCAGCAGCGACTGTTGAGGAGACTACTGGAGGAAAGGCGTATTAGGCGATACATGAAAAGTCATTAGCGGCAATAGAAGAGAGGGCTAGTGTAGGATGTAGGAGGAGTGGTGTGGTAGTGCCTAGCGAAGGCTGATGTGGGGCTTGCAAGTATGATGAAGCCTAGCGAAGGCAAGTTCGACTATGAAAGCGTGATTGAGGTGGAGCCTAGCGAAGGCTGATGTGGCTTGCGAATGTGGTTGAGCCTAGCGAATGGGACTATGAAAGCGTGATTGAGGCGGTGCCTAGCGAAGGCGAATATAGGATTTATGGAGGTGTCTGAAGTGGTGCCCAGAGAGGGCCAAGTAGAGAGTGTAAGGAGGGTAGACGTTTAGTAGCTCTGGGCCAGAAACAATATGAATAAGGCATAGGGAAGCCAAAGTGCTACCTCGGCCGTGGACAAGGGCATAGACAAGTAGGTTCAGGCCCAGATCTGTAGTGGGAAAGCATAAGGAAGTCAGGATAACTTACCTCGCGATGAACCATTGCTCTCCAGCAATGAGAGTGCCCTCTCGGGCAAGAAAAGGAGCCAGAAACTGCACAGCAGGAGGCTCCATAGTATTTAGGTGACAGAAGTGATGCCCGGAGAAGGCCGATAGGAGAGCGTAAGGAGGGTAGAAGTTTAGTAGATCTGGGCCTGAAACCACGTGAATGAGGCGTAGGGAAGCCGAAGTGCTTCATTGGACGTGGACAAGGGCATAGACAAGTAGGTTAAGGCCTAGATCTGTAGTAGGAAAGCGTAAGGAAGTCAGGATAACTTACCTCGAGAGTAACCATCGCTCTCCAGCAATGATAGTGCCCTTTTGGGCAAGCAAAGTGGTTACGAGATGGTCACAGATGCTGAAACGAGAGAGCTGAAGATGGTGGAGAGAAGTAAATAAACAATGAACAGACATAGGTAGATGACAGAGCTGAGAAGCAGAACGTAGAGTCAGAATGAGCAGAGGTGAAAACCACTCAAGTGAGAGATCTGAAAAGGCCAAAAAACGAACTGCGCAGCAGACAGGAGCAGCAGTACCCTGCAAGGACACAGAGCCAAATGTGCTGAGGTGCAAATGGAAGAGGCGGGCGAGAGAGGGACCTGAGCACAAATATATATAGCACCAATATATATATATATATATATTGTGACAGGGCCAGCCTTAGGCTACTGGTTGCTCCTGTGATTGTCCCATAAACCACAGAGTCCGATATACTTTAAGCTTTTTAATAAAGGCTTTCAAAAATAAATAGCTTAACTTCAGCATAAAATAAACATCTGTTCACACAGAGGGGTGGTACATTTTAAGTTCAGTCTCTCAGCTCCTCAGCTGCAATGGATCCTTTCTAGGTCCTCCACTTTAAAAGCAAACAGTCTCTCAGTTAAGTGTTGTTGCAGTCACACAGACTGTTCCTCTTACTGGCAACTTCCTCTGCTGCTCTGTAAGTCCTGGTAGGTCCTGTTCAGGAGCTCTGTCTCGTTCTGCTCTCAGGTCACACAGAAATACTCAGTGTCTCTTCTTAGGCTGCTGGCTGTATCCTCCAGGCAATCCATCTTGCTTGCCAGTGTCTCTCTGTACTTTAATCTGTATTATAAGCAGTCTTCCTGACTGTCTCACTTCAGAGCTTATTTCAGCTCAGCTCCCAGGATCTAGTCTTCCTGACTGTCTCACACAGGTTCTCACATAGACTGCAGCTCCACACAGACTCCTCACGGCACTCAGGCCAGAGCCTAATCAGCCTCTCCTCCATGTCTGCTTTCCAGGCTTTAAAGTGAAGTTGCACCTGCAGCAATTAGGAGTTCTTTAGAAGATTAACTCCATCACTCCTGTCAATAACTCTTTACTTGGCACCATCCTCTAGGGGGCAAATGGTTACAATATATATATATAAATATATATATATATATATATATATATATATATATATATATATAGTACATTTGTGTTTACATTTAAATGTCTAAAACAAGTAAAAAAACGTCCTGCTCAGAATTCCGAGAAATACAGTGCACTTTGGGAAGCTGAGCAGGGACATGCAAATGTGCCCAGAAATGCTTTGTTCTTCAATCCATGACCATTTTAAACATGGCTTCATTTAAGCTTATGCCCGCTGCATTACACAGCTTTTTTGCATTGGGTTGGATTATACCCAAGCTGGGATTCCTACCCACGGACAGCCGTTTCAAGGTTACTACCTATCATCAGCGTGGGGCGGGATCCCAGCTTGTGTAGTTTGTGTATCTATCGATCAATCTAATATGTGCGCTCATAGGCGCTCATCCCTACGACCCTGTACGACTTAGGCAGTGAGCGACGAAGGACCTGGTTTTACATATTTAAGAAAAAAATTGATGTGATGCAAAGATCAAAGTGTGGATCTCTGTAGGACCTCAAATAAGACAACTGATTAAAGATGAGAACTTTGGTAGTCAGTTGAACCAGACTGAAAAGGCTTAGGGAATCATAAGGCAGACAACTACAAAGAAATAGTGGATGATCTTTTGTAATATTACAAGACCATAGGATGTACACTGGAAAAGCAGTACCAGGGCAAGTGGAGTCTAGCAATGCTTGCTGATTACTGTTGGACCCTTAAGAGGGATGTTCCTGAGAACAAAAAACAGGAGAAATCCCACACTTCTAACTTTTAGGAGAGTTATTCCTTTACCATGTATGTATTGTATATATATGTAATACTGTAAATTTAAAATCATTGTCTCTCAAAATCCTTATGTGATAGATACATTCTAAAAGATATTTGTATTCAGCACAAAAATACTATAAGGTTCACCTATTTTGACTTCTGAGACAAAAAAAATAATTATATTTTTTAGACCAGTGTAATTTGTGTAAACACAATTTTTTTTAAATTTGCTTTGTAAATGATCAGTATTACAAGAAACATTTCAGTGTAGCGTTTAAGACATAAATTTGAACTTTACCATTTCAACATTCAACAGATCTTCTTAGCCCCAGCCCTCTATTTGGTTTCCAACGGGTTGGGCAGATATGTCCAAGAGGTTGTCCTGATAACAATCTTATTCTGATTAGTTTTTTTGCGTCGTTCAGTTGTTTCCTACTCTCCATGACCTCATGGACCATAACACATCTTTATGTCCTTGGTCATGCTGATGCACTTGGTATTCATGGAAATATACTGGAATGGGTTGCCAGTTCCTTCTCCAGTGAGCCACAGAATACAGCTCCTAGTATTCCTAGGTGGTCTCCCATCCAAGTACCGACCAGGCCTAAACCTGCATGGCTTCAGGGTGGTGTGACCACTTCATTCCCTGGCTGGAATTATAGTTCCTACTAGCTTAGCTTATCTCAGCTAGTTCCCAAGACAACTGGGATAACAAAAACTATGAATGTAAAATAATAAAATAATAAAACATTTTAGGGGGCAGATAATTTCATGTATCCTGGACACCTAGACCCCTATTCAATTGCAAAAGTTATAGAGCGATTCAATTGATCAAGCCCGCAGCTACCTGGCCGAACGCTTAAACCGTAAACTATGCACCCATAAGTAGCATTTCAGGGCGTGATCATGATCAATTAAGCAAGGACGTAACTACCGATTTAGAAACAGTCAATAGTAAATGAGACCATCATCATGACATCATTAAAACATGGAGGACAAATGTCAATCGATTAGCGTTTAGAAGTCCGATATACGATCAGACTCTCAATCCGGCAAAATGTACAAAATAATAAAAATGAATGAAGATACTGTTCTAGTCCACTTGGTGTTCCCTGATATGTACCATATTTACTCGAATCTAATGCGCACCTTTTTCATAGAAAATTGGGTCCCAAATTAGGAGTGCACATTAAATTCGATGGATCGCTAGATTTGATGGCAAAAAGGAAAGCACAGAACATACCACCACACCACCATCTCTTGCTTCCCGGCTCTCTAGTGTGGGACCGCCGGAAAAAGTGGCACCCAGAGCGCCCCAGCACACTGGCATGCAGAGCTTGGCACCTAGACAGCCCCAGCACAGTGGCACAAAGAGAGCGCGCATTACATTCGCCAGCAAAAACGTTTTTTTGATTTATGGGTCCCAAATTAGGAGTGCGCATTGGATTCGATGGCGCACTAGATTCATGTAAATACGGTATTAACTCCTTGATTCCCGAGATTGATATAACATGGAAATTAAATGTAAAAAAAAAAAATGTTATTGCAAGTTTGCGAGCTTGAGACTGTTGTGCAATTAATTCTAATCTCTTTCATCGCTTTCCCCATTATTTACAGTACAGTATTGATTTTTTATTTGCATTTACAGTGCTACAATCAGGTGTTTAACCCCCCTTGCGAGTCCTATCTGGTACCCGTAGGATTTTCTTCTACTTTTATTTACAGGCTTTAGGAATTGTAGCAATTGAATAGTGATTTGAGATTGTAACATTTATCGGCTTGAAAGATCAAAGACTTAGCTGGGTCGGAGTTACGATTTTGACAACAGCAGGAATTTTCAGCCTGTAACCCGCAAATCGTTTGCAGGTAGCTAAAAGACGCCAATTCAATAGCAAATTAGTTTACAGGCTAAATTACAGGCTCCAGTAACAAACAATTGTTCAATTGAATAGGGGCCCTAGACTGAAACATTAAAGTTGAAAATAAATATTTTTTTCTACAAATACTAAATTTATTGCTATCAGTTACTAAATAAATTCAGATTCTCTGTTGTTTGACCACGACCATGGCACTGAGGGTCTAGTGCCTATAATTTTAGTAAATAATTTCAAAAGGTCATTAATATCTGAAAACCAGTCAATATGTAGCAGTCGTAATAAGGGTTTCATAAAAAAAAACTTCACTAAAATGTATGTCCTACTAATTACCAATGGTGTGATACAGTGGCTAAAATACTGTATTAGCTACTTGTAAAACAGTTCCTGTTATTTTTTTATATTTGCGCTTTTCAGATAAATTAATATAATAACAAATAAATGTTAAACATGTATTATTCCATTTTATTAAATTTTCCTAAGCAAACTGCTATTTTGTCCAAAACATGTAAGAAGGTCATCCAGATTTCTTAATAAATCAATGGACGGTTGTACAAAAGAACAAAGTTAATGTTATAAATAAACACTTCCTCAATATGATTACTGACATGGCTTCAAGCAAGTGGTCAGTGCTGAGTGGTCTGATTGTTCACAACAGATGCTTCCAGGGTATCTTATTTCTGCATTCTGCCCGTGTCCTCTAGCTTTACATTCTTCAGTAATATTTATTGATATGGTGAGTTTCCAAATGTATAAAATGTATAAATAAAATGGTATTTTAGATTAACGACAGTTTGAGTGTTAAAAGGCATTTACTACACACCATTAACTGATCCAGTGTTTATTAAATAATAATAACAATCTTTAATTTATATGCAGTTATGCTACAATTGATTATACCATTTCAGTTTCTACTTCATGAGGTGGATAGAAGCAGAGGAAGCTTCTGCAATGGGGCTGAACCGCCAGTGAAATAAGATGAAAGAAACAGCTCAGAAAATAATGCCTAATAAAAATAAAAAATCTAGAAGATATGTTCCTAAAGATATGTTACCTTCAAAAGCATCTTGTCCATGATCAAGTTTAGTTATTCAAAAAGAGTATAAAAACGTGACTACAGATTGTATTCCAAAAAAGAGTATATATGAGCCGCGGCCTTGGGAGGAGGGGGGAGGAGAAAGAAACACAGGGGAGGGGGAAAGACACAGGGGAGGGGGGGCAAAGAGACACAGGGGAGGGAGGAGGGGGGAAAGAGACACAGGGCGGGGAAAGAGACACAGGACAGGGGGGGCAGAGATACAGGGGGAGACACACAGGACAGGGGGGAAAGAGATATGGGGGAAAGAGACACAGGGGAGGGGGAAGAGATACAGGGGAGAGATTGGGGGGAAGAGACACAGGGGAGAGAGTGGGGGGAAGAGACACATGGGAGGGAGGAGGAGGGGAAGAGACACAGGGGAAGGGGGGTAGAGACACAGGGGAGGGGGGCAGAGACACGGGGGGACACATGGGAGAGGGGAAGAGACATGGGGAAAGAGATACAGGGGAGGAAGTGGGTGGGAGAGACACAGGGGAGAGGCAGAGAAACACAGGAGAGGGGGAGGAAAGAGACAGAGGGGGAAAAGGGGGAGGAAAGAGACACAGGGGAGGGAGAGGGGGAAAGTGATAAAGGGAAAGGATGTGGAGGAAAATACAATTATTATCCCATAATTTGTGACGGGCAAACAACTAGTATGTGTATATATATATATATATATATATATATATATATATATATATATATATACAGTTGCAAGCAAAAGTATGTGAACCCTTTGGAATGATATGGATTTCTGCACAAATTGGTCATAAAATGTGATCTGATCTTCATCTAAGTCACAACAATAGACAATCACACTCTGCTTAAACTAATAACACACAAAGAATTAAATGTTACCATGTTGTTATTGAACACACCATGTAAACATTCACAGTGCAGGTGGAAAAAAGTATGTGAACCCCTAGACTAATGACATCTCCAAGAGCTAATTGGAGTGAGGTGTCAGCCAACTGGAGTCCAATCAATGAGATGAGATTGGAGTTGTTGGTTACAGCTGCCCAGTCTTATAAAAAACACACACCAGTTCTGCGTTTGCTTTTCACAAGAAGGATTGCCTGATGTGAATGATGCCTCACACAAAAGAGCTCTCAGAAGACCTACGATTAAGAATTGTTGACTTGCATAAAGCTGGAAAGGGTTATAAAAGTATCTCCAAAAGCTTTGCTGTTCATCAGTCCACGGTAAGACAAATTGTCTATAAATGGAGAAAGTTCAGCACTGCTGCTACTCTCCCTAGGAGTGGCCGTCCTGTAAAGATGACTGCAAGAGCATAGCGCAGACTGCTCAATGAGGTGAAGAAGAATCCTAGAGTGTCAGCTAAAGACTTACAAAAGTCTCTGGCATATGCTAACATCCCTGTTACCAAATGTAAGATACGTAAAAGACTAAAAACGAATGGATTTCATGGGAGGATACCACAGAGGAAGCCACTGCTGTCCAAACAAAACATTGCTGCACGTTTACAGTTTGCACAAGAGCACCTGGATGTTCCACAGCAGTACTGGCAAAATATTCTGTGGACAGATGAAACCAAAGTTGAGTTGTTTGGAAGAAACACACAACACTATATGTGGAGAAAAAGAGGCACAGCACACCAACATCAAAACCTCATCCCAACTGTGAAGTACGGTGGTGGGGGCATCATGGTTTGGGGCTGCTTTGCTGCGTCAGGGCCTGGACGGATTGCTATCATCGAAGGAAAAATGAATTCCAAAGTTTATCAAGACATTTTGAAGGAGAACTTAAGGCCATCTTTCCACCAGCTGAAGCTCAACAGAAGATGGGTGTTGCAACAGGACAACGACCCAAAGCATAGAAGTAAATCAACAACAGAATGGCTTAAACAGAAGAAAATATGCCTTCTGAAGTGGCCCAGTCAGAGTCCTGACCTCAACCCGATTGAGATGCTGTGGCATGACCTCAAGAAAGCGATTTACACCAGACATCCCAAGAATATTGCTGAACTGAAACAGTTCTGTAAAGAGGAATGGTCCAGAATTACTCCTGACCATTGTGCACATCTGATCTGCAACTACAGGAAACGTTTGGCTGAAGTTATTGCTGCCAAAGGAGGTTCAACCAGTTATTAAATTCAAGGGTTTACATACTTTTTCTACCTGTACTGTGAATGTTTACATGGTGTGTAAAATAACAACATGGCAACATTTAATACTTTGTGTATTATTAGTTTAAGCAGACTGTGATTGTCTATTGTTGTGACTTATATGAAGATCAGATCACATTTTATGACCAATTTGTGCAGAAATCCATATCATTGCAAAGGGTTCACATACTTTTGCTTGCAACTGTATATAATAGTTGTCAAACTACGAAGCGTCATCACGGTTTGTCAGCTTGCAAGAACTGAACAGTTTGTGTCGCATTTGCGGAGGCTCCCACGGCGGCTGCAATGAGCCAAAGTGAGGGGCTGCTCTACGGCGCCTCACCAGCGGTTACAAACAGCCACAGAAGCGGGACTTTGAAAAAAAAACTATAACAATAGCAATAAAATACGGACTTACACAAAAAAATACGAGCCGCAGGAATTAGAAAAAAAAAATTACGAACTCGCAAAAATACGACTTTATCAGCCGAACCGCGCACAGCGGAAAACATAAAAAAAACACAAAATACACACAAAAATAAAATAAAAACATCGAAAATCCCCTATGCGAGAGAAAAATGGCCGCCGAAAAAAAACGAAAACGAGGCTTCACGACCCCTAAAGCCGCAAAACACCGCCAAGCACATACAACTTTTTCAAAAACCCGTACGAGGCACAAAATACACTATTAGCAAGGACGCAAAATCATCCACACCCACGTACCACATACACAATCGCTGTCATTTTACAACACTAATTTACAGAATGCGGAAGTACACGGCTACACAAATGGCTTCCCCTCGCGCACCCTGCCTATTTACACTACACACTGCCCACATTGCTGACACTTACACCTCAGCTCAACAACAGTGCAAATCTACATTGTATGCTGCAGGAACATCAAAACAGATTGTTAGCTCTTCAGTACATTGCTTGCTGCATATATTAATTACTAATAAGTAAAGTATATTAATATATGGTTTCATTAATTAATTATCATGAAAAAATACATATACAGAACAAAAAAAACAAAAAAACACAGTATCACAATAAACCACAAATGCCTTCATCGCGCACCTCACAAGGAGCGCCAACAGTCCTCATAGGACACAAAGTACACCAGGGGAGAGGCTTGCAATAAGCCCAAAAAGAAGATCAGCGCTGACCTTACAATGAGCATAAAAAGCACCTCTCATAACAAAAAATACACTGACCAAGAGGCCAAAGGCGCTCAGCGCAAGGCTTGCAATGAGCGTTGAAGGATCTCAGATGACCAAAACACTTACTGTCTGTGGCAAACAGCATTACCTGCCTTACAATTTTAATGCCCCGTCATTTTTGATGGGCAAGTCGCTAGTATATATTTAGTAGCCATCTGGGTGAGAATGTCAACACCTGAAACTGGGTAAATTCTGAACATATTGCTATGTTTGAAAAGAAGTCAGTAAATCAAAGTGATTGATCAAATACTCTTTCCTACAGTGTTTGTATAACAGTGTAAATGGTTACTACACAAAATGATCAATAAGTGAGATCCTTCTTATCCAAAGCTCTCTCTCCACTTGGCATAAAGTATAATATTATACATCTGTAGATGTCATGAATACATTTCTACAGATACCATTCAGGTCATAGAATTGATGGTATTATCAAAAAGATATTATTATTTAAGTACGAACCATATGTCTTGTATTATTTTAATAATTTGAGGATTTTTTTAAAGGGCCACTTAAATCAATGTGGAGCACACTAATGTAAAGAACTCTTAACAGCATATTTAAAAACTTTTAGAATTTTTTTAATCTGTTTTTTTTTCCACTGAGATATTTATTGATTAAATGTAAGTTTACATGTGTCACTGGCAAGCTCCATTGCAGCAAAGGAAAACTACAGTAAACCCTTTATAAATTAATGTGTGCATATAAAGGAGTGTTAGAATCTTCAAAATAAGTTACTTGTTGGTAAACTGCTGGGCTGTAGGATTCCTGAATGCCAAGAAAAACATATAAATCATTCTCTGCACTAGAGCTACAAAGGCCGTTGTCAGCAGATGTCATTAATCATGGAATAGTCAGTGTGTTTGTAAACAGACCTAAAATGTTAGTTTGTTAACTGTTATAAGTGTAATTATTTAGAAACAGTAATTCATCCAAACTGAAAGTGCATAAGCCAAATCACTCACCAGCACTAGATACCAAGTCACTATTTTGATTTCAGATTTCATTAACACAAATTTACCTCCTGTACCTTTGAATAATCTGGTACACTGAGGTTTTGTTGCTCAGAAGTACCTGGACATGAGTCTAGTAGCAACTGAAAAGACATACCCACTGCCCAAAATTTCAACGAAAATGGGTCATTGTTAGACATATAACTTTTATAGGGCTTAATGTGTAATTAAAATGTGTATTAATGATGGCTTATATGCAACTCAGAATGTTGCTCAACACCATACCATGCAGTGAAGAGTAACACAGATGCTCCATAATAGTAATAGTAAAATATTTGTATCATGAAATAAAGTGCACTTCACAGGTTCACAATGATTGAAATAAAGGAAGAAGTATATCAAAAGAATGTATGTACCCTATAAATCTTCTTATATCATCATAATCCCAGCTAAGCCATGCTCACAAGAGTATTATAGACATGTTCAACAGCTTATGTGGTTAAGCCAAGATAACAATTAATGGAACATAATGGGATAGCTACAGTAGATCTCAATATACTAATCTGCTGATTGTCTAAAATCAGTGGCAGAACTACTACTAGTGCCACAAGGGCTCATAATATGGTGTGGGATTCTGGCAATGACCTGGGTAAAAGGGGACTTTATTAGGGGAGAAGAGCATGTAAATATATTTATAGAAATGTTTAATCTACACAGCTAAATATTTTTTATTCACCCTGATGGGCACCATGATAATAAAGCTGAAATATTTTGGTCATGTCATGAGAAGACTGAATTCCCTAGAGAAGACTCTGATGCTGGGAAAGATTAAAGACACACAAAGAGGTGGAGATGGCTAGATGAGGTAATTTGAGCACAAGCTTGATTGAGCTCAGAGGGGCAGTGGCTGACAGATGTGCCTGACCTGCTGAGGTCCAAAGGTTCACAGAGAGTTAGACTTGACTGAACAACTAAACAACAACAACATGGGCACCTATGTTGTACATAGAAGTTGTAATGGATGGGACCCAAATTATTTTACATTGGGGCCTTCCATTCACTAACTCTGCAATGGCCTAAAAAACCTTAAAATATCCGGTTTTGAAGAACTGCATTTGAAAATAAAGTAAATGTTTTTAGAATGTAAAATAATATAACCTTCAATTTATTACCTTTTTGTGTGCAATTTTGCTATTGTGGAAGCTGTCATTTTAGTTTCCATTTATCTATTTCTAGAATGGAAAGATCATTAATTTACAAGAATACAGAAGACAAGCTGCAAGTAACAGCAAAGAAAATAATAACTGAACCTTAAAGTGGAAAACAATAAAGGGTATGTTTATTTATTTTTTTATGTTTATTTTTTACTTTCTAATATAATTTGCCTATTACCAAGTTTAATTTTTCTAAAAAAACACATTGGCCCTGTAGAGGGAAGTGTCCTGATCACTGGTAATTAGTATTATGTTAGTATAGCATAGAACTTACTTTGTGATCGCTGACAAGAGATGGACTGAATTCCCTAGAGAAGACTCTGATGCTGGGAAAGTTTGATGAATAATTAAGCCCTGGTGCAAACACTCTTATGACCTAGGATAATGAAAGATCTTCAAACTATGAAGGAAAATACAATGGCCTTCATTCAATTGCAAGCAGTTGCCTACATACCTGCCGTAAGTCTGCGGGCTTGAAAAATGCAACAGTTACAGATTGACTCAATTGAACAAGCCCACAGCTACATGGCCGAAAGCCTAAACCGTAAACCATGCACCCGTAAGTAGCATTTCAAGGCATGATCATGATCAATTAAGCAAGGCCGTAACTACCGATTTAGAAACAGCCAATAGTAAACGTTTAAACGTCAATCAGTTAGCGTTTAGATCGGACTCGCAATCAGGCAATGTACAAAATAATAAAAATGAATGACGATACTGGTCCATATGGGTGGCCTGATATGTATTAACTCCTTGATTACTGAGATTGATTTAACACGGAAATAAAACGTTAAATTATTATTTTTATTGCAGATTTGCAAGCTTGAGACTGTTGTGCAATTAATTCTAATGCCTTTCATCGCTTTACCCTGTCTTTTAAAGTGCAGTATTGATTTTTTTATTTGCTTTTACAGTGCTAGAACAGGTGTTTAGCCCCCTTGCGAGTCCTATCTGGTACTTTTCCTCTACATATTCCATTAAAGGGTTTGAAGGCAATTGTGGGCTTGAGGAATTGTAGCAATTGAATATTGATTTGCGATTGTAACATTTACAGGCTTGAAAGATCAAAGGCTTAGATGGGTCTGAGTTACGATTTTGAAAACCGCAGGGATTTTGAGCTTCTAACCTGGAAACCAATTGCGGGTAGACTCCACATGAATAGCAAATTATTTTACGGGGTCCATTACGGGATCTTGTAACTACTATTTGCTCAATTGGATGGAGGTCAATGTCTTTTAACCATTTTATACACTTGACCAGCAAATAAAATGTGAGTCTTTTTACCAGAAGACATGAATGTCTATGTAGTCACTGAATATTTAATCAGTTATGCAGTCACTGTCAAATACTTGTGGACATGATCTTCTTGAGCTATTATTTTATACAGTGTGGCTGACCAGTTAAATAACCACTGTAGTCCTATATTTAAAATATATTATTTTGAAGAACAGTTGTAGGGACAATATCCTGTACAGTTCCTAAGGTTCAAGCATATAAATCCCTGGGGGTCTAGACAAGGATTTAGATAAACAAGTTGTCTTCAATGAGGCATTGTACCTAAAAAAAATTGCTCATATATGAAAAAGTTTACTTACAGAAGTTCAAATATATGAGTAAAAACACATACTGCTTAAATCAGAAACACACATTACATTGAGTCATTCTATACAAAACTTGTTTTCCACACCCCAGTGCTGCTTACATAGGTACCTGGCTGGTGTCATACTCAAATCAAGATGGAAGTTATTATATGACATAATATTCAAATTAGCTTAATTAGACATACAAAACTTTGGCTATTAAGCAGACAATACCCAGTGTAGATGTAGCTAGCATATGCTGATTCATGTAATAATTAATTCTTCCACAAGTGTCCAACGAAGAAGCTGAATGAGCAGCCTGTTTGTGTGTCAGTTGGCTCAGATCATAGTGGTTTCTTTAACTGCATCTCTTTTTTCAAGCTTAGCTGACAACAGAAAAGAACAGAAAGATAGAATATTTAAAAGGGATGGGAAGAAAGAAAACCCTAGAAAATACACACAGAAGGACGAGAATAAATCAGAATAAGATATTGAGGGTGCAGATCAAGGAGTAGTACATCAAAGCCACACATTATAAAATTACTACTTTATAGGAATAGTGGTAGATACCTGTTTTCCCAGTAAAAAAATAACACATTGTATGATTTGGTCCAATCTCCAATCTAAGAGCAAGGCCACTCCTGTAGGAAGTAAGCTGGCCACTGTGGGACTCCCACAGTCATAAATAGTATGGCGACTCCTGCTGGATCTTCATTCTGACCTCTTACATGGCTTGTAATGCTCTTTGTTGGTTCCTTATCTTTCCTTGACCTCCCTAAGAGTTTATCAGGTCCACTTTTGGGCTGGGGTTTTTTTGATACCTCTTACTATGCTGATGACACAGATCACAAAAGTTGGTTTTGGATATAGCACTGGCAGACAATACCACTGGAACTGCTCCTGGTAATCTTCCTGTCTCCGTAAAACAAGATGGTGTCTCACACACCTGTCTCCAGGACTGGAATAGGTGACCATAAAATATGTTAGTGATAAATAGAATGACAGGCTTATTGATGGATCTGGGAGAGATTACTAAAACCATTGAAATGTTTTTTTTTTTTTTCTACAACAGCAGGTAGCAATTGGCACCTAGAAACCTTTTTATTGTAAAATGTGGAACTATTCTTGTTCTATATAAAATATTATTGTTTATTCTGCCATGGTATAAAGGATTTCTGTGGGATCCATGCACAGAGTTCGTAACTGGTTCATAGACCAGAGGGAATTAATTGTAAACTATAGTTCTGTATGAAGCTTTCTGTATGGATCTGGTATATGGGTTATTCCTTTGCCTCTTCAGATGGGCCTAGTTGAGGATCATGCAATACATTTCTAGTGACAAACTTTACATCAAGGACTTTGAAGCATGGGTGTAGGAGCCCAAAAAAATCTGCAGGGGGCGGGGGGATGGCTACTGCATATAGTATAAAAATACCATACAACTGCTTCTCTACACATAAAAACATACATAAAAAAATCTGGGGGGTTGTCTTCCCCATCCCCCCTAGTTCCCACAACCATGCTTTGAAGTATCTTCCACTATCATTTCAAAGAGTGATGGGTTGTGGTTGAGACAAACGTGTTTTCCTTCCTCCCATATTTTTAGAGTGGGATGTAAAGGGGTGGAGTGAAATCCTTTCATTCCCCCTTGCTTGGATTATGTAGGGGGTCCAGGGAAGAGACATTGGTTATTTCTAATAATAATGAAAAAGATTTGAATAATGGAAAGAAATAGGAGATTTTAGACATGAAGAAAGGATTGTTGAAGGAATGAATGAATGATGGAGGATAGGAAAAATGGGGCAATGGAGCAGAGAAATGAATGGATGAGAATGGGGTTGGAAAAGGGGGTATTGGGTAGAGCAAGAGAATGCAAAGGTAAGGAGTGTGTGGAGGAAAGCATGATAGAGGGTGTTGAAAGGTTGAGGGAGGGTATATGAGAGAAAAGGGGTTTGAATGTAACAGTAGATGAGGGATATATTATAGAAGATGAAAAGGTGATTGTGGAGATGCAGAAGGCAACAGAGGACTTGGTCAGGGTACTGTGTCCTAAAAAAAAGAGGATGGTCATCCTAATCTTCTAAATACTAAAATAATTTAAGACAAAATTGATTATAGATCGTCATCAGAAATACATTTCTGAATGTCCCTTTGACATCTTTTTTTTTATAACACTTCTAAATTAATTAAGCAAACCTTGGCTGAATGGTGCGTTTGTAGTATAAAAGAGTAGTCTCAGCCTAATCATATAGCTGAATTTGATGGTTGCCGAATACACAGTAACTCCCCATTAAAGTTTCAAAGGATAGGGAGCTGCATGTCTTGTGGCAGTGCAAGTTCAGAATTGCTCACTTTCCAAGAATTATTAACATATATCTGCATATATTTTTTAATACTAATTTTTTATTTTTTATTTTACCTAGATAGCATGTTGCTTTGGTATATTTTTTTTCTAATTTGATAGGCTTGTTGAAATGGTTCAGAAATATAGTTTTGAAGTTAGTAAAAGGCCGGTTTTCAACTCTATTTTCTCTTCATATATAAAATGTTGAGTTGGGGAGTCAAAGTAGTAAGGTATCCTGCTTTATACAAAGAACACTAACCAGAGCTTGAAAGCTTTACCCAGTTTCAGCGAAATCTCTATGCACACTAGATTCTAAGCTCAAGGACAGGGATCTCCATTCTTTGCAATATATACATTTTTGTTTTGTCTCATACTTAACCCTTGTTCAGCGCTATGGAATATGTTGGTGCATTACAAATAAAGATAATAATAATAATAATATGAAGAATCATAATATTTTTCACATTTTAAATGCAGAATTAGTTACGAAATGCAGCAGACTGATCATACAATCAAAGCTTTTTATCCAGTGTTGCTGATCATGAGTATTAGATAGAAGAGTATAAGAAATGGTTGCATTTCCTGAGGCAAAAACTTTGCATCAGAACCAGTGAGGGGGGGAGGGGTGTGGTGTCACTTTCAATCTTCTCCAATTAAGAAATATTTTCTGTTCCCTCCTTCCTTGACCCTTCCTCCAATGATAGCCAAAAAAACACACCTTCATTATTCAGCTCTCATGAAGTGATGTAACAAACACAAAATGGATTCCTATCAAATACATTTAGGTCCATGACTTACACATACTTGACAAACAAGTGTCTCTTTTCTTGAACTGCAGGGTGTCTTTAATGTTAAAACAAAACGCCATTGTTAATGTGTGTATGTTTATGTGTTCACTGGTGGTCTAGTGGTTAGGATTCAGTGGTTTTATCGCTGCAACCTGGGTTTGATTCTAGTCAGTGAACCAAGAGTTTACACCACCCTGAAGCCATGCAGGTTTGTGCCTGGTCAGTACTTGGATGTGAGGCCTCCTAGGAAGACCAGGAGCTGTATGCTGAGGCCCACTGGAGAAGGAACTGGCAACCCACTCCAGTATCTCGGCCATGAATACCACTTGGATCAGCATGGTGTGTTGCGGTGCCCCCCCCCCATTATTGCAGATTTATAGAAAGTTTCCTCATACATAATATACATGAATATTATAGAGATAGTCAAACCTTCTAAAACAAATTTATACATACACAATAACATACATAGATCTAGAATTACTTTACATGGCATGTGGATGATAAAACTCCAGTAATTAATCTAAATCCCTACAGTAGATACTCGAATATAGCGTCACCTGAATATACAGCGAGAAATAAAAATTTGGTATGTGAATGGGTAAAAAGTGCAAGACGCAAATATAACGCAAGGGTTAAAATTTATGGAATTGTAGAAAAGTTTGAAGACTTTCCTTAGTAAATATGTGCTGAATCCTGTTCCAAAAGCACCCCAAACCAGGATAACTAAAACTGTATTTCTATAAAGATTATATACATTGTATACATTATAATAGAAATTGATTGGCCATGTCATTTGATTGATGTATAATATGTACCGTATGCTCGAGACCTCCTATTCCATCCCCACTTGATCCCACTACTGCAGGCATTTGTCAACATAACACAATGTCCACGGACGCGCAGCACCAGCCTGTGGTAAATGCAGCATTCAGTGCACTGGCTGCAGCAGCAGGATGCACTCTAATAAAGAGATTACATCGACTAGCAGTATGTGGCCCATATCAGTAATGTTTGTTCCTGTATCGGGAAGACCATATGAAGCTATTCATTTCATTCAACAATAAGAACTGCAGAACAGAGTATCTTAGAAATTTGATCTACAGCGATTAAGTGCAGTATTGAAAGCTGTATCTCGAATATATTGCGATCCTCCAATTATTGGTCAAAATGGGAACATAAAAAAACTTGCAATATACTTGAGTATCTAGGGTATCTATATCTTCTAGTACAGTAATGTGTACTCTCAAACTCACCAGTTCTCAGCAAATAGTATAACATCAAGTTCCTTTAACTGTTGCAGAAAATTGCTGAGAAATGGTCACTGATTAGTTAGTATGAGACACTGCAAGCTCAGTACTACATAGTCTGCATAGGGCAGACCCAAGCAGGTAATATTTGTTTGGCTTTAGGCAGTAAAACATAATTTTGAGAAACTTCTTTATAAATAAAGTACATAGAACTAAATATATAATAGGTATATTATATACCTAGTAAAATCCAGAAACCTACCATATGCCTTTAATGTGCATCAGTGATAAACTAATGTGTGGCTTTATTGTATTAATTTGTGGCACTGTGTTAGCCAAAAGACCTGCAACAATGTTATGAAGCGTTTAAACCCACACACTTTATGCTTCTTATTTCTGGAATTATAAAAATGGTTAGTCTAATGTTTACACGGACACTAGTCCTGTTTAAGAAAAAAAAACACTTGTTGTTGGGATACCCAACAGCCCTATTAAATTCCCTCAATGTTGAAAACCGTAGCCCGTAACGTAGGCCGCATGACTTGCGGCTATTAAATTGGCCCCGTAAAGCAACCCATCAACGACTTGCGTGGTAAGGGCGGAAAAAAGCTACGGGACATGGAAATTTATACTGCGCGCCCGCAAATCCTTTGATCTGTCAAGCCTGTAACTGTTACGCTATTAAATTGCAACAAATTCACTGGCGTTTAAGCCCGTAACCCGCAAATGGAGCCAAAAAGCAAATGGGTACTAGAGAGGATTAGCTAGTGGGTTAAAGTCCTATCCGTAGCACTGTAAATGCAAATATACACACACTACTGTACTTAAAATGGGAAAGTGATGTTAGGTATTAGAATGAATAGCACAACATTCACAAGCTTACAAATCTGCAATATAAAATACTTTATTTTCATTTTAATTTCCGTGTTATATCGATCATGGCAATCAATGTGTTGATACATATAATGGGACTCGCATGGACTATAATATCATATTTACGAATTTATCAATATTGCATTATATATGGAATGCAGGTCCGATTGAAACTTGTAATTGAAACCCGTAACACTTTGAAATCCAACCTCCATTTTTCAGTGACATAATGATGACGATCTCTGTTGCCAGTGGCTCCATCTAAACCCGTAACTACGGGTTTGACTGATTGATCATGTTCATGGTCACACATCCACCGCGTGACAAATGGTTTAAGCGTTTGCGTGTAACTAGTGGCATGGTCTAACTTAATAGCTCTGTAAATTGGCCAAATTTCAAGCCCACAGCCCTCGTGGGCTTGCTGATGCTGCTACGGCAGGGGCTGGCAAGAGGGGCCACATACATTTCTGGATTTGATGATATCCCTGCTGCACACAGGTGAGTCAATCACTTCTTCAGTAAACCTGATTGACTCACCTGTGCACAGAAAGGAAATCTTCAAATCTAGGCATGTATGCGGCACTCCAGGACCGAATTTACTCACCCCTGCTCTACAGGCTTCAAATTTAATAGGGCTGCAAGTCTCTTTAATATTATATGTCTAAACTTTAGATAAATATTTTTTCATGCAATATATATAATATTTAACAAATACAAAGTAATTTCACTGGAAGAAAGATAACTCATGGCTGAGCATAGTGGAATAGAGTGAGGATTTGATCTGGTTAGGAATAGGGATGAGAATATTTTAAGCTATTGGTATAAGGGTAACGGAGGAGGAGTTTAGCTTAATAAAAGAAGAAGTTTCCCGCTCTTTTACTAGTTGAGAGCTGGATAAGCATGAGGAATTTGCATCTTCTTTGCCTACTGTCTCAACTACTACTATGTCTTTATGGATGGCGTCCCCTTTGGTGGAATGGTTGATTGACCAGATTAGGGCTGAAGCCCTGGTCCATGGACCAACCTGGCTTTCCTCTATTTTAGCTATTTCCCCTATGCAACCCCTCACCCTGCTTTAACTACTGCCTCTCTGCCCAACCCTTCTTTAAACCCTCTCAGACCCCTGAGATGATCCCGAGCTCCCTACCTGATTAACTCTCTCCTTCATGACTTACCAGGACTGAAGACAATTGTTTCTGCTGCCCAGAAGAGCAGTTTATCTGATTTGAGACAGAGACCTCCTCGTCGCAATATTGCGTTCAAAAAATTAGATCCGGCCATCCGGGAGCAAAGATGTGACTAGAGGTTAACAATATATGAAGGTCGGACACCTCTAGATTTAAGACAAATGTCCGTCCTGGGCTATGTACTATTCCTGTTAGATCCTTTTAAGTCACAGGCTCTTCTTTACTGGTATGGTTTATTTATCACTAGTATATTTTTGAGGGTCAGGAGGACAGCTGTGGTAGGTGAGGAAGGTCTGTAGCTTGGATTTGCAACCCATTGAGTAGAGTTATAATTGATTGGTGTAAGGGGCAAAAAGTGGGAGCATTATTAAACATGGTTTATTTTGCCCAAATATTTCCCCACTGTCATGATTTAATTGTTTAAGGACTCATATTGCCAATAATTTATGAATATGGCCAAAGGAGCATGACAATGTTGCATTGGGATTATGTGTTATTGTGTGGTTATATGTTGCCTGTACATGGTTATTATGTATCCTAGGTACAATATATTATAAGAGGGAAATGTTATATAGAACATATGGGGAATTGGTAGAAATGCTCTGCATTGAAGTTAGCTGCAGATCATTACACACTCACACATACAGACTTTGGGTCAAGACAGATGTATGTACTTCAAGTAGTCCTAAGCAAACACTTGAGTTTAACATAAAGGTTTGTTCACTAGCCATATAATCCTTTAAGGTGTGAAGATATCTGGTGAATTTGATCTCAAGAGATTTGATAGCCCAAGGTTGCAAGCCAGATGGGCTGACATCACACATACACAAATGTACACAAGGTAGTGGTATTGGAGAGTATAAATATGTTGCTTTGATCATTCAATAAAGGTTGAGAGATAGTTTTGACATATACAAGGTGTGAGACTATTTCTGTGTGTTGTATCCCAACTTGGGGAGTGGTCTTGCCATGGGCCACTTGTAACCTCTATGCAGTATTCTCTGCCAGTACCTTTTGGGCCTGTACCTCTTCAGAAGCCATATTTTGTGCCACAGAGAACAGAAACTACATGATTCTGCTGGGGTAGGTTTGAACTAGGTTCATATCAAGCCCCCTTGAAGAAGCAGATTGTGACACCCACCTTATATACTTGTCAATCACAAGGGTGGGAATGATCTTGGTTTCATAGTAGTGAAGGAGTTTATGAGAATAATGATGATGGATCTGAGTCACTTATCTGAGATATTTCCACGGATGGTAGTAGTGTGGTCAGAGATGGTACCCTGGTGGAAGTGTCGGCTTCAGATAGACTTTTGTACAATTGATAAGTATAGAAAAAAGATTAACCAATCCATGGCTACATTTATGAGAGGGATTGGGGGGGCAAGGGGTCCCCTTGATTTACCCATCTACGGGGAAGGGCCAGTATCACTGAACTTGTGCTTTAGAACCTACTGTTAAGGTTTATGTTAAATAAACAAGCCATGGCCTTATTATACAAACAATTTGTGTCAGTTTATTTATTGGGGAACAATGGTAACTGTAATCCTTAGTTGACTATCCCAAGGTCAAAATAACTCAGGGCTGAGCATAGTGGAAGGGAGTGGGGGGGGGGGGGTTGACCTGGTTAGGAATAGGGATGAGAATATTTAAAGTTATTGTATAGGTGTAAGGTAGGAATAGTTTAAGAGTTAATTTGAGGTTCCCGCTCTTTTACCAGTTGAGAGCAGGATAAGCAGGATGGAATTTAATCCATACACTTCCTCCCTTGTAAATGGGGGGCATGGGTTAGTACAATGTGGTCTTAACTATTTAATGGGTTGTGGTTAATGGGAAGAGATTGTCACAGTTGGGGTATGGTGGGGGTTCTTGGACTTATTATGTGAACATATAATCCTTTAAGGTGTGAAGACATGGTTCATTCAAGGTACCCATCTACGGGGAAGGGCAAATACCACTGGATTTGTGCTTTATAACCTACTGTTAAGGTTATGTTAAATAAATAAATAAAGCTGTGACTGGAAAACCTTTAAATATTCTGTGGTACCTTGGAGTGACTTAAGTCTCTGACTTTGAGGCTCTAATATATTTTGTGCTGGATTGTCAGGAAAGGGGCACATCCCCATCAGTTAGACAGGCACATGGAGGCTTTAGCCTATTTATTTAAATGGAGTGAGACACAAGATGTTACCAAACATTTTCATTCAATTTTCATACAATTCATCAGGCAATTCAAAGTTTAAGAAAGGGTTGGAAAATGGTGAATAAGAGAAAGCCAATTACTTTTGACTTATTGCAATAGTTTATGCACATTTTATCCGAGCTATGTCTGTCTGGTTTTGAAGTTAGGTTATTTAAAGTGGCCTTCTCCAAATATTTTTGTCTGTGTATTTATTGGGGAATGGGGGTAATAGTAATCCTTAGTTGACTACATCAAGATCAGGTCCCCATCTGCCAGTGAAAGGGATAAATGCATGACGGGACATTTGGCAGTTCAAGGCCCCTTTAAACATACTGTGCTGTTCTGAAATCTCAATGTCATTCTCTCCTTTAGGATAATTTGTGTCTCTGTCACTGAAATAGACTAAAAAGGGCCAACTACTTAATTGAGAAAAGAACAAGTCAATCCTAGCCTTATTACATTGCGATTCTGCCAACTGAATATGACTCTGTTTTTAGTTTAGTTTTGTTTTAGTTTTGAACTTCTATCCAAAAGCAAGGACTTCACTAACTAAAAACTTCTGTAAAAAAATATGCTATGTGCTTAAATAGAGCCCTATTCAATTGGCCAAATTGCAATTTAATAAGGCTGTAAATGTCCCCATTATAACTCATACAAGCTTTGCTATGCAAAACTGTTAGTAGCCATGTATTTTCCAAGTTTATTATTATGGAAACTGTACTATGCACCCAGGACATTTCCAAGTAACATTGTCTGAATACCTTAAGCTCAGAGGCTGGGCTGTTTCCCAAGTGCCTTTCTATTCAGTCTGTTTAGATTTTACAAAAAAAAAAAAATATTTATATAAACATGTTTAACTTAAATTTACATTTTATTGTTTTAGGTTCATTATTTTTATTAAATACTGTGTACGTATGTAACGCAAAAATAAATATTGATATAGCGGCAAGTAGTTGTAAAAGTTTTAATCATTTACAATGTTAGTAACAGCTTTTTGGGAAATGAGTTAATCATACATCACAGTGGTTAGAATGAAGAGAGTAGGCACATGGGAGGTGGAGCTGTGGATTCCTCTCTATTCATTACTCATATTTAAAGTAAGCTTTGGTATGCAGTATATCACATAACATTCTACCAGAGCAAGTGAGAGCCACAAATAAACTCATCCTTAAGAGCTGAGAACCAAGGAACAAGTGTGCACAATCAACACAGAAAACCAAGAAGCAATATTCCTTTTATATTTTTTTTCAAGTGGAATATCCCAGGGAAAACCTAACATATTTTTAAATATGTCTTCAGAGCGCATTTTGATCAAAGGCGGTAAAATAGTGAATCATGATTGCTCCATGTATGCAGATGTTTATGTTGAAGACGGTTTGATACAAGACATTGGCGAAAACCTGCAGCTGGAGGATGTCACCAATTTGAGAGTTATAGATGCTACGAATAAACTGGTTATTCCAGGGGGCATTGATACCCACACTCATATGCAGTTGCCTTTCATGGGCACTTTTGCAGTTGATGACTTCTACATTGGAACAAAGGTACCAATTTCTTTTTATTTCAAGGAATGATAATGAATGAGAGTTTTATTAAAAACAATATATATGTAAAAGACTATCCTGAGAATATATTGTTATTTTCTTTCTGGGTACTGCTGAGCTAGTGAATAAAAAGGGCCTGTACAAGGTAGGCACATGTAAGGGTCAATAAAAAGCCAAAAACATATGGATATGTATATGGATATGTATATAGTCAGATCACCCCTAGGGTGATCAGATCAGCTTACTATAAAAATAATTATAAGCCCTTCTCAGCTAATAAATTAAGAGCTACACTTTATAGCAGACCACTGCTTGTATCAGAGGGCCCATATCCTGTTGTGGGCATTGCACCTGCAGCAGTAGGTCTGCCATTGCGATATGGCCTTTTGAAAAACTCAACTTGATCATGGGCAGCATGTATTTAGAAAACAAAGGAAAAAAATATATCAAACCATTACATTTTAACTTGTATATGTATTATTCTTTAATATGGGTTCTATTTTCTTTTTTGAGTATATCTGGCAGTTTTAGGGGCCATTTCTCTTTGAATAGATGGAAATGTTCTCCTTGCCTCAGGAAGTTCATCAGATTCATCAGATTTCACAGCAGCATCATTTCATATAAAACATAACAAATTAGAGGCTGTATTATTTTTACATCCTAAATATGGGACTATAGAGGTCCCTTAAGTCTAGATATGCTGCTCGTATTTGCAATAAGCATCTTTGATTCTATAAAATGTATTAGGAAATATAATTTGTGTACAAAAGGTTTAAAGTTTACTCTGTGCTTTTTTGTAGCATGGTATCTCAATGTGATAGGCAACTACATTAAATGAAGAGAATATTTTAACTAGCTCTGTTAAAAAGTAAAAAGCACACAGTGTTAAGTCATTTATTATTGACACTTGTTCTAAAATAATAAACCGTAGATGGTCTTTGGTTTAGGTATATATATATATATATATATATATATATATATATATATATATATATATACTTTTTTTTAACCCAATCTGTAATCAGGTGTGTGTAAACTGGAGGGGCAGGTCACCTCTTGAGGAAATCCATGCTGGCAAACCTGAAACAATATTGAAAAGACAAGAGCGTAGTGTTAAAGGAAATGTGGGGCAGGAGGATATAGAGCAATTGGGCTAATACAAGGAAAGAGGAGGTAGAACAGCAACATGGAATCAGCCAGGGGGCATAATCACACATTTTTTTGGGGACAGAAAAACTATTTCTTTCAGGGATGAAAAGTTTTGTTTACCCTGTTATACAAGTATTTTGTTGCTGTAAAACATCTCTAAACCGTGCGTGCTATGTCTGTTTCTATATCCTAAAAATGGTCCACATATTAATTCAGGATTTAATATTATAATAAATGAGCTTCACTAATTATTTGATATTAGTTTAACTAATATATAAATCACTGGTAAAATTAGTAAGTCATGTCACTATTTGAAGTGTATTGACATCACCACTTGATAACTTGGGGCCATGGTTACAAAGCTACTTAGATGTTGGGTGATGAAACCTACATATTTATTTTTACTTGTGTTTATCCATTATTCATAAAAAAGAGAAAATTGTAAAAATAATAACCAGTATTTACTTGTGTGATTCTTTAAAATAATGAGTACTTCTTTAATAAATCATTATGTATTAGGCTATATACTCTTTTGTATTTGTAGATTCATAAATATCATCTGTATGATGAGCCAGGATAAATCATCTACACTCAGAAAGACATTTTAATAAAATGTATACAAGTGCTTTATTTTTAAATTATCTTGATCTCTCTGCATATACATTATTCTGTGTTGTTTGTATCTTCTGAATTAATCTAAGTAAAACTTTGAAAACTAGAACAATATGAATATGCAACAGGACCTCCCATGAAAGGGGACGGTTTACCTAAACACAAACTGCTCTTATAGGAAACAGTTCACTTACAGAAGTTAAACATACATATGTATACTTGCCTTTTATTGCTACAAGTCCTCTTTATTTTAGAAGTGAATAACAGAAAACATGAACTGCCAAGCTCAGAACCCATCTGCAGTATGATTGGTTCTTGAGCTAGCTCTTAAAGTTTTGACCCAATCATCTCATAGAGCTCAGTGTCAGTGACACAAAAATCTATTTTAATGACAATCTTCTTTAAGAGTGGTCATTAATATAAAAGAAAGTTATTTTCAGGAGGAACTTGCCTTTGAAATTAATTCAACAATACAATATTCCGTACGGTAAACCAGTAAAATCCAGTTTGCTCATGAGGAATCCCTTTCCATTGATCTAAATGATGGCCTTGATTTATTTGTTCATGTAGCTTGGAAAATATCAGTAGTATAAGAGAAAGCTTTTGATGTGCAAACAACTAGTTCATACCTGGTATATATAAAAGCAAATATTTGCACATTTCCCTGTCATTATTATTATTATGATACAAAAAGATTTTTAAAAAATGATTGTAGTTTTAAGCAGCTGTGTCAGTCCAGTGATTTAGATATAAAATTAATTAATTAATATACAAAACCATTTTAATGGCCCATCAGATTGTTTGAAAATATATCAAGGTTCTCCCCATTCCTTTATCATATAAATAGAATACTCCATATTTCAGTTTAAACAGCAATGAACAGCCTGGAGAAATTAATAGATGTTTTCTTTTTTTTTTAGGACTATGTATCATAAAAATCAGTTATTTCACCACAATGCTGATTGGAAACCAGTATTAGAGTTACTGCCAGTATAGCAGGTACAAAGCACTGGGGCCCACCACTGGCGGAGCTACCACCTGTAAAAGAAATGCAATGCACAGAGGCCCTTGTCCTCCTGGGGGCCCCAGTGTAGCCTAGTTGTTTGTTTTTCATTTTTAAAAAGTCTGTAGTGTAGGCTCCTGGTACCCCCACCACGGCTTCTAGCCAGCGTCCCATAGTAAACAATGGGGGCCGTCAGGGGTCATAAGGAGTCCGGTGAGGAACAGTGACAGGTAGGCCTGAGAAGGCCATCTAGCTGAAACACACTGACAGAGGTAAGTGAGGATAGTGTGAGTGACAGGTGAGTGTGAGTGACAAAGGAGTGTATGAATTGCAGGTGTAACTGAGGTGAGTGACATGTGCTGGGTAGCCACAGTTGTAGGTTGAGAACAGGATGTGCCAGAATATGGGTACTGTAGGTCCTGAATGATCTGTAAAGCAGATCATATGCGGGCAAAATTTATTTTTGCCATGGGGGCCTCCAATTCACTAGCTCCGCCACTGTGGCCCACAACAGGGTATGGGCCCTCTGCTACCTGAAGTAATGGGATCTCTAAACTTATTAGGGTGGAGGGGGGATCTGATCACCCTAGGTGTTATCTGACCATCTAGATACTGTATATTCTAACTTTTTTGTTGACCTCTACAGGCACCTACCTTGAATAGAAAAGTTGTAAGGTGGAGGCCAGATTATTTTGCATTGGATCCCTCTATTCACTAGCTCTGACACTGGTGTTACCAAAGAACTAACGCTCTCTCTGGAAACTCCTGAATTTGACATATACCTGGCAACATATAAATGATAAAATATAATACTTACTGTGCCAAATGAGAAGGTTGAATTGTGTAAAGAGAAACATTCACTATTTCATTTTCTGAGGGGTTTAATGAATTTTTGGATATGTCGGTTTAAAGAGATGGGGATACTTTGAAGGAACACTGCAGTTTAAGAAAAAAAAAACTTGTTTGTCATAAATGTACCAAGTTAACTCATAACATGGCTACCACAAAGAGATAGTGCTCTAGAGCAAACCGATCTAACACAATACATCTAGGAGAACACTAATTCCTTAAATACAACCATTATTCAATATCATTAAAATAGATCTACTCAGCGAGAGCCGCGGTTGCGGCCAGGCAAGGAGAACCTAAGGAGCTGCTTGCGCTGGTGGAGATGAGCGCCATAGGCGCTCATCCCTACGTCCCCGCATGACTTTGGCAGGGAGCGCCAAAGGCGATCACTGCGCTGGTGGAGATGAGCGCCATAGGCGCTCATCCCTACGACCCTGCACGACGTAAGCATCCCACCTACGACCTGCGGGACTGCAGATCAACAGAAAACTCAAATCCACAATTCACAGTGCGAGACCGGTAGCACTTTAGAAAAAAATTGCCTGCAAAAATTACAGCCCGTAACACTTTGAAAAGGAAACCGCCATTTAGAGAGAAAAAAATATGACCCGACAAAAATACAAAGTTAACGGCTGAACCGCACACATCGAAAAACATGAAAAACACAAAAAATACAAAACAAAAAATACAAAAACATCACACACAGCACGGGGGTACAGCCAGGACGTCTGGGAGTCAGGTTGCACGCAAATTTAAGTCCAATTTCCAGAGTTTCGCCACTCGAAAATCGCCTACGCAAGAAAGAAAATGGCCACCAAAAAAAACAAAAACGAGGCTACACGACCTCTAAGCACGCAAAACACCGCCAAGCACATATGACTTTTACCCAGGAACGTTCATGCTACAAAAAACACTATTAGGAAGGACAGAAAATGCTCGAGACCAGCGTAAAACACATACACAATCGCCACCATTTTACAATACTAACTTAAAACTAATAACATTACCATTCTAAAATGCCGCTTTACACAACTAAACAAACGCTTTAGCCTTGTGCACGCAGCCTATTTACACTGCACACTTGCCACATTGCTGACACTTTCTCCTCAGGTCACCAACAGACCTGAGGGTTTTTTTTTCTCACTTAGCCGATTTTCCATTGACTAACATCGCTTGCAACCTCACTCCCAGGCTTCCTGGCTCTCCCCCTGTGGGAGTGTGTTTTAAATTATTTTTTTTATTATTTTTCGTGTTTTTCGTCTTTTTGGATTTGCCTGGCATTGTTCATGTAAGTGTTATTGTCTTTGCTGTTGTGTATTTTCTAAGTCCCGCTTGCCTAGCTTTGCTCAGCCTCGTTTTCATCCAGTTTCAGATTTTTTTAAGTTTTTCGGCCGCCATTTGTTTTCTCACTTAGCCGATTTTCGAGTGACTAAACACGGCAAATAAGGCTCAGAATCGCTTGCAACCTCACTCCCAGGCTTCCTGGCTCTCCGCCTGTGCTGTGTGTGAGTGTGTATTTTGTTATATCTCTTCAAGTGACAACAGTGAAGAAATGACACTCTGATACAATGTAAAGTAGTAAGTGTACAGCCTGTAAATTTGCTGTCCCCTCAAAATAACTCAACACACAGCCATTAATGTTTAAACCGTGGGATACAAAAGTGAGTACACCCTTAAGTGGAAATGTCCAAATTGAGCCGAATTTGCCATTTTTCCTCCACGGTGTCATGTGACTCTTTAGTGTTACAAGGTCTCAGGTGTGAATGGGGTCTCATACTGGTCACTTGAAGTTCAACATGGCACCTCATGGCAAATAACTCTCTAATGGATCTGAAAAAAAGAATTGTTGCTCTACACAAAGATGGCCTAGGCTATAAGAAGATTACCAAGACCCTGAAACTGAGCTGTAGCACGGTGGGCAAGACCATAGAGCGGTTTCACACAATAGATTCCACTCATAACAGGCCTTGCCACGGTCGTCCAAAGAAGTTGAGTGCACGTGCTTGGGGTCATATCCAGAGGTTGTCTTTGGGAAACAGACATATGAGTGCTGCCAGCATTGCTGCAGAGGTTGAAGGGGTGGGCTGTCAGCCTGTCAGTGCTCAGACCATACGCCCCACATGGCATCAAATTCTTCTGCATGGTTGTCGTCCCCGAAGGAAGCCTCTTCTAAAGATGATGCACAAGAAAGCCCTCAAACAGTTTGCTGAAGAAAAGCAGACTAAGGACATGGATTACTGGAACCATGTCCTGTGGTCCGATGAGACCAAGATAAACTTATTTGGTCCAGAAGGTGTCAAACTTGTGTGGCGGCAACCAGGTGAGGAGTACAAAGACAAGTGTATCTTGCCTACAGTCAAGCATGGTGGTGGCAGTGTCATGGTCTGGGCCTGCATGAGTGCTGCCGGCACTGGGGAGCTACAGTTCATTGAGGGAACCATGAATGCCAACATGTACTGTGACAGGAGACTGGGCCGCAGGGCAGTATTCCAACATGATAACGACCCCAAACACACCTCCAAGACGACCACTGCCTTGCTAAAGAAGCTGAAGGTAAAGGTGATGGACTGGCCAAACATGTCACCAGACCTAAGCCCTATTGAGCATCTGTGGTGCAACCCCAAACAGAAGGTGGGGGAGTGCAAGGTCTCTAACATCCACCAGCTCTGTGATGTCATCATGGAGGAGTGGAAGAGGACTCCAGTGGCAACCTGTGAAGCTCTGGTGAACTCCAAGCCCATGAGGGTTAAGGCAGTGCTGGGAAATAATGGTGGCCACACAAAATATTGACATTTTGGGCCCAATTTGGACATTTCCACTTAGGGGTGTACTCACTTTTGTTGCCAACGATTTATACATTAATGGCTGTGTGTTGAGGGGACAGCAAATTTACACTAATTTAATGATATTGAATAACAGTTATTTTTAAGGAACTAGTGTTCTGATATCTTGTGTTAAATAGGTATTCTGTAAGGGCACTATTTCTTAGTAGTGGTCATGTTATGCATTATTGTATTTATACCTATAGCAAGCTACCCGATATAAACCACAATTTTTACATTTATTAGGATCTATGCACCAAGTTAGAAATATTATCAACACTTTTTTTGGGAGAAAATCTGAATTTTTGAAGACTCTGAATACTGGAACCTATTTTGTGCTTGTTACTTCATATCCTAGTAGCTGGATGATAGGGGTGTGTGTTTGTAGTTATCAGTGTATGGAGGTGTGAGAGGGAGGAGGGGACAGACAGACATCTTCCATCAAATTATGATGGGTACCTTCAGGGTCCTGCAGTGGCTTCAAAATGTATTTGTTTTATAATTAAACTAGCTGTATGATTTTGTAACTATTTAATTATGCTCTTAGTCAAACTCATGTTTGTTTTTTTAATTGTGCAGAGGTCCATTAAAGCTAAACATATTCAGTTCATTGTTGTTTACCATATTAAATTGATTGTCTGGTGTACCACTGATACTGGCTGTAAGACTTCAGCACTAATATACAGACACAGAAATATTTTGTTTGTAAGAAATCCTGAGACAAGCCACAGTGGCAGTAATACTTTTTGTTGGCTTTTTATTGACCTACCTATCTGTCAGTCTGGTATATCTCTATATTTGGGTATCCAAATTATTTTGCGCCAGTTCTTTCCATTCACTATCTCTACCATTGTTACTAAAAATGGCTATATCATTATAATTTTCCTTTTTTTCTTCTATCACAACAGAAACAATGCACTAAAGCTTCAGAGCATGAGTAACTACAGACCTGCAGTGTATGTGAGTGCATTAATAATATAGCGAAGAACTAGCAATAAGTTCCAACTATATAAGACAGCATATATATATATAATTGTATCCCTTGCCTTTTAAAAACAGTAGCAGTTGGTATCTGTGGGTTAGTTGCACTCTGTCATCTGATAGCCTTATCTTGAGCATAGAGACAATTGAGTTATTATGGGAGCATTGCCATGTGACTGACACACAGACTCGGTGGGCACGCTGCCTGGGTCTATATCCATTGCTCAAATTGTTTTACTTCTTACTCAAGCAGGTAACTTTGATGTGGGGTCAAACCCAGGTACAAGCACTTCCAGGCTGTCTTAATCCCCAAATATTAACTATACCAATAACATGTAGAAACAGTGTCTAAAAAAAAGAATTGTGGCACTAGTTAATCAGGATAAACAGTGCAACAGTATGTGAATCTGGGGATTAGGTGGAAATACTGTACCCCAGGTATGCAATGGGTGTTAGGGGAAATACATGATAGTTGACAGGGAGAAAGTAAAGCTAGCGTGGCCTTCTCCAGTAGGCCACAGCATACAGCTCCTATATTCCTAGGTGATCTCCCATTCAAGTACTGACCAGGCCCAACACTGCTCGGGGTCCTAGTCTATTTCATAGCCGTGCACCACCTAGTGGTGTAAAAAATGTACTGCAGGCAAATAACTATTCCATTCTCCGATCTGGCTCATAAGGGCGACGACAGAAGAGGCCTTGAGCTAGGAGAGGTGCGCCCGAGGCCCTGGGGGGCCTCGCTTTTGACTCAGTGATGTTCAAGTTGCGCCACGTCAGAGGATGGAATAGTTATTTGCCTGCAATAGATTTTTCTACCACCAGGTGTGGCACAGAGCTCAACCCCACAGTTCTGATGGGAAACGGCTATGGCTGTCTTGGAATCGAACAGCAATGGAAGTACAGAGTCCTAACCACTGGACCACCAGAGAACCATACATATATATATATATATATATATATATATTTATATAGTTAGATGAATAATCAGAGTATTGCAGTATATAGTGATTTTGTTCGGGCAAACATAATCATTGAAATGACAAGCTTTTGAGAGGTGTCTCTCTCTTTTTCAAGTCAGAAGCAATTAAATAGTGAAATTACTATATATATATATATATATATATATATATATATATATATATATATATATCACTTCCTCTGTGCCCCTCACCCACCTGTCTCTGTTTAGTTTTTTATAGAGATGTGGAAATCACTTTCACCTGACCAATCAGCTGCATATGCTATCACATGTCACCAATCCACCCACCATATCCATCATTGTCACCCTCCACCCCTCTCTCCTGTGCTTTGACATAGAACTTCTATTTGGTGAAGATAATAAACAGCATACTAGCACCACTCCTTCACAATGTCCGCAAATCAAATCTCTACCCTCTGTTACTAAATGAACACATCCCAACTTCACACACATGTTCTGGCAAAGTAAACTTCCGAACTCACAAATTTCCAATTTAAAGGGAGAGGAATAAGCCTTGGCAAAAAGTGTAAAGGTGAAGTAAAATTTTAAGCTCAAAGGCAGGACACACCATTTTCTTGCCACGTGTTTAAAGGTATATTAAAGTGAGCTGGGTTATTAATGCATCTGATAGAGGGGAATTTATTCACTGATTGTTTTAGCTTCATCCCAGGTGATACTACCCCCAGCCCCAGTGATTTGCCCCTGTAACCCCTCAGCCCCAGTGTATTGCCCCACCACCTCCCCAAGCCCCAGTAAATTGCCCCATCACCACCCATAGCCCAAGTTAATTGTCCCCAATCCTAGAGAATTGCCCTGTGACCTTCCCCAGCTCCAGTGAATTGCCCCCAGCCCCAGAAAATTGCCCCATGACCTCCCCCAGCCCCAGTGAATTTAGCCCTTAACCTCCCCCAGCCCCAGGTAATTGCCCCTTCACCTCCCCCAGCCCCAGGTAATTAAGAAGTAAAAGAATACGAGGTTAACGGCCGAATCGCGCAAACCAAAAACCAACAACACACAACATGCAAAAAAAAATATGACAAAAACATCACACACAGCATGGGGGAACAGCCAGGACGTCCGGGAGTGAAGTGGAACAAAATTAAGTCGATTTGGCCGCCAAACAAAATTAAAACGAGGCTACACGACCCCGAACCGCGCAATACACTGCCAACCATGTAGCACTTTCACACAGGAACGTATGAGGTACAAAATACACTATTACACAGGGAAAAAAATTACGAGATAGGGAAAATACAAAATTAACGGCCAAACGGCAAAAACAAAAAAATTCAAGAAACAAAAAAATACAACAAAAACATTACACACAGCACGGGGGAACAGCCAGGACGTTTGGGAGTGAGGTGGAACGCGAATTGAAGTCAATTTGGCCGAGTTGCGTCACTTGAAAATCGCCAAAGCAAGAAAAAAATGGCTGCCCCAAAAAAATAAAATGAGGCTACGCGACCCCGGACCGTGCAAAACACTGCCAACCGCGTGGCAGTTTCATACAGGAACGTACAAGATACAAAATACACTATTACAAATGAGGGAAAATGCTCAGGAGCCACGTAACACATTAATAACATTACAAATCTACAATCCATTTTTTCTTATTGATTGCTGGATACATTAATTACAAATAGGTAAAGTATATTAATTTATTAAGTAACGAATTAATTAATTATTAGTTAACAAAATATAGATAAATATATATCTGTCTTGGGGATGAGTGACAAAGGTGCTCAGAGGAGCAAAAGTACACGAGAGGAGAGGCTTGAAATGAGCGCCAAAGGCTGCTGGGACCTGCCGGGGGTGTAAACATCACCCCCAGCACATTTTATTTAATGCAAAAACGGATTGCTTGTTTTCGTGCAAATGTTTTTGCTAGGTGGATTATGATGCATTCTGCAGGATACATTCATAACCCACCACACTTAAATATGCCTTTAACATAGTATTTTTCTTTGTGCCTGTATAATGCTATGTTGGCGTATTACGATTAAAAGTTTATACATATGTAGATACATGCACACTTGAAATTAAACACTCAAGGGTCTTCTTCAATTCTAATGAATTTAAAAAAGTTTAACCACACTGCAGATGCAGTATTGGATCTATATCTATCAATCTATCTATCTATCTATCTATCTATCTATCTATCTATCTATCTATCTATCCTTGTAGTTTTTCCATAGAGGAGATCAGTCAAATAGGGTCATGTAATGAATGTGGAAACATAAAACAAGTGGCTCAATTTAGACAGCGTCAGGTCATTGCCTTTTTCAAGTACACACTAACAAGGACACAAGGTCATTGGACTCACTGTCAGTAGAATGACTATAGGTGTTTCTGTGCCAAATGAATTAGTATTACAATTACAGGTAATTCAGATAATTTAGTTATGTTGGTTCATGTGTTAATAAAGTTAACAATTTTACTACCCTATAACAAGGGGTAGGTCAAGATTTGCGGATATCCCTACTGCGCTTCTTCAGTCATCCTGACTGACTCCCCTGTGCACAAAAATGAAATCCTCAAATCCAGGCCTGTATCACTCTCCAGGACCAAACTTGTCTAGTTCCTGTCCTAGAAGAACATGTAAGCTGTATACCCTGTGTGCTATATATACCATTATGCCATATAGCCAATATGCCAGCCAAGACCTCTCTGCATGGGGAACCGGAACCAGACATAAATTTCATCTATAATTTCCTTTTGTCACTGAAGTGTTACAGATTTCCTAGGCACAGTAACCAAGAGACCCATATTCTTATTTAAACAAAAAAGTGAGATATGCACATCTGAGAGCAAGCCACTTGCACACTCTGCCCAGGGGGATTAGTATTACCTCACGGATGAAAGCCAATCATAGCTGAAACATATATATGGGAGTCACTGTTACTTCTGTGCCTAGCATTTAGATCCTGCGCTGTACTTAAAGGATTCCTGTGGCCATATTTTTCTGTATGTGTGTTTTTTTTTTTTTTTAAATTAGACATGGTAGTGGATAAAATGTTATTACAAAGCAAATAAATAAACACAATTTTTATATTTTGCAGCTTTTATATGCAATTATTATTTGCTGCAGGTTTTCATTTAATTTAATTTTCTTTTCAACTGCTGTCTGTTACTTCCTAGGATAACTGTATCCTTGTAAACTAATACACTTTCCATTAGTGCTGCTGGGTGCACTGGCAGTAGTTACTGCCACTTTCCCAGTGTGCAGATACAAAGTTCCTCCATGTTCAAGGAGCTTGATTCAATTGAGCTATCGCAAGTTACTGTAGCCCGTAAGTTAGGTGGCAATATGTTTGCTATTCAATTGGCGTCTTTTTGCGGGCTTCAAACAGTTTACGGGTTATGGGCTTGAAAACTCAGCGATGGTTAAACCCGTAACTTACAGCCTCCGGAAGCCTTTGATGTTAAACTTCTGAAAGAGTTATGGTGGCTAAAAGCGCGAATCGCTATTCAATTGCTCCAATTCCCCAAGGCCGCAAATGTTTTCACACCCGTAAACGACAAATGAAGGAGAAAATCCAACAAGTGCTACAGGACCCGCAAGGGGGTTTAACCCCCATTTGTAGCACTGTACATGCAAATAAAAAAGCAATACTGCACTGTAAATAACAGGGACAGCGATGACAGACATTAATTGCGCAAAATCAATCTCGGATTAAATCAATCTCGGATATCAATGAGTTAATACATATCAGGCCACACACATGGACTAGAATAGTATTAGCATTAATTTTCAAAATTATTTATTTTGCAGGTTTGCGAGTCTGATCGCATTTCAGACCCCCGGACCTAATTGTAATCTCCATGTTTTACTGTCGGCTGTCTCGAAATGGGAGTTTACAGGCTTGCTTAATTGATTATGTTCCCACCCTGAACTGCTGCAAACCAGTGCATGGTTTACAGAGTCCGCTTTTGGTCCGTAACTTGCGGGCTTGATCAATTGAATAACTCCAGATTCGGAGAGGAACGGGAGCCCGCAGCATGCCCGCCAACATACGGCCATGATCTTGTGAGATGCGGGCTTGCAATTGAATCGGGCTCAAAGTCTCCTCCAATCTCAGGAAGAAGGCCTACTGAAAGCAAAATAGAAGTTTCCACAGCAGCATACATGTATATAAAAAGCAATAAATTAGAGGCTGTATTATTTTTCTTTACATTCTAAAAATAAGCTGTACATTTTCAAGTGGAGTTCTTCAAAATAGTACATTTAAAATAATATGATCACAGTGGTTCTTTAAAGGATCCCTGTATAATGAAAACAATATACTTTTAATTAAGCAAGGAAAAATTTTAAAGCTGGTTTTAATGAAAAAAAATTAAAAAAAGTTTAAAGCTTCTACTGGACTGTAGGAATCCATGATATGTGGTTGGAAGTTGTGTGTGAGTGGGGTGTTTGCATTTCTGTAGTGCTGTGGTTGCATCTATTGATGCAATTTCCTGCTTTTGGGCTGGCGAGGAGGAAAGTATTGGTGTATATTTCAGACTCATCCAATTATCTAAGAAAGGCTTTGTGCCTCCCCCCACCTTTGTGACTTGCAACTTTAGACCAACACTATGTCACCAACAATAATGCCAGGTTGTAGAAGAGGAAATAGCTTTTAGTAGTTATTTTTTAAAATAATAACAATTTTGAATGTATTATTTAGACTCTTCCTAATACCAGTATGACATTTTTACACCCTTTATGTTAAATCAAGCATATTCACTGTTTGTCCTCAGGTGACCGTGTCAGGTCACATGACTGAGTACATGTGAATTAAGTAGTTTCAACAAGTTTCAACAAATCTGGCCCAGATCTGTTGAGCAAGCCTGGTTTAGACCCAATGCCATGTTTATATCTTCCTTCTTCTTCAATCTGCATTTCTCAAAGTCAAGAATAATTGATGTTTGGCTATCCCATTCTCTGTATGCTTACAATTTCATATAGGTCTCCTTGGACTATGTCAGTATAAGTTGCCCATCATTCCAACATGATTCCAACTGATCATGCAAGTTCCTTATATGATATATCTAAATTTATCAAGGCAAAAGAAAAGAAATCTGCTTGGAAAAAAAAAATGTTTATATAACAATCCAATATCCTAGGGCTGTCCTGAAAAAAACTTTTTGATACTTGGCATAGAGACATACAGAAATCTTAATCCGAAAATGATGAGCATTCTTTTTAGTTGGACAAAGTTCTGTTGAGTTGTTTATCTCTCAGCTTGGTTTGAAGCCACAGAGGAGGAGCGACATTCATCTATGTTGCCAATCTTTGTCAGATCATTTCATATAAAAGGCATAACACCGTTTATTCACTGAAAACAGAAAGCAGCTGGACATTAATGTAGTTCTCTTACAAGGACAGTTAAGAGTCTTTGTGGTGAGGCTTTACGAAATTGAAACAACCCTCAAAATTAATATTTGAATTTGCAAGAAATCTTATATTTTCAAATCCTCTAAAATGGCTTCACAGAGGATTTTAATTAAAGGGGGTAAAATAGTTAATGATGATTGTTCCACGTTTGCTGATGTCTTAATTGAAGATGGTCTGGTGAAAGACATAGGAGTCAACTTGCGTCCTTCTAAGCCAGATGGTACCAGAGTGATTGATGCTACTGGTAAACTGGTCATGCCAGGTGGGATAGACACCCACACTCACTTCCAGTTTCCATTTATGGGATCACATTCCATTGATGATTTCTTTCAAGGAACAAAGGTAATTGTGTATACTCTGTATGGTACAAAGTTACTGTGTTGTAGCTCTGTTTGCATTAGTTCTAGAGAAAAATATATTGTTATACCTTTCAGTGGATCAACACACCAGATAAGCAGAGCTAAGTGTAAGCGAACACTCAGTGACGAACTCCATAGGGTCACATTAATCTTGAAAAACTAGGGTGTCTCAGAAGCAAACATATTATGTTGGTCTACTTAAGTGTATTTCATTCTGCAAAAGTAAGATTATCAAGAACATAACATTATCAATGTATTAATATTGTCACTTATGCAAATGGCATATATGATATTGATTTAATTTCAACCATGATATATGAGTTTTCCTAAATTATTTGGTTCTATTTCATGGAAAATAAATATTATTGGGTTGAGATTATATATAGAAGTCATTGATAAAACACATGGCATGCAATACATGAAGATGTATTCTACATTGTCATGCACAGATAATAAACTGCCCCAGAATGTTGCATGGTTGGCCCCAGCATTAAACACTGTATAACAATGTTCTGTCAGCTAGTAATCTATTAATAATTAATAACGGTGGTGTTTTTTCTACTTTTCTTGTATCTACAAATTTACTGAGTGGAAATTGATCAAAGATAGCCAGTTTGTCAATTCAGTGATTGTTTTGTGCCTTGTTAAAGAAAAAACTCAATGCCAGACCTGCATTATGGAGTGTGTCCATAAAATTTCATACCCCCCCCTTTCCTATTATTAGTAGTATTAGTTAGTATTATTATTAATATTATTACTAATATTATGCTTGTTTTGTTTTTGTGTAATATTATGTCTTTATGGTTAATTAAAATCAATAAGCAAAGAAGAAAAAGGAAAGAGTGAAAAGGTTTAAGGAGAAGTTTACTATACCATTATCCCTGTAACAAACTTACAATGTATAATTAGATTTTTAGTAGTTTCCTTGCATTTCAATAAAAATGATTTAAAGAAAAAACAAAAGAAAACATTCTTAAAAGCTTGGTGACCTGCTGAAAACTTACCAAAACTTCTATGGAAACCATATAATTGGCATTCAAAGATATTTAATTAGCTAATTATTGTTGTTTCAAGAACTATATAATAGTGATTAAATCTTTCTCAGTGGAAAAGCATGTACTAACATATTAACGCTCCTAACACTGTAATCCTATGTTTATGCTAATTCAATAATTTATAGGACATAAAAGGGGGATGGGGGAGAAAATGCGCAACACCTCCTAGTGCAACTTAAAAATGATATGTAATAGTGAAAGTACAAAGAAAATAGATCCACTCACATTTTCAAAGCTCATCAAAATGAGGTATGTTCTCAAACCTCATCAAAATGAGGTCTGTTTTGCACCTCACAGAGCTATCCCTCCTGTAGATGATCACTAGGATCCGTAGTAGAAATAGTAGTGTCCCCGAGGATACATCTCTCCAAAACGAGATGCCAACACTGATTAATTGGTATGTCACTAGATAAATCCACATTTTTTCTCTCTTATAAACACAGTGCTGTGAGTTTACACAAGCACTTCTTAAACTACTATATCACTGAGGAAGCCACTGCTGTGGTGAAACGCGTTTGATAAGCTTGATTATTATCATGGATAAGATTGTTTATTATATTGATCTTATCTTTTTATCTTGTTTTTCATATATGCACTTTTTTGACAAATTTTATGAGCTTTTTATATGTATATATATATATGCAAATAAATTATTGGTGACATACCATTACTAGCCTAAAGTGGATTTATCTAGTGACATACCACGTAATCGGCGGTGGCATCTCAATTTGGATTGATATAGCCTTGAGGACACCACTATTCTACTACGGATCCTAGTGATCATCTACAGGAGGGATACCTGTGTGAGGCGCAAAACATACCTCATTTTGATGAGGTTTTAAAATGTGAGTGGATCTATTTTCTTTATACTTTCACTATTACATATAATTTTTAAGTTGCACTAGGAGGTGGTGCGCATTTTCTCCCACATCACCCTTTTTTGTCTTATCATGTATTAGTTAAATGGACACGGCATGAACGGTGTCCATAGAAGAAGCAGCTAACCTCCACCTTTAGAGTGCAATTATCCACCATTTTGTAGATATTATTCTACACACGAACAAAAGGAATATGCATTGTCCATATATAATGGACATTTTTGCTTTATTTCATACCTCTTTGTTAAGATTATTTGGACCAAACAGGTGCACCTTTTATAAGGTGTTTTGCTTTTAGGTATTGTTGTTGTTTTATTAAGTGATTATATAGAAGACCATTTATTTTAAACAATAAGCAAATGTGGATTTATCATTTTTATAACCACTTATTATTCAAACTAAAAATGTCAGTCAAGGTCAAAAGGAGTGTTTGCTAATAGGGAAACCAAGGAATACAGTGAGGGCCTAATGTACAAAGATATACTTTTTTAAAAGCTAGAATCACACTAGATCATTTAATTAATCTATAAATTATTTATAATAAAAGTCCAAAACTAGTCCAACAACAAGGTTATTTAATAACAGAAAAGTTGTATTAAAAGCAAATTCATTTTTTAGGGTGAATGTTCAATGTCAGTAAAATGAGAACCATTGACTCCTTCCTCAGTGCAGAATTTGCATGTTTCTGATTTTATTTTGATATAATAGTGTACGGTAGCTTCTTCTTGAGCCTAGTAAATGATTCTTTAATATATGAATAATGTAATAATATTACCATTTGAGGGCACTTGGGACAAATCCCCCCCAGATTATAAAAACTAAAGATTATAAAATTAAACGTAATAATGCATTACCAGATTTGACCACAATATGTCTTTCCCATGAAAGCTTTGACCCAAAATTTATATTATCTATATTATATGTATATATACAAATACAAATAAAGATAATAATATTAATATATTATATATATTATATGTATATATATATATATATATATATATATATATATATATATATATAATACATATTATATATATATACAGTATATATATATATATATATATATATATATATATATCAGATACATATATACTATACATCTATATATCATTTTTAATTATACTGGGGGCGGGGGGATGCGTGGGTGGGGCCCAAAGGCCCTAAGAATTTACACAAATAAATTAAAAAAAGTTTTGAGGGGCACTGCAGCTCTTAGGCTCCCCCCCCCAGAGAAGGGCCCGGTGCATTTCCCTGGGTGCATTGGAGGTAGATCCACCCTTTATGCCTGTCCTGGAAGTAGAGTTGAATTGCACCACTCAATGCCACAGTTTTTTTTATCTCTTTAAAAATGTTACCCCCCCTCCAGATTTGTTTGGGCTCCAACACCCATGGGAATGGTTGTATGGTTCCAGCAGGTATATTTGTAGGTTTCCACCAGTGTTACTGGAGCCCAAAATGGATTCCATAGCTAAATTAGTTTGGGGGTTGAGGATGAGGAGGGAGGTTGAGGTTGAGGAGGGGGGTTGAGGATGAGGAGGGAGGTTGAGGAGGGGGGTTAAGGTTGAGGAGGGGGGTTGAGGAAGGAGAATGAGGAGGGAGGTTGAGGAGGGGGTTGAGGAGGAGGAGGGAGGTTGAGGATTTTGCTTCAAAGTTCTTTATTTGAAAAAAAAAAAATTCCCCTGAAATTCCCTTCTTAAAATGAGGTGCGTGTTATACGCCGGTGCGTGTTATATGCCGATAAATACGGTATATATATATATATATATATATATATATATATAAAACTATAACTAAAAAAATTATCAAACACCCCCAGGCCCCTCAGCAGCACCATTCACCCCTTCTACCCCCTCAGCAGCAATGTTCACCCCCCAGGCCCCCTCAGCAGCATCATTCACCCCTCCAACCCCCTCAGGAGCAATATTCACCTCCCTAGGTCCCCTCAGCACCACCACTCACCACTCCATCCCCCTCAGCAGCAATATTCACCGCCTCAGCAGCACCAATTACCCCCCCCAAAAAAAACCCAGGGCTCATTTGTCGCACCATTCATCCCCCCCCCCCCCCGAAGCCCCTCAGCAGCCATATTCACCCCTCAGGCCCCCCTCAGCAGTACCATCCCCCCCAGGGAGCATTATTCAACCCCTTAAAACCCCCAGGGCCCCTTGTCACACTATTCACCCTCCCCCCCCCCTCCCTCTTACTTGTGCATTCCAGTCCCTGTCCCAGATGCCATTGCTCAGAGGTTGGGTATCCTTCCCCTGCCGGAGCTTCATACTGCAGGGTCACTTGACATCATTAGGAATTCCTCTCCCTGCTGTATGAAGTTCTGGCAGGGGAAGATACCCCACCACTGAGCAATGGGATCCGAGACAGGGGCTGATGGAGGCCAGGCAGTCCAGAGCCTGGGGAGCTCGCTCAGTCACATCCTCCTGGGCTGTGCATCAGGTGCCATAACATTGTCAAAGAGATACATTGTATTCATAGTCCAAAGAAATATATGACCAGACATGGGTATTTTTATAGCCCGCAGGCCTCATCCGACGCACGGACCGGAAAATGCCCATGTCTGCCTTATGCATTTGCCATATTTTAATACTGACAACATTTCATATTAAATATATATTATTGGATTGATACTTAATATATAAAGACAAACTAAAATGTGGCATGCTTGAAGATTCATTGTTAAAACTGGTGTTATAACTATTTTGTTGTGTGAAGATATCCAAACACATCACATTCTGCAATGCTTAGCTTATACCTATAAAACAAATGTCATTGCTTTTAAATCATGAATTGAAAATCAAGCATTGACTATCTTTGTGACTTTTAGTTTTTCTTTAATGCAAACAAATGTAAGTACATCATATACACCATTAATTGCAGAAGGTGATTATGCTCTGGAAATCAGGAAATAAAAGTCTCACTCAAAATATATTAGGCAATGTGTTGTAAAACAGGAAGTGCTAGAGAACTCTTGAAGAATCATGTTATCTAGATGGACGTACACAGTATATAAAGTTTTGAATATGTCAGCCTTTATTACTTACTAGCGACTTGCCTGTCAAAAATGATGGCAATAAAATTTGAAGGCTGGCAGTGCAAGGCTCTCCCCCTCTAACTTGCGGGCATCACGATGAGTGCCTTTGGCGCTCATTGCAAGCCTCTCCCACCGTCTACTTTACGGCTCTCGCCTTTGGCACTCATCACAAGCCCCGCAATGAACGGCTTTGCCTCTCATTGCTTGCCTCGGCCAACATGCCACTTTCATGCCTTGCAATGAGCACCTTCGGCGCTCGTTGTGAGCCTCTCCCTCCTTGAAAAAATGTTGGCTGTTAAAGCTGAAAAGTCTTCTTGCGTGCCTCGCAATGAGCCTATGGCCTTTGGCACTGATCGTAGGCATCGCCATGAGCGCCTATGGCGCTCACGTCGATCCTTTTTTAACGTCTTACGGGACTCGCAATGACTGCCTTCGGTCTTCTGGGCTCAGTGGCAGTCTTTTTCAAAGTCTTGCGGGTCTCGCTACGTGTGCCATCTGCGCTCATTGCAGCCCCATCATTTCAAAATTTCAAAGTCATGGGGGCCTTTGGCGCTCATCGCTGGCCTGGCAATGAGCGCCTTTAGCGCTCATTGTGCTTGCGCGAGCCCGTAACTTTTAACATAGCGTTACCGACAAACTCGCAATTACGACAACTATTATATGTGATGGCCTCTTGCAAATGCAGAATATCCAATCAATACAAAATTCCAAATCAGTTATAGATGAATGTCTAACACTACTTTTTTTAGCAGTAAATTAATCTTTTTCTCTTCCCAGCGGGGAGTACCAAGTTGAAACTCTATTGAGATGGCTCTGTAAAACACAAATTAGTGAGAGGCAGTAGTGTAACATGAGCTACTAGCAATGTACACAAATACAGATTCTAGTGATCTCTCCCACTATCATAGTGCAAGTATAGCATGGCTGTGTGGAGAGCATTACCCTTTGAGTGGTTCCCACTCCACAGACAATACATAATTCATGTAGTGGAGAGATAAGGAGCTCATATTGCCTGTGGCATGATTAAAAAATAATAATTCATTGTTTATATGGTCAATAAATTTTTATTAAATGGTTTTTATTTTCTTATCATGCCATATCTAGCTCTTTATGAACTTATGGTGATAGAAATAATTCCATGAGGATTCTACGAGTTGTGTATCCTCTACATGTAACTGATGTCTCATGGATTTCAAAAACAGGTTGCTCCCAGAACCCATGCAAAGACAGCATATTTTGATGTAAAGCACAACTCACAGAGAAGCTTTGCTGTTCCTGCCCCCAAGAATCTGTAATTTTGAAATTGGAAGATGTAACCCACTGAACATACAAACTGACATGACATGGTTGAGGGACAGACAACTACATGCAGCTGCAAACTCTGCCTAATTAGAATTGCTGCCAGCAATATTAGCCCTTTGTGGGCTTGGTTCTTCCATAAATTATTAACAACGTCTATCTTTGATTTTAGGCAGCTGTGGCTGGTGGCACAACTATGATCATTGATTTTGCAATACCTAAGAAAGGAGAATCTCTGATTGAAGCATTTAACACATGGAGAGGCTGGGCTGACCCTAAAGTGTGCTGTGATTATGCCTTGCACGTTGCTGTGACCTGGTGGAGTGATAAGGTAAGAGACTTTGAGCCTCATTTAATTGCAAGCCCGTAATTACCTGTAACCCGACATTTTGGCTGCAGGTTATAATTTTTTAGATATATTTAGATGTATTCCATTGACTTTAACCCGTAATTACTTGCAGCATCCACAAGTAAACCATGAACCGGTAAGTAGCATTTCAGGGCATGATGGTGATCAATCAAGCAAGCCCGTAAGTTACTTTTTAGACAGTTAAACTGTCTACTAAACTGTAAAATAATTTGCTATTCAATTGGCATCTTTTAGCTACCTGCAAACGATTTGTGGGTTACAGGCTGAAAATCCAGGTGGTTGTCAAAATCATAACTTCAACCCATCTAAGGGCCTCATTCTATTATCGACCGCAGCCGCTGCGGGGCCGCAAGGACCGGCCGCAAGCTTTCCGGCTATTCTATTCCCCTCCGGCCGGGGATTCCGGCAGGCTTGCGGCCGGTGTCTTGCTATCTCTTGCGGCCGATCGCGCCGGAGGAAAGCCTTTGATCTAAAATGGCCGCAAGGAAATCGGCTGTAAGAAAAGCCTGGTTGCTATTCAATTGCTCCGGGAACCCTGTCTGCAAGGCTAAAAACGAGCCGCAGCTTACTTGCAGGAAACAGGTCCCGCTAGCACCAATTAAGCACATAAAATGGCTCAAATAAAGCCATCCTGCACTTTGCGGAGTCTATAAAGTGATATTCGGTGTTAGCAAAAATAGCACATAATTACCCTATACTCAAATCCGTAAAATAATTTTTTTTTAATATCCGTAAAATATCCATGTAAAAAGTCCAGAGTGCTTGGAGCACCTCAGACACACCCACGCCGCAGCCGGAAAATAAACAGTTAATTTGAACTCGGATTTGGGCTGATGTGCAAGCTTGAGAGTGGGTTACTTTTAATCCTCATGTCCCCCAATATGATCCCTAGCATTTACAGAGCTGTACAGTGCAGGCTTGAATTTATTTTTGCGTTTTTAGATTTCAGAGCTTACGGCCGGTTCCAAGATATGCGGCCGGCCGTAAGGGGAGATCCTTGCGGGGCCGTATAATAGAATCGCGAGTTAACCCCCGCAAGGAATCGCAGCCTTACGGCCGATTTACGGCCAATAATAGAATGAGGCCCTAAGCCTTTGATCTTTCAAGCCCGTAAATGTTACAATAGCAAATCGCTATTCAATTGCTACTATTCAATTGCTACACTTCCTCAAGCCTGTAAATGGCAAATGTAGAAGAAAATCCTATGGGTACCAGATAGGACCAGCAAGAGGGTTAAACACCTGTTCGTAGCACTGTAAATTAAATAATTAATAATGCACTTTAAAAGACGGGGAAATTGAGAAAAGACATTAGAATTAATTGCACAACAGTCTCAAGCTTGCAAATCTGCAATCAAAAATTATTTTTTTTATGTTTCATTTGCGTATTATATCAATCTCTATGTTAATACATATCAGGCCACCCACATAGACTACAACAGTATCGTCATTCATTTTTATTATTTTGAACATTGCCAGATTTCTAGTTTGATCACATATGGGACCTCTAAACTATAATTGATTGACGTTTAACCTCCATGTTTTCCTGACATCAAGATGACGGTCTCATTTACTATTGGCCGTGTCTACATTGGTAATTACAGCTTTCCTTAATTGATCATGATCAGGCTCTGAAATTATACTTAGGGGTGCATAGTTTACGGTTTAGACTTTCAGACAGGTAGCTGCGGCCTTGGTCAATTGAATTGCTCTGTAACTGTTGCAAATTTCAAGTTTACAATGTATTGTTATTAGCAAAAAAGTAATTCGTTTTTCCACAAATTTTACTTCGGAATTTGCATTTTCTTAGCTCTAACCAGACCTACAGATTTTTCCTATTCAGTCTCTTATTAGTCAGTTGCAACTTGACAATAGCTCTTTGGGGGTCCCAGGCAGTCATTATAGAGAACACCTAAACAATTGCTACACATGGGCCCACAACAGAGCTGATAAGAGACTACATAATGAAGGACATCCCCTGAATCTGATTGGAGTGAAAAAAAGAAACTAATTGCTAAGTAAAAGTTCCCAACAGATTTTTGCTAATAAAATGGACCTTTCCTGTTATGTCCCTACCAGCGCAGTGGCATGCAGCTGCCAGCAGTTGGTGCTATTTGCCATACTAAGACTTTGTTGAATTTGTTCTTAGGGTTAGGGTTTAGGTTTAGATTTAGGGCTTAGGGGTTAGGGTTTGGGTAGTGGCGGATGATAAGTTTTACAAAGTAAAGTAGTGGCGTGCTTATCATCTGCCACTACCCTAACCCTAAACTATAACCTAACCCTCACACTAAGAACAAATTGACCAAAATCACAGCACGCCACCTACACACCACTGCTGTGGTGGGGACATAACAGAGAAGATCCAACTTGTTTATTGTAGGTTGCAACAACTGGATCCGTCTTTGTGTTATGTCTCGGTCACTGTTGGTACCCAACCTTTGTTCATCCGGAAATGTTTTTTTCTTTTTTGCCTTTTAGCAGCCCCAGAGAAATAGAGTTGAATAAAAATCTGCTTTATTAAATTCTGAATTATTAATACATATCACGTATTCCAACTGATTAACACACAATTGTTATTTACAGGTCAAAGAAGAAATGGGGATCCTTGTGAGAGACAAAGGTGTCAATTCCTTCAAGATGTTCATGGCCTACAAAGACCTGTACATGGTTAATGACAAGGAGATGTATCACGGTTTCTCTTGTTGTAAGGATATTGGTGCAATTGCTCAAGTACATGCTGAAAATGGAGATTTGATTGCAGAGGTAAATATGACTAGTTACATAAATTGTTAAAGGCTGACATCTAGTGGTTTTATTTAGTAATAATAACCTTACCAATAACTGATGCTGAGCACAGCGTTGGCAGTCAACCACATTTTCCCTTTGCAATTAAGTATCAATACAGATAACCAATGGCGGATCTAATGCTGGCGCAGCCTGGGCGGGGGCTGGAGTAAAGGAACATTTAATTTATCAGGGGAGAGGCACATAATCATCACCCAATGGGGTTATTAAATGACCACTATGAAAGTTTTTTAAAGCAAGCCATATTGCCTGTGTTGGTAGTATGCAAAAGAATGAGAACTGAGCATATTATCCAAAAAGAAAGTCCCCATGACACAAGCAGAAATGAAGATTTTCTATAAAAATGCTTTTATGCTGATGGCTTACATAACTGGTGACATGAAGTTTTTCCCAAACTCAACATATATTTTTGGCTTTTTTTTTTATTGAACTCTGCAGGATTTGTAGAAATGTTTCAAGGGATTCTCCCAAATAAATTTGCACTGGGGCCCTCTATTCACTAGCTCTGCCCCTTGAGATAACCTTATATTTTTGCTTACAGTAATGAGTTTTATTGCTTAAATATGTTTGGCTTTTCTTATTGAACTCTCCAGGATGTATAGAGATGTTGCAAGGGGACCCACAAATTAATTTGCACCAGTGCATTCTATTTACTAGCTCCGCCACTGGGGTTAAATTAATATTTTTGGTTACAGTAATGTTTTATTTCTATTTGCAGGCTGGTTGTGATTTTTGGTCCTTGCATAAACACTCTGCAGAGAGGCAGGTGGTCAGGTTTTTTCGCTTGATTTTCAGTGATCTGTTTGATTTCGTAGAGCGATACTGATAAATACCATGTTCCTTTAAATGACCACTGTAGTTCTAGTAAAAAGGCACTTGTTTGTGAAGTATGTACCGAACCAACATTAGCAGCTGTGTAAGCCAGGGTCATAAAACAGCTTTGTGCAAATCATAATTTGTATATAAGGAGGGGAATACATTTTGTCTTTGTCACTTCATGGGAGCTGCACCATGGGTGTTATTTCAAGGGAGGGGATAGCGAGAGGACTTAATTAGATAACTGGATCTGATTGAAATTGACATCACAAACGGTCCCTTTAAAATGCCTAGAAGTAGAATGCTTCAGAAAATACAAGCATTTCTCTCCAGGAATGTAAATGCCCCTTTTACACACATACAACTACTATAAAAGTATCTTGGATGCCTCTAAGGTTCAGTAGATACATATAAATTACTTTTTTCATGCTTGATTATGCTCTTAGGCAGACTCAAGGATTTCAAACAAACATGTTTTTGCATTGTACAGTTGTAATTTAAGTTAGTAATAATAGGATGAATTATATTCAGAACCATAACATATTATTTACATTTATTTGTATTTCAATTGTGAGTTCTTATTGTATTTTTATATATTTGTAAGGGTGCTACGAAAATGCTGTCCCTGGGAATAACTGGTCCAGAAGGCCATGAGTTGTGCCGGCCAGAAGAGGTGGAAGCCGAGGCCACACAGAGAGCCATCACCATCGCTAACTCTGTGAACTGTCCTCTTTTTGTGGTTCATGTGATGAGCAAATCTGCTGCCAAAGTTATTGCTAATGCCAGAAGAGAAGGTAATGCACCCATCAACTATTTTATCACCAACACATAGGTCAGTTGTACAAAGATGTGTTTAGGAAAAGTTACACTGTAGACTACCCCTCAGTCTATAGACAGATTAGCAGTCCAAGATGGAAGCCCCCATGAAGTAGAAATGAACATTTTATGCTGATGGCGTATAGTTGTTGACATGATGTTCTCCCAGACTACAGTGGTCCCTCAACCATTGAATGCACCAATAATAATAATATATTGCAATAGGAGCACTCTCTAAAACGATGTGCAACTTAGTTTTGGGGAGAAAAAAATGAAGCAATAATAATGAAAATGTTAAACACAGTTTGTGAATTAGAAATGTATTATTTAATATTTGCTCACCATCAGCATATAGGTTTTTGAGCCCTTGCCCTCTCCTTATAACCGGCGGCATTTTACTTCCTATTATTTTAATTCTAGAAATACAGCTGAGACACATTTCTATAGTCTGTATTTTGTACCACTAAGGTTTTTTTTTACGTTGCTTGGAAACCAGTTTGAACTGTTTGATAGTCACCCTGGCATTAAATCTAACTTGGTCATATAAGACACAGTATGCGACAAACAAAGCATGAAATTAGTTGGTGTACCACTATAAAGTAATTGTATCTCACTACTAGTAATGAGGATGTATGGGGAATAATCTTTGTCTTGACCCAAATTATCTAAGGGCCATTAAATTCACACTAATATTCTGTTATGATTTTGTTCTCATTTAGTGAACTACTCATTATGAAAAATATATGCAAAAACATATATCATCTTGTGTCTACTCTGAATATACACATTCTTGTATATATTTTTTTTTTTACATTTTATAATTCTGCTTTCCATAGTATTTCTGATAGACATTGTTCCTTTTTTAATGTTCTCATTTTATATTCATAAAATGTAGTTCACATATAAAATGAGCAATGATCAGTTATGGAAAACTTCAAATATATGCAACAAACTGACAACATTAGCAGCTGTTTAAACCATGGCCATAAGATGCTTTCTCAGACAAAATCTTAATTTTAGCAGACTCTGCTATTACATGGAAGCTTCACTGATAGTAATACTTCTTTTTCATGACATGAGGGAATAGGTACACAGCAGGAAGTTTACTTGCAACTCGCTTCTACCAAGCATGTGTAGGGAGTGGGGACATGTCAAATATTTAGACTATATCTGAATCATCCAAGGAATCAACAAATACTTTTCCTTCTGCCTTCCATCTTCTTCCAAACCTGGATGGCCCCCCTCCAATCTGGCTTCCAGCCCCAACACTCTTCAGAGACAGCTCTCACTAAACTCACCAATGATTTGCTCATCGCCAAGTCAAAGGGTCACTTTTTGTAGAATAATTCTCCTGGATCTCTCTGCTACCGTTGATATGTTTGACAACCATCTTCTTTTTCTAAATTCACCACTCCCTTGACATCCATGACACAGCTCTTATTCACATCTTATCTAGAAAATAGAACATTTATTGCCTCCATCTCTGGCACCTTTTCTTCGTCTCTCCCTCTGAGTATTGGCATACCTCAAAGTTCAGTGATAGGCCCCTCATCTTCTCCTCCTTATCTTCTCCCTAAAGAAGTAATTTAGATTTCAGTACCATCTTTATGCAGATGACACTCAAATCTACCTCTCAACCTCAGATCTATCCCCCTCTCTAGCACATGATGCCAACAGCTCTCAACCATATCCTCCTGGATGTCTGCCAATCAACCAAAACTCAGCATGTCAAAGACTGAGCTCCTAATCTCCCCACCCTTGACTACAGCTTCCACTCCTCAAATATACCTTACTGTTGACAATGCCATCATCACTTCCACTTGTCAGGCCTATTGTGGCTTTCTATTGGATCCTGCCCTCTCTTTCATTCCTCACATACAATCTATACCCAAATCATGTCATTTTCACCTAAAAAACATATTTAACATACGTCTTGCACAAGATAAAACTAAAAATAGAATCCATTCTCTCATCAAATGTAGACTCGACTTTTGCAACCCGATTCTTGCTGGCCTCCCCGTCACCTGTCTGTCTCCCCTCCAAACCGTAATGAACGCCTAGGGTTTCAAGCGCCTCTAGCTTCCAGAATAAAATTTAAAATCATAACCTTTAACAGCGTACCCCTTATATATCTGCCCTCATCTCAATATACTCCCCCAACCTCCCTCTTCACTCGTGTAACAACCATCTTCTTTCCTACTTTCCTGTCATCTCCTCTCACTCCTGCCTCCAGGACTTGTTGCGTGGTGCCTCTACTCTATGGAACGTCTTGCCTTGCTACACCAGATTATCTTCCTGCCTCAAAATCTCCCTATAAACACATAACTACAAAAATGAAAAAAATATTTAATATAGAAAATGAGTCTGCACTGCCCCCCTTCCCCAGAGGAGGGCCCCGGTGCATTGCACCACCTGCAGTGGTGGTAGCTCTGCCCGTGTATTACTTATACCGTTGTAATTTGCCATTTGTACCCACTCTAATCTACTAAAGAAAACATTGGTGCTTTATAAATAAAGAGTAATAATAGATAATGAGCCATTCCAATCGTGGAATCCAACAGGCACAAACAAGTATGATAAACTAAAGATTTTCTCTAGAAATGTTTTTATGGTCCTGCCTTGTATAGCTTTGAAGATTAATGTGAATGTCTAGTGTAGGAAGCCAAAGAAATATATGAACAAGAGTAGACTTTTATTAAATTAAGTAGCAGTAGAGGAGATGAGAGCAACACACTGCATCAGATGAGTTTAGAACTATGCATGCACTGCAGAGGGGATCAAGGCCATGCATGCACTGCAGAGGGGATCAAGGCCATGCATGCACTGCAGAGGTTATCGGGGCAATACACACACTGCAATTGGGATCAGGGTCATGTACACAATGCAGAGGGGATTAGGATCTTACAGGATCATACACACACGCTACGGTTGGGATCAGGGCTGTGCCCACACTGCAGAGGGGACCAGGATCATACACACAGACTGAGAAGGGGGTCAGGATCGTACACACACACTTACAGTTGGGATCAGGGTCATACACACACTGCAGTTGGGATCAGGGCTGTGCTCACACTACAGAGGGATGTTAACATTACAGTAGAGGGAATAAGAGCCATGCAAACACTACAGTAGAGGGGATTGGCACAGGCACACACTGCAGTAGAGGGGATCAGGGCCATGAACACACTACTGTAGAGAGGATCAAGGCCATACACAGGCTGTAGGTGGGATCAGAGCCAGTCAAACACTGCAGTAGAGGGGATAAGCCCAGGCACACACTGAGGTAGAGGGGATCAGGCCCATGAACACACTGCAGTAGAGGGGATCAGGGCCTTGAACACACTGCAGTTGAGGGGATCAGGGTCATGCACACACTGCAGTTGAGGGGATCAGGGCCATGCACACACTGCAGTTGAGGGGATCAGGGCCATGCACACACTGCAGTAGAGGGGATCAGGGCCTTGAACACACTGCAGTTGAGGGGATCAGGGCCATGCACACACTGCAGTTGAGGGGATCAGGGCCTTAAACACACTGCAGTTAAGGGGATCAGGGTCATGCACACACTGCAGTTGAGGGGATCAGGGCCATGCACACACTGCAGTTGAGGGGATCAAGGCCATACACACACACTGCAGTAGAGGAGATCAAGGCCATACACACACTGCAGTAGAGGGGATTAGGCCCATACACAGGCTGCAGTAGTGGGGATCAGGGCCTTGAACACACTGCAGTAGAGGGGATCAGGGCCTTGAACACACTGCAGGAGAGGGGATCAGGGCCTTGAACAAACTGCAGTTGAGGGGATCAGGGCATTGAACACACTGCAGTTGAGGGGATCAGGGCCATGCACACACTGCAGTAGAGGGGATCAGGGCATTGAACACACTGCAGTAGAGGGGATCAGGGCATTGAACACACTGCAGTAGAGGGGATCACGGCATTGAACACACTGCAGTAGAGGGGATCAGGGCATTGAACACACTGCAGTAGAGGGGATCAGGGCATTGAACACACTGCAGTAGAGGAGATCACGGCATTGAACACACTGCAGTAGAGGGGATCAGGGCCATGCACACCCTGTAGTAGAGGGGATCAGGGCCATGAACACCCTGTAGTAGACGGGATCAGGGCATTGAACACACTGCAGTAGAGGGGATCAGGGCATTGGACACACTGCAGTAGAGGGGATCAGGGCATTGGACACACTGCAGTAGAGGGGATCACGGCATTGAACACACTGCAGTAGAGGGGATCAGGGCATTGAACACACTGCAGTAGAGGGGATCAGGGCATTGAACACACTGCAGTAGAGGGGATCAGGGCATTGGACACACTGCAGTAGAGGGGATCAGGGCATTGGACACACTGCAGTAGAGGGGATCACGGCATTGAACACACTGCAGTAGAGCGGATCAGGGCATTGGAAACACTGCAGTAGAAGAGATCCTATCTAGTACAAAAAAAATTGTAATGATAGTAATAAGTGGGTGCTGATTTTTGTATCAGGGGAGAAGCAAGTGCAGCAGATACAAATCACTGGGGCCCACAAAAGTATAGACCACTGTTACCGGCAGCAGCCTGGGGGTAAAGAGGAACTACATTCACTTTGCACCTGGTCTCACCATTCACTAGCTCAATACTGTTTTGCGAATACATAATAAATTAATACTGATCCTTTCTACACACTTCATCTAGAATATAGTTGACTCTATAGTAGACTGTATCTGTAGAATTTCCAAAAATCTCTAAATTTTTAGGAAAAAACTTATCAAAGTCTGTAAACCAATTACCCCAAAGATTCAAAATAAAATTAAATCTTATTAAAATCAATATTGACATTATTGTAATCACTTTATTATCTGAATACAAAGTGTGAATAGCATATTTCCATTTTCCATATTTTATACAGCATGCAGTGATATAACTTTAGTCTCTGGTGTTTAGGAAAGTGTTCATTAACTACAAGAATAACATTCTATTGGGAGACTTGTCAGTTCAAGATTTATAGTGTGCCTGTTAGAAAGATGCATTTTCAGCATTAAATATCTTGCATTATTAGTTTTCTGTTCCATGGGAATAAGTGCTGACATTTCTTTTATGATTTTAAAATATGATTTTAATGTTAGAAAAGGTAAAGAAAGATACAGACCTATCTTCAAGGCACAGTGTCACCCTAGAAAATACTTGGTTTCATTTTAAAGAGTATCTATATATTGTAGTAGCAAATTTTCTAAAACATTCATGAGATATTCAGCAATGTTTGTGTTGGTCATTTATGCTTATATGAGGTTCCATATGGTAATTTGTGTCTAAGGGTGTAGGTGGGGATCTAACTGCAGGATCATATTGGGACGCCACACAAACAGTTTATGGTACTAATTAGCATTCAATGTCGCTAATTATTATTCAAATGAGTGGCTCCTAAATACTAATGCAGCAAAAACAATTATATCTTAAAAATTATTTAAATTAAACAAAAATGCCTAATATAGAATCAATTTTTCATGATAAATAATGAGTGGCCCTTTCAGTACCAATGGTGTGTCACTTAATGTTTTCTAGGTAAAATAGTATTTGGTGAACCAATCGCTGCCGGGCTTGGTACAGATGGAACAAACTATTGGCATAAGGATTGGGCTCATGCTGCAGGACATGTGATGGGACCCCCACTTCGTCCTGATCCAACAACCCCAGATTATCTCATGAATCTGCTGTCTAAGTAAGGATATTAATTGTAATTAAAAGCGTGCTGTGATGGCTCGGTATAAAAAAATTGTCAATTCTATTTTTTTTAGAAACCTCGCTTTTAAAACAGTGGCTTTCTCATCATTGTAGACTGTTTTGCAGTGTTGCACTTTGCAGAATTTGCATAGAAATGGTAGTATATTCTGCTACCAATGTTACGCAGTTGGTAAAAGATGGGAAGAAAACTAGCCTATTATACCAATATGATGCATGATGACATGTAAAATGAGTTTACAATGGTTAATATATCCTCCTTCAATCCCTATATAAACTACTTTAAGAACAAAGCCAGAATAGCCTTCTAAAATATGTATTAGCTGTATTGGATTATTTCACTAGAGGGAGTACACAGGGCTCAATAATCTGGTGCAGTGCTCTGATTACAGTTATGCAGAAGGAGGTCCTGACTTTGTTCCAAAATACAGTGATTTAAACAACATGTAACACTTCCAACACTTTCATGCAAATAAATACATTTGTAATGTGTAATAACTCTTTCAAATGGCATGTAAATATGTGATTGTAGTGTCCATAGGAAATTCTTCATTGTAATACCCAAGAGTGTTGAGTCTTTTTGTCATTGGGGAGCACGGAACTGGATCACAATATTGAGGTAAAAAAGGGACCAAAAACAATGGCAAGGTTAGTGACAGCCTGGAAGTCATGGAAGGCAGCAGACAATATATATTCCATACACAGAAGCAGAGATCAGGTAGGTAGATATCACAGAGAATCCAGGAACAGAAGTTGGGTGCTAGGGTGGACAGGGGACGAACAATGTCAATGTTCAAGAGAATAAATCTGTATGTCAAAGCCAGGCGTTAGGGAACCAGAAGGTACATGGTCAGGAAGAAGCCAAAAGTCAGAGATTATAATCAGAATCAGAGTAAACAAAAACTCTAAATGCAGCACAGGGGCAAGACAACTTAACACTGCTGCTTATTGCTGTTGGTTTAAAATGGCTAGTCACAACACACATGCATCAGTTGGCTCGTCACAGTTCTGAGTGCATGATGGTGACCCATAGCATCAAAGAAGACTAAAAATAGACTTTGCCTTCAATAAAAACAGTTTTCATGGAGACAAAACACATTGTGTTGCAGACCTGCTGCATGAAATTGTGCTGGTCATTGTAGTTTTAGTAAAGAATAAATAGAGGCCCGCAAGACTTTGAAAAAGGCTGGCAATGAGCACTGAAGGCGTTCATCGTGAGGCCCGCAAGACTTTGAAAAAGGCTGGCAATGAGCGCCAGAGGCAATCAACATTTTTAAGCCCGTAACTCAGAAGCCGTCAGTAGACCACCAAAAGACACCAATTACTTAAAAAATTAACTTACAACCTTACACACAGCACAAGGGGAGAGGCAGAGAGCCTGTGAGTGAGGTTTCAAGCTAATTTGAGGTTACATTGGTATTTTTAGGAGATTGAAAATCTTCTAAGCAAGGGAAAAAATGGGGTCTGTAAACCCTTAATTGTTTGAAAAAAGGCTCAAAACAAGACTGAAGGCAGTGAAACTTAGACGCTCATGGCGAGGCCTGCATAACTTTAAAAAAGAACCAACGGCGCTCATCGTCAGGCACGCAAGACTGAACAGGGAGAAAGAGGAGAAAGACACAGGGAAGGGAGATGGGGAGAGGGTGGAAAGAGACACAGGGGTAAGAGAGTGGGTAAAGAGGGTTGGCCGAGGCCTGCAATGAGCGGCAAAACTGCTCATTGTGGGGCCTGCACAGTAGACTGTGGGAGAGTCACCGAAGGCGCTCATCGCGAGGCCCGCAAGTTAGAGGGCAAGTCGTTAGTATAGGAAATTGCCTGTCAAAAATGACGGGAGTAAAATTGTAAGGCTAGCAATGCTTTTTGCCACACAATGCGAGGCTATGGACCCTCTGAACACCTTCGGTGCTCATTGCGTGGATGAAGTGTTACTGGCTTTGTTTTCTGTTTTTTACGTCCTTCGGGCTAGTTTTACGTCCTTTGGCCTCGTTTTCATGGTTTTGCGTTTTTTCGGCAACCATTTTTTTTGTCGTTTATTTTCGATCGTGAAAAAACAGCAAATATGCATCAAATTAACTTGCAACATGACTCACAAGCTTTTCTGTTTCGTGGTTCGGCCGTTAAAGTCGTAATTTTGTGATGCGCACAATGCATGTATGGGTTTCATCCTAAGTCGTACGGGTCGTAAGGCCTGCGTGCCTCAATTGCTCGCCTCGCTTCATGAGGCTTGCAGTGCAATGAGCGCCTTTGGCGCTCATTGCAGGCTAAGTTCCACATTTCTCAACTGCTCGCCTCGCTTCGGGAGGCTTGCAGTGCAATGAGCACCTTCAGTGCTAATTGCAGTCTAAGTCCTGCGTGGTCGACGGCTCGCCTTGCGTTGCGAGGCTTCCAGTTGCAGCCCTACTGGTCGCAAAGGGTGACAAACCCACAAACGTGACCAACGTTCTTGAACTGACAACTATTATAGTGATATTTCCTGATCAGAATTCCAAGAAATACAGTTAATGCACTCCATTCTGGGAACCTGGGAAGGGACATGCAAATATGCCCACAAAGGCTTCACACTTTAATCCAAATAACCTTTCAAACATGATTCTTTTTAAGCATATGCACTTGAAGTCTGAGTAAGAGCATACTACCATTATTCTTTGGTGAAGGCTGTGAGTGCAAGAGGGCTTTACATTTCACAAGGAAAGGCTTACAGTGATTGATGCAAGCTTTCCTGCTTTGGAGCATGAATAATGGAATGGGTGGGTGTCAAATTCTAACAGATTACATTTAGTTATTTTACTATTGCTATAGTATATTCAGCAAAATATTATATTTTTCATTATTTTACATAATTTTGTTTTCTAATGTTGTTTCTGTCAGAGTAAGAGGAAATGATTGGCTATAATGCATTTGGAAAAGAGCATGCCAGTAAACAAATATAATTTTATACCAGCTATAGCACAAATCATTTTAATGTTCCTGAGATTCAATAATATTCAATATTATTATAACTGGGTACCTTCTGTTGCTTCAACTGAAAAAAAATCTTGAATGAGATGTAATTTACGGGATCAAAATGGGCATTTATTTAAAACATCCTCTTCTGAAGAACTATTCTTGAAAAAAAGGAACATGCTTTTAGAATGTAAACAAAAAAATAATACAGTCTCTAATTTATTACTATTATATACAAGTGTGCTGCCGTGGGATCTATTATTATTATATTTTATTTGTAACATATTCCGTAGCGCTATATAACCGGAGCACTTTGCCAATGAACGCGAGGCACGCACTACTGCCGACATTTTTTAAACTGCGTAACTCGAAAGACCACCAAAAAAAGCCAAATAATTCAAATAAAAAAAAAACACACTTACACACAACACAGGGGGAGAGCCAGGGAGCCTGTGAGTGAGGTTGCAAGTTAATTTGAGGCATATTTGCTGTTTTTCCTTGATCGAAAATCGGGTAAGCGAGAGAAAAAAAATGGAGGCCGAAAAAATTTAACACTTAGCCGACCAACGCGAGCCACTCAAAACTTGAGCAGAGACACAGAGGAGAAAGACACAGGGGAGGGAGACGCTGGAAAGTGACACAGGGCTGAGAGACAGACAAAAAGAGACACGTGGGGGAATAAGAAAAACAAAAGACACAGGACAGGGAGAGGAGGGGGAGGGAGAGAGAGAGGGGAAAACACACAGGGGTCAGAGAGTCGGGAGAGGCTCGTAATGAGCACCGAAGGTGATCATTGCGAACCACAAAAGTTGCTGGTTGCCAAGTCCGGCAATGAGTGGCAAAGGCTCTCATCACGAGGCCCGTAAAGTAGACGGGGGTAAGAGGCTAGTGATGAGTACCGAAGGTGATCATTGTGAACCACGAAAGTTGTGGGTTGCCAAGGCCTGCAATGAGCAGCGAAGGCGCTCATCGCGAGGCCCGTAAAGTAGATGGGGCCAAGAGGCTAGTGATGAGCGCTGAAGGTGCTCAAATTGTGTGGCAAACAGCATTGGCAGGTTTAAAATTGTATTGCCGTAATTTTTGACGGGCAAGCCGCTAGTTGTATATAAAATTGAAAATGTTAAAGGCTGTGTCTATGGTTTTGCTTTCTAAGACCGTTTTGCCCAAATTGAGTTATTCTAAAGACTATATGGAAAACAATTAAACACAGTGGGTCTTTACAATGAGTTCATGGACTGAAAACTATTAACACAAAACAATGAATCAACATAAAGGAATTCTGTAATTTGGGAAAGACATCATACGTTTATGATATATGTAACAAGCTAATACCATTAGCATCTATGAATGCCATAAGCATGCAAGCATTTTAGAGAATACGTTTATTTTAGTTTAATCTACTTATGTCTGAGGGGCTTGGTGCCTGAAATATGCGTTCTCCTACATGGTATTATTTATTTAAAAGTGGTAGGGAGAAGGAGGAGGTTGGCGACTTGATTGATTCTGATAAGCTTTTAACATTTGACACCTTCCCCAGCACATGCTCAGTAAAAGGTATTCACAAGTAAACCTGCAAGCCAATTTTTGCCAAGCTCTGTACCATTCCTTGTAAAGGGCTTATTACTGTCATGGCAACTTCCATGCACTAGCAGAGTCCACTAATATTAAGATTTATTTTTCTGAAAATGCTTTTATCACCACGGATTACATAGCTGCTAATGTTAATTTATTAATTATTTCGTAATCGGTATTGGTCCTTTACGTGGGAAATTATTCCTATGAATTTGTTTGGTATATTACAAAATGCACTAAGAGAAGTTTGAGAAGGGAACCCATCTAATGTGTTGTGTAATTTAAAACTGTAATTTGAATTAATCAAATACCAAATTCACTCAAAATACAACTGTCATCTAAATTACATTATAGCATTTTGCATTGTTTCCTCAAGGTGTTCTTTTAACATACAATTTTAAATGCCTGTGTGTCATGCCTATACATTTTACATGCCTATTTCAAGTTCTCTAAGTGTACTATTTTAATGAAAGGATCACTGCCCTAATTCTCTAACAATAAGAGCAACATGTTTTAATTGGGCATTTATTTCTAATAAAATTCGTATTCCGAGATAAGCATTATTTAGTATTAAACTTTAAAGAACAAGCTCAGTTGCTTCTGGCTTCTGTGTGCTATAAGGTCAGTGGAGGAGGTAGACACTGCTACATTTTCAGGCACAAAATTATATCAAAAGCAATGCTGTCCATAAGGAGTTTCTATGTTAAAATGGTTCTCTTGACAATAAACTTTTACTATGGCGACAATGAGTGATTGCTTAGCCTCTTATTTATTCACATTGTTTTTAAACCCATTTAAACATGTTTCATATCAAAACCCTGTCATGTGTTTCTGCTTAGGCCGACAAGGCCCAGGCCTAACTGCTGGTATACTGTCATTGAATACTGTGAGAATATGCACATAAACATATATACAGTGACATTACTGTCTATATGTATACCTGATGCTTTCTGGCTTTCTGTCTATAAGAGCAGGCACTCATACACAGGTTTTATATAAATATGTGGTAATCTTATGAGTGGGATAACTGAAAACAGCTTGCTTGTCTTGTTACGATCCTTTAATGTTGATGAGTCCCCGGCCTCTCCTAAAGATCCCCCAGATAGGCCATGGTTTAGATTAGATTGTATATAGGGGGAGGCAGATGCTCAACGACCCATTGAATACCAATTGCCTCCCCTGTACTAACAGTGTTAAACCTAGATCATGGCCTGTTTGGGGGATCCTTGAGTAGGGTTAGGAAACACTGGTTTAGACATAACTCTGCTACATGTTTCGTTAATGCCAGTCTAAATTTGATTCTCACTTTCTTATTTCTAGTGATGATCTGAGTGTGGTCGGAACAGATAACTGTACATTTAGCACGTGCCAGAAAGCTCTGGGAAAGGACGATTTCAGAAAGATCCCCAATGGAGTGAATGGCGTGGAGGACCGGATGTCTGTTGTCTGGGAAAAAGGAGTGGTAAGTGTGAAGATCGGTTTGCCCTTAACTAATATACTGTCAAGTTTTAAAAGATAGTTGTAGAAAAGGACATGTAATTCCAGTTCTTGCCCACAAGATGTCACTGCAAGACGTTGGGGTAATTACAGGCGCTTTGTTCTGTTTGCCAGCCTGATTCTCTGTGGGTGTGGCCTAGAGGCTAACCCCCCCCCCCCCCAGGCCAAGCCCCCATATTCATCCATCCCTGATTGTCTCTAATCACCCAAGTCTGCACATACCCCCCCAGCTGCTGTTCCCTTACTGGATGATCCTGATTGGGGAGTGGATTTTGGATAGGTCCTCCCAACGACATGAAAATGTGATATCGAGATATGCTGTAAAAAATAAAGTTGTTGTTGTTACTTGGAACGCTTAGAGGATGGTGGGTTTCATTTAACGGGAAGGCTTTCATTCTTTTCCTGAGCTAAAGCACATGTACATGTTCCTGATCCGTTAGCCAGATACCGAGCAGCCCATTCCTTCAACGAAGAGCGCCTATGTAGAGGGGAATTCCTGTGGCCAAACGCAGCTGTCTGTAGCTAACTAGATCCCCTTTTTTGGGATCTTCACAGTAAGAATGTAGTTACCATGCTCTGATACTTATATATCCTGCTCTATATGGCATTCTACACAATGTAATGTATATATCTACTGTAGTGTAATAAATTATGTATAGAATTCTACTTAGCCATGCACAACAGGTTTATAATCATAGAGAGATTTACATTTCTGGTGCTTCTAGGCACAAACTCCTTAGTTGCCCAGTGGGTTCACATGCTCATGTGCATTTTTGTTTCTTTGAACACCATGTTATTCCACCAGCAGCTGTCAACACTAATCCTAATATATATACATGTTGGAACATACATCTCACTCTCAAACTGTTCAAAATATACTTTAATTTTTAATTTATTTATTAAACTAGCGACTTGCCCGTCAAAAATGACAAGGCAATAAAATTTGAAGCCATGGGAATGCTTTTTGACATAAAATGTAAAGCTTTTTGTACTCTTGGCGCTCATCGCTTGGCTCGAAATGAGCACCTTTGGCGCTCATTGCGAGCCTCTCCTCTCGTGTACTTTTGCTCTTCTGAGCACCTTCGTCACTCATCAGAAAGAGAGATATATATTTATCTATATTTAGTTAACTAATAATGAATGAATTAGTTACTGAATAAATTAATAAATTTTACCTATTTTTAATTAATATATCCAGCAATCAATAGCCTGAAGAGCTAACCATCTGTTTGTATTTTGCGTCAGCACACAATGTACAGTTTGAGTGTTGGTGCCCTGATGATAAAGTGTAATGAATGTCCCAACTGTGCATTAGAAATAGGCTGCGTGCGCGAGGGCAAACCGTTGGTTTAGTTTGTCATTTGTAATAGTGTATTTTGTAGTTTGTACGTTCCTGTGTGAAAGTGCTACGCATTTGGCATTTGCACGGTCCGTGTTCGTGTAGCCTCGTTTTCAATTTTTTGGGCGCCCATTTTTTCTCTCGCTTAGACGATTTTCGAGTGGCGAAACTTGTCCAAATGTACTTAAATTCGCGTTCCACCTCACTCCCAGATGTCCTGGCTATTGCCCCGTGCTGTGTGGGTTGTTTTTATTGTATTTTGGTGTTTTTTGGTTTTCTCGGTTCGTCCGTTAATTTCGTATTTTTTGTATGTTGTAATTTTTTTTTTACTGAGTAATAGTGTATTTTGTACCTTGTACCTTCGTGTGTGAAAGTGCTACGCGCTTGGCAGTGTTTTGTGCGGTCCGGGTTCGTGTAGCCTCGTTTTAATTTTTTTGTCGGCCATGTTATTTCTTGCTTAGGAGATTTTCGAGTGCTTAAACTCGTCAAAATCGACTTAAATGTGCGTTCCACCTCACTCCCAGATGTCCTGGCTGTTCCCCCATGCTGTGTGTGATGTTTTAGATGTATTTTTTTGTCTATTTTGGTGTGTTTTTATTGTTTTCACAGTTCGTCCGTTAACCTCGTATTTTTCCTATCTCTTTTTTTTTTTTTTCTAAGTCCCGCGTGTTTCATTGCCTTCACTGCTCGCCTTCGGCACTCATCGACCTTTGTGCTGCGAGTTTTTGTGCTTTAATGGCTCACCTCCGCTTCACAATGCTCACAGCGATGAGCGCTCATTTCCTAAGTGCTCAGCATTATCGGCTCACCTCGCTTTGCGAGGCACGCTGTGATGAGCGCCTTTAGCGCTCATCACCTAAATGCTTCTCGTTAACAGCATGCCTCGATTCGCGAGGCTTGAAAGGGAAGAGCGTCTTTGGCGCTCATCACCTAACTCGTAAGTAACACGCAAAGCGTGACGACGTCTCGTAGTTTGATAACTATTATATGTGACTAGATAAGGCAATAACATTTGAAGTTATGGGAATGCTGTTTGCCACACAATGTAAACCTTTTTGTACTCTGAGGACCTTCGGCGCTCATGGTGAGCCTCTCGTCTCGTCTTTTTTTGCTCCTCTGAGCACCTTCGTCACTCATTATAAAGAGAGATATATATTTATCTATATTTATTTAATCAATAATGAATTAATTATTTCTTAAATAAATTAATATACTTTACCTATTTGTAATTAATATATCCAACAATCAATAGCCTGAAGAGCTAACAATCTGTTTATATTTTCCGTCAGCATACAATGTAGAGTTTGAGTGTTGGTGCCCTGATGCTAAAGTGTAATGAATATCCCAACTGTGCATTAGAAATTGGTTGTGTGCGCAAGGGAAATCCGTTGGTTTAGTTGTGTCAAGCTGCATTGCAGTTTCATAATGTTATTAATGTGTTACGCGGCTCGCAAGCATTTTCCGTCATTTGTAATAGTGTATTTTGTAGTTCGTTTGTTGCTGTGTGAAAGTGCTACGCGTTTGGCAGTGTTTTGCGAGGTCCGGGGTCGTGTAGCCTCGTTTTAATTTTCTTCAGCAGTCATTTTTTTTCTTGCTTAGGCGATTTTCGTGTGGTGAAAGTCGTCAAAATCGCATTACATTTCCGTTCCACCTCACTCCCAGATGTCCTGGCTGTTCCCCCGTGCTGTGGGTGATGATTTTGTTATATTTATTTTTATTTTGTTTGTGTTTTTGGGATTTTCGCGGTTCGGCCTGTAAACCTCGTATTTTGTATATATTTTTTTAAAGTCCCGCTACTCGTATTGTTTTTTTTCAATGTCGCGCATTTGTCAAGTGCTTGTAGGCTAATGCGATTGCACATTAAATAAGGCAATGAGCTCCTTCGGCTTTGTTCTGCAAGTTTAATTGCCTTAACAGCTCGCCTCGCAGTTGATGAGCACCTTTGGCGCTCATTGCCTAAGTCCTACGCGGTGATGGCTCGCCTCGCTTCACAAGGCTCGAAGCAACTCGTACACACCACGCAAAGCGTGACAACGTCTCGCAGTTTGACAACTATTATATGTGATAACATTTGAATGTAATTATCTTATGGCGATGTCTAGAGTAATATGTAGCATACTGTTGGTCAAAGCATATTTTGTTTTAAAGAGCTTTATTGATGATTTCAAATTATCTTTTTTTCAACCAATTATTTTTTAATGATTTTAAAGCAAGTAGTGTAATAAAATTAGTATAGGTACATATGTAAAGAAACCTCTCTCTGATGGAAAAGAGAACAGTTGCCTGGAAAAGGGAGAATTCCGATATTCAGTTAGGTACATAAACAAATAAAACATGATAACATATAAAAAAAATCACACTTGCTTATTAAAAAGCATGGTCCATTTTACAGACAAAAAGCAAGGCTCACTGTGTCTATGTAATAATAAGATCATAGAAAGTGTAATCCTAGTTGACCATTCCAGGGGAGCTTGGCAGGAAGTGAGAAGCAAAATGATACCTCCTTTTTTTTTCATGTGCAATGAGGAGTAGTGTGGTGCAGACACTGTGAACTTGCCCATGTGCTCCCATGCACTGCTTGTTTTACTCTAATGTAACTTCACAGCCACCTCCTCTTTCTTCCCCTCAAAAGAACATGCTCTTGGTGTCTGCTAGAGAAGTCACTGACTATGTCTAAAAGATAAACTGAAATTTAAATAGAATGTTATCCAAAGGAGGCATCTCTTTCAGAGAGGCATCTCTAGACAGCTGCCTTGTTTGCCTAGTTAGAAATCGGGCCATGGTTGTTATAGGTTCAGGAGTTACAATTCCATTTGTCCAGTGAGTGAAAAGGGATATTCATCATAGAAAATAAAATGCTTGGGCCATATGTAATAAAGAACGGAAAAACCTTAGGAGAACTACTCTGTACCTATCTTGTCCTACGGAGTACATGTGGATGAGTAGTTATATCTCAGAGTTCTTCAACACTTCATCCTTTAGTAAATATTGCCCATCATGTAATATGCAGGTTTGGTCAGTATGGTAATGTTGTTTGTCTTATATTAACACTTTGTCCATTTTTGTTTCACAGCATAGTGGGAAACTGGATGAAAACAAATATGTGGCTGTCACAAGCTCTAATGCAGCGAGGATTTTTAACATGTATCCAAGAAAAGGCAAAATCGCCAAAGGCTCAGATGCTGACATTGTTATTTGGGATCCAGAAGCTACAAGGTATTTGATATATTCTTCCTTGTATATTTAATATAATTTGTCATATTTTAAACACCATTCATTATTTGGGAACATGGGCCTTATGTTGAAGAATGTATATATAATGTATCTTTTCTGTAAAGGGATTCTTTGTTGTTTTTTTTGTTGTTTTATATAAATGTTTTCACAGGGTTACTTAATTAATGTCATCCTCCTAAATTATATATTTTCACTTCACTTACTTTTAAGAAGACACCATAAATACAGATTTTAACCTTCTGAAGCCACCCCCTGCCTTCCTGTACTCCTCATGAGAGTAGCCATCTTGCACATCCACCAAGAGCTTCACACCAGCAGTGACTCATGCTGCTAACAAGCAAACTGTGATATGTGTCAACCCCCTCCCCATGTAGATGTGACCTTAGGTCACAGTTGTGCAAGATGGCTGTTATCCAGAAGCTGAACATCTTTCAATCTTAGAAGTAAGATAATAAAACACTTTATATCACAGTTATATTGAGGTGGATAATTAATTAATTTCTAGCTTATATTTTATAATATGGAATATTTTGCTTATCTTTGCCTCTATTAAGTGACCACGGGGTGGAAGAGGATCTACCTAGGAGGCTGTCCTGATATAATTTTTATCTATCTCATTCACTTCATAACACAGGCTTCCTCCGCCTCACTATCATATCATTGAATCACACACTATTCCTCCAACCTCACTATCATATCACTGCATAACAAAGGGTTTTTCCCACCTCACTATGCTATCACTGCCTAACACAGGCTTCCTGCCACCTCATTATCCTATTGTTGTATCATACAGGCCTCACCCTCCTCACTATCATGTCACTGCATCACACAGGCTTCTTCCTCCTCACTATTGTATAACTGAATTACACAGGCTTGCTCCCACCTCACTATCATATCACTGCATAGGATAGACTTCCTCTCACCTCACTATTATATCACTTTATCACAGAGCCCCTCCCCCACTATCATATAATTGCGAACCACATGCTTCCTCTTGCCCCACTATCATACAACTGTATAACACAGGCTTCCCCCCCACCTTAGGATTCTGTGTCGAAAGTGAGATGGGGAAAAGAAAAGACTGGAAAAAAACTGTATGACGAATTAAGAGTAGAAGTGAGTTGGAAAGATATGAATCAATGAAATATATTGTAAAAGTAAAAAAAAAAAATACAAAAGTCAAATGTTCTGGCGCAAAAGTACATGACTACAAAACCCCTCACTTTCACTTTTCTTTATAAACATTTATTTTGGAGACTCTCACAAAGATCAAGTGTCAGATACAGTACGTAGGAAAATTTGTGAAGTCAACAATTTTCTAAATCAAAAACGTGACTACTTTATATACAGATCATCAGCACTAAAATATAATCCACATCTTAACATTTCATGACAAAGGTAAATAAATATATTATCTCCTACACGCTGCTTTAAAGTAATTTAACAGTCATAGCATAAAGCAAAAGTACAAATATAAATGTCATTGTACCTGGTTGTTATTAAAAGTTTTTAATCAAATAAAAATAGTTTTTTTAAAGCTTAAATTATCTATTAAAGACCTCTCTAACTCTCGCAGTGGGACAAACAAAATAATTGTCATAAAGACTTTTAAATATTAAATTCTTCTTATTCTAATCTATACCACTTGTGCATGCTCTCCTTTACCACTGCAACAGTTACTTAATGGTGCTAGATAAAGAGAGTAAGAGGAGAGGAGATTATTTTCAGATAATTTAGTTTAGTTAATTTAACTTACTGTATATGTATATTTGCTACATTTGTAAGTGCATTTACAAATGGCTTTATATATATATATATATATATATATATATATATATATATATATATATATATATATATATATATATATATATATTTATATATATATATATATATATATATATATATATTCAGTGGATATAAAAAGTCTACACACCCCTGTTAAAATGTCAGGTTTCTGTGCTGTAAAAAAATGAGACAAATATATTTCCACCTTTAATGTGTTTAATAAAGGATTGGAGAAATACAAAACAATAAATCTTTATTTGTACTATTGGAGACAACGTCGATTAAAAACCACTTTAAAATCAAGGGATTGGGAAAAAAATCCTTAAAAAACATTTAATATTGACTCCCTTATTTTTGCACAATAGACCACTCAATGAGAGATAAATATAGTGTTATAGTCTCTCCTTTTTAGTGTCTAAGTAAGTGCTTTTACAAGTATTAAGCTTGGCTTCCTTGCTTTTTGTATATATATATATATATATATATATATCTCTCAAAGAGATTTATTTTTTGCACATCAGACCACTCGATGAGAGATAAATATAGTGTTATAATCTCTCTTTTTAAGTGTCTAAATAAGTGCTTATACAAGTATAATGCTTGACTTCCTTGCTTTTGTGTATATATATATCTCAAAAAGATTTATTGTATATATCCGGAACTGTGAGTCCTATAAATTATAAGTCCATACATCAATATTTACTTGTGCCTTTTGTATATCTGTGGTATGCTGCGATATTTATATCTGTTCTCTTGTATAACTTGGTATATAGGGAATACCCCCTCTTATTGATGTTAGTATGAGATATACTAATCATTAAAGAATGTATATATATCTCCTTTTGTGGTATTTTATATCTTTCTTATTTGCCACTTGGATTGCATATACCACTTGAGGTGTTATTATACTCAGTAAATTATAGGAATTTTCCTGTGTATCTGAGATATAATTCCAGCATATATGTTAGGTATATTGATGTGCCTTGCACTATACTGAGGAGATCAATGCATATATATATCTCTCTTATGATATCCACATTGGGGCTATCTCCGTGGAGGACTATCTCCGTGCATAGACTTCTCTATATTTACACGGTCCTAATATTCTGGATAGCGTTACTACTTGTATCTACGTTTATATATGCACAATCTCATTTGCAGCGTTGTATGATTTTAAATTAATCTTTTGCTGCTGGTTAGGACTTGGCACCGGGCTCTCACATGTGCTGGAGCTAAAGCACCAAATGTATGGCTGATAGGGACTCAATAGTCACGGAGCTGTATTCAGCTGCATAGGAAGCGCTGGCTTGTTTACAAAATTGGCGTCTGACGTCAGACGCTACCCTGACGTACGTTTCGTCACATGGGTGTGACTTTCTCAAAGGGGGAAGGCGATACTCTCCACGGTGCCTCCTATTTATAGTCAGATCGGTAGTCATGGTTACCCTTTGCCTTATTTGCAAGTGAAGGGGTAACATATAAAAGTAGATCTGACAAGTCTAACTCGTTATATCAGAGGGTCACATTATGATTCCCTTTGTCATATTTTATATGAAGTGTCCCTGACAGGGGCACATCATATAAACGACTGAATCGCTTATATTTAATGTATGTATATTGGTCTTCCAATCTCATCTGAGACCATAATGTATCTTGCATGTGGTTTAGATATACCTTATTGTAGAGTGGATAATATCTCACTTGTGGTATCAAAGGATCACATACTGATTCCTTTTTCCCTATGCTTGGCTGGATCTAAGGATCTGAGACCATAATATATCTTGCATGTGGTTTAAATATACCTTAGTGTAGAATGGATCATATCTCACTTGTGGTATCAAAGGATCACATACTGATTCCTTTTCCCCTATGATTGGCTGGATCTCATATGTTTAATATATGTATACTGGTGTTTCAATCTGATCTGAGATAATAATATATCTTATATATGGTCATAGCTCCATATGACTCCAAAATAGATATATATTAATATCAAGTTGATCATACCTTCTTTAAAATGGGTGATTAATCTCCTATTCCCCATTACATTACTTCATAAAGATGTCTTCAATTATTATACCAGGATCATGCCAGGAATATTTCTTGGAAACTCGTATCTTGTTGTGGTGGAATTTAAGTATATGTATCTTGTATAAAGTTATTTCCTTTATCCTTTGGTTCTTTTCTGTGGAGATATGCCTCCCATGTGACTCCACATTCATTCTTATCTGTTACATAAATGTAAGATATATGTGGCTTGCTAAGACAGTGAAATTATATAACTACTATGTGCTATATTATTATAACCATAGACTGTATGGGTTATCATCCTGTGTAATCATGAAAAAACTTAGCACTATTGTTAATAGTAGGTAAGTTACTATGTGAACTACATTCTAGTAGTTATTCGTATAGTTGTGTAAATTGAGATTATTCTCATAACATGTGAACATATCCGAAATCAGAACATATATACTAACAGTGTGTGATTGTGCAAAAAGTAAAATTTAAATTGTGAATGTTTTTAATAATCTATATTCAATAATAATGTGAATACTGGTATATCTATATGTGAACATAATCTAAGAATTTCCAAATATCTCTTCTATTGTGATCCTGAGTATCATCATTTTCTCAGGGTATGTTCTATTCTCTAGAGTGTTCCACCCATTTACTTTATAGGGACTTATAGGAATGCCTTGAAGGAGAACCCTTCATTCAGACCTTTAGGTGTTTGGGCCTGTAGTTCGTAAATCCACTTGGATTCCCTTCTAAGTAATATATCATCTAGATTCCCTTTTCTTGGGCCCAATTTAGCTCCGTCTATTATCAAAAATGTTAAGACAGATGTGTCTTTCTGAGAGTTATTGAACTTTGTGTAGAGACCTTAGTTTTTAGATCTTCTTCCGCCGTTAATAGATACCAATATTTTGAGAAGATGTCTTTAATTTCTCTTGAATTATATCCATAAGTGAGTATACATCTTATAACATCATCCTCTTCACTAGAGGCCTTCTCTTTCTGTGTTAATGGTTGTTCCAGTTGTGTCTTTTGTATACATTTCTCTTGTGTATTTAGAAGATCTGTTCTTTTTGCGTTCAGGGCATGTTGATATGCTTTTTTGAGGCATTTGTTGGGGTAGCGTTTCCTAAGTTTGTCTGCCTCTAACTTGAAAGACATATCGTCGCTACAATTCCTTCGGATACGTAGGTATTGTCCCTTTGGTATCCCTCTTTTTTGGGGTTCATAATGTTGACTTGACCGCTCTAATAAGCTGTTAGATGCTGTATCTTTTCTGTATGTGGTTGTACTAATGTTTCCCAGGTAGTCCTTCATTATTTTTAGGTCCAAAAAGGCCAATTCAGTTAAGTTGATTTCATATGTAAACTTCAGACCCAGGGTGTTGTTATTAAGGGTATCTATGAAAGAGGACAGTTCTTCTTTTGTTCCAGTCCAGAAAATTATGATATCGTCTATGTATCTTCTCCACATTAGTATATTATCTGTCATACTTTTTCTGGTTTCCTCAAAAATCCATCTTTCTTCCCACCACCCTAGGAATAAGTTTGCATAATTAGGGGCACATGATGTCCCCATTGCTGTGCCCCTAATTTGATGTATCCATTTGTCAGCAAAGATAAAATAATTTCTAGTTAGTATGTACTCTAAAAGAGTTAGTAGGAAATTATTAAATTGTTCCTTTAATGTAACCTATAAACTGTACAACTCAATTGAAAAACAAACTGAAATCTTTTAGTTAGAGGAGAGAAAAAATATAAAAACAAAATAATATGGTTGCATAAGTATGAACACCCTTAAACTAATACTTTGTTGAAGCACCTTTTGATTTTATTACAGCACTCAGTCTTTGTGGGTATGAGTCTATCAGCATGGCACATTTTGACTTGGCAAGATTTCCCCACTCTTCTTTGCAAAACCACGCCAAATCTGTCAAATTGCGAGGGCATCTCCTGTGCACAGCCCTCTTCAGATCACCCCACAGATTTTCAATCGGATTCAGGTCTGGGCTCTGGCTGGGCCATTCCAAAACTGTAATCTTCTTCTGGTGAAGCCATTCCTTTGTTGATTTGGATGTATGCTTTGGGTCGTTGTCATGCTGAAAGATGAAGTCCCTCTTCATGTTCAGCTTTCTAGCAGAAGCCTGAAGGTTTTGTGCCGATATTTACTGGTATTTGGAACTGTTCATAATTCCCTCTATCTTAACTAAAGCCACCACCATACCTTACTGTGGGTATGGTGTTCTTTTGGTGATGTGCAGTGTTGTTTTTGCGCCAAACATAACTTTTTGGAATTATGTCCAAAAAGTTCAACCTTGGTTTCATCAGACCATAATACCTTTTCCCACATGCTTTTGGGACACTTCAGATGTGAATTGCAAAATGTAGCCTGGCTTGGAGGTTTTTCTTCATAAGAAAAGGCTTTTGTCTTGCCACTCTACCCCATAGCCCAGACATATGAAGAATATGGGAGATTGTTGTCATATGTACCACACAGCCAGTACTTGCCAGATATTCCTGCAGCTCCTGTAGGCCTCTTGGTAGCCTCCAAGATCAGTTTTCTTCTCGTATTTTCATCAATTTTGGAGGGAGCTCCAGTTCTTGGTTAAGTCACTGTTGTGCCATATTTTCTCCACTTGATGATGACTGTCTTCACTGTGTTTCATGGTATATCTAATGCCTTGGAAATTCTTTTGTACCCTTCTCCTGACTGATACCTTTTAACAATGAGATCCCTCTGAAGCTTTGGAAGCTCTCTGTGGACCATGGCTTTTGCTGTGGGATGCGACTAAGGAAATTTCAGGAAAGACCAACTAGAGCAGCTGAACTTTATTTGGGGTTAATCAGAGGCACTTTAAATGATGGCAGGTGTATGCTGACTCCTATTTAACACGATTTGGAATGTGATTGCTTAATTCTGAACACAGCTACATCCCCAGTTATAAGAGGGTGTACAGACTTATGCAACCACATTATTTTGCTTTTTTTTTTCTTCCCTCCACCTAAAAGATTTCAGTTTGTTTTTCAATTGAGTTGTACAGTTTATAGGTCACATTAAAAGTGGAAAAAGTTCTGAATTTGTAGCTTTATCTTTGTCTCATTTTTTTACAGCACGGAAACCTGACATTTTAACAGGGGTGTGTAGACTTTTTATATCCACTGTGTATATATATATATATATATATATATATATATATATATATACCGTTCTGCATACCCTTGGCGAATTGGTAATATATGTACCATTTTTAAAGAAAACATGAGTGAGCACAATCACAAAACATGGCAACAAAGAAAAAAATTGAATGACCCTATGCAAAAGTTTGTATTCACTTAGTTCTTAATACTGTGTATTTCCCCCTTTAGCATCAATGAAAGCGTGCAGTCTTTTGTAATAGTTGTCTATGAGGCCCCTAATTCTTGCAGGTGGTATAGCTGCCAATTCGCCTCCAGGTCATGCAAAGTCTTTGGTCGTCTTGCATGAACCGCACGTTTGAGATCACCCCGAGTGGTTCGATGATATGATGGTCAGGAGACTGTGATGGCCACTCCGCAACCTTCAACTTTTTCTGCTGTAACCACTGGAGGGTCAACTTGGCCTTGTGCTTAGGGTCATTGTCCTGCTGGAAAGTCCAAAAACGTCCCATTCACAGCCACAGCAAATTGTCTGCCAGTATATTCTGATAGCATGCCGATTCATCTTGCCATCAATTCTCACAAGATTCCCTGTGACTTTAGAGCTCACCCCCCAACTCCCCAAAGCATCAGTGAGACACTACCATGCTTCACAGTGGGGATGGTATTTATTTCAGTATAGGTCTTGTTGACCCCTCTCCAAACATAGCCCTTATGGTTGTGACCATAAAGCTCTTTTTTGGTCTTGTCACTCCAAATTACAGTGTGCCAGGAGCTGTGAGGCGTGTCAAGGTGTTGTCGCGTATATTCTAACCAGGCTTTTTGTGGCTTTCTTGGTCTACCTGACCTTGGCTTGGTGTCAAGAGAGCCCCCAATTTTCCACTTCTTAATAAGTGATTGTACAGTACTGACTGGCATTTTCAAGGTTTTGGATATATATTTTATTTCCTTTTCCATCTTTATGAAGTTCCATTACCTTGTTACGCAGTTCTTTTGACAGTTCTTTTCTGCTCCCCATGGCTCAGTATCTAGCCTGCTCAATGCATCCACATGAGAGCTAACAAACCCATTTACTATTTATACACAGACACTAATTGCAATTTAAAACGCTGCAGGTTTGGGAAATTAACCATTAATTACAATTTTAACCTGTGTATGTCACCTTGTGTGTCTGTAACCAGGCCAAACATTCAAAGGTATGTAAACTTTTGATCAGGGCTATTTGGGTGATTTCTGGCATCATTATGAATTAAAAAGGAGTCAAACAACTATGTCATAATAAATAGCTTCATATAATCACTGTCCTTCAATAAAATACATGATCTGTGCTTTTATAGAGCCCTATTCAATTGACTTATTCGCAATTTAATAAGGCTTATAGTACTTACTGAATTAAAGATTTTACATTAAGTCAACACAATGTCAAGAAAGTATAAATTCAATATTAAATTGTAGAACATTTCCAAGTCACAGTGCTTGTACAACCATACTATCAATTAGCAAATTAGTAAAGTCAGCAAACAGTTGAATGTAGGTCTAATATAGATGTGCCAGAAATCTGGTGTCAGCAACATGCTCCTATCACTCCCAAACTACATGATAATATACTGTGGTGTTTGTGAAGATCTGCCAGAGCTGCAGTCTCTCTGGGCACAAAGTAAAAAAGGAAACGTGAAAAAATATTTGAAAAAACATAAAAAATAGAGCATTTTCAGCACTGTGTTAAAAGGTGCACGACAGAGGTTCCAAATATGATATACTTCAAAACTAGAAGTAATAACAATTTATTAGCTGAATGTTATTTTAAAATGCATTTTTTACAGTAAACTTACATTGAGGTTTGCAATTTGTACCAGTCAATCAGCCTTTTACACCCAGCACTTATCTAATTGTTATGAGTGATTATCATTCATTGTTTTTTGGGCCAAAGTCGAAAGGATGTCCTGCTAAGGAAGTGTCTGGAGGGAAAATGATAGCCTGCTGCTGCAAAGAACAATTCAGCATATGAACCTGGACTGTTAGAACTGTGAACCAAGGAAAACTAGACGTGGTCGGACATGAGATAAACATTTATATCCTGGGAATTATTGAACTCAAATGGACTGTAATAGGACTTTTCATATCAGAAAACCACAGATCTTCTACTGTGGTCAAGAATACCACAGAAGAAATGGAGTAGCTCTCATAGTGAACCAAAGGGTGGTCAAAGTAGTGCTCAGCTACAACCCAAAAAATTACAATGATTTCAATTTGAATTTAAGCCAAGCCATTTAACATCACAGTGATCCAAGTCAGTGCACCAATCAAGGATGCTGAAGAGGCTGAAGTTGTCCAATTCTACATTTTCATTTTTTACCTAGATATAATACCAAGATAAGATATTACTCTCCTCACAGAAGATTAGAATGCTAATGTAGGAAATCAAAAGATACCTCGAATAATGGGCAGGTTTGGCCTTGAAGTACAGAATTAAGCATTTCATAGATTAGTAGAATTCTGTCAAGATTATCTGGTTATAGTAAGTACCCTCTCCCATGCCTTCAGAGACAACTCTACACATAGACATCACTAGATGGACAATATAGAAATCAGATTGACTATATACTTTTTAGCCAAAGATGGAGGAGCTCTATACAGTCAGCAAAAACAAGACCAGTACCTGAGTGTAACTCAGATCAGAGCCTCTTATTGCAAAGTTCAGAATTAAACTGAGGAAAAGAGAGACAATCATCAGATCAAGCAGATACAAAATAAATAATATCCCCTGTGACTATGCAATGAAGATAAAGAATAGAATTAAGGGACTAGACATGGTAGATAGAATGCCTGGACAGAAGTTTGTGAAAGAACAAAAAAAGAAATGAAAACAACAACAAAAAATATCTCCAAAAGAAAGAAAACTAAGAAGGCAAACTGGCTATCTAATTTGGCTTTGACAGTAGCTCAAGAAAGAAGGCAAATGAAAGGTGATAGGAGAAGATTTATCCAAGTGAACACAGAATTCCAGAGGATAGCAAGAAGACATAAGGAGACATTCTATAATATGTGATGTAAAGAGATAGAAGAGGATAATATAATGGGAAAGTCAAGAGACTCTTCAAACAACTGGGGATCACAAGGGGTCATCTCATGCCAAATCTAGTGTGATAAAACACAAAAATGGTAAGGACTTAACAGAAGCACATGAGATATTGTTCCGTGTCTATTTAAAAAAACATTTCTACTGAAGCTCCAAGAGGTAACAGTGTGTAGCAGTTCAGCATGCTGGGGATGTGTCTCAGGGAAAATGTGAGAGAGCAAGGGCTATGGGAGTTATGTTATGAGGTGGGTGTTGAGAGGGGTTGGGTGCTTTGTGGGAATGGCTGCAGACAAGGACTAGGTGCTATGTAGGGATGGGTGCTGAGAGGGATGGGTACTGAGTGGGGGTGGATGTTGAGAAAGACTGGGTGTTTGGTAGAATAAAAAAAATTAGGATAGCATTAAGAAACTCTAACTAAAGGGGAGTTAAGGTTCCAAGAATTGTCCACTTACCATTGATACTGGATTTTTATGCTATACTTTTGATATTAATTTTATATACAATACTTAGTAACCTATTTTTTGTAAAAAAAATATTTATTGATGATATTGTATGTTCTCCTAAAGATATATGTCTTATTTTGTTAACACTGTGGAACTTTTAAATCTATTGACTTTATTAATTGCTTGACTGGTGCATTGTCAATAAGGATAAAACCCAAAATAGACCACACAATAAAAAAACAACACACTCTATGGGCCTCATTCAATTGCGATTTGGCCAATTTAATAGGGCTCTAAATAAGCACAAAGCATATTTTTTTACAGAAGTTTTTAGTTAGTGACAACCTTGCTTTTGGATAGAAGTTCACTAACTAAAGACTTCTGTAAAAGAAAGTATGCTTTGTGCTTATTTAGAGCCTTATTCAATTGGCCAAATCGCAATTGAATGAGGCCCTATATATGGTAACATCACATAACATCAAAGAATAACCAAAGTGGTTCTTAACCAACCACATATTGAGACAAAAGGGGATCCCGTACCCCAGTAGCACTAACTCGTATGATAAAATGGGGGGCAAGCACCCCCGCTACCCAGTGCTGTGGCACAGACAAATTAGGCAAAGAAAAACAGAATAAAATAGAGGAAGGGAGGGAAACGGTTCTGATATCCAGACCAACTGTAAAGGGAGGTAAGGTGAGGTGCTAAATATAAAGAATACCTGATTACATCCCCACCTATAACACGACCCCTCAAATATTAATATTACTTCTTACAAGCCCAGTTAAACCCCCACTTTCTTTAACTCGTGCACCCATGGGTTTTCATTTTAAGCAATACATGCTGGTTCTATAATAAAAAAAAGTTACAAACATACAGGTATACTTATATACAGTTATCATTGTGGGAACTGACCTTCACCAGGATTATAATGAAAGGTAATCTGGAAGATGGCTTAGTCGATAGTGAGGAACCCTGCAGTATGGCAGAATCATTGACTTTGTGTTGCCTCTGCCATCTTGGGCCCCTATTTAATTAAGCAATTGTTAGTCACTGGAGCCCGTAATTAAGCCCGTAAACTAATTTGCTATTCAATTGGCGTCTTTTAGCTACCCACAATCTATTTGCGAGCTACAGGCTGAAAATCCTGGCGGTTGTCAAAATCGTAACTCAAACCCATCTAAGCCTTTGATCTTTCAAGCTCATAAATGTTACAATCGCAAATTCAATTTAAAAAATCGCTATTCAATTGCTACAATTCCTCAAGCCCGCAATTGTCTTCACACCTGTAAATGGCAAACGTAGAAGAAAATCCTTCGAATACCAGATAGGACTCTCACCTGTTCGTAGCACTGTAAATGCAAATATAAAATTAATACTGCACTGTAAATAACGGGGAAAGCGATGATAGACATTAGAATTAATTGTACAACAGTCTCAAGCTCGCAAATCAACAATCAAAAAAAAAAATTTTATGTTTAATTTAATTTTAATTGTAAAAGTATTATTATTTTTCTAACCTATATCAACTAGGCTTGTGGTTTACCACTTCACACTGTAAGAGATAACTAGTAATGTGAACTAAGGTTTCAAGCTCAGTTATCTTACACTTTCACTCAAATATTCGTAATTATATTTATTTATATATATATATATATATATATATATATATATATATATATATATATAGATTTATTTTGCTATATCCCTTTAACTTCTCTGGTGCCTGATGGTTATTTAGTGAATTAGCTAAATGGATCATTTCTATGCTGTCAGATTTTTATTTTTGCTTTTCTGTATTACTAACTTAATACTGTCTGAGGGATCCAAAATATGGATCAAGACATTATCATGAAGGAGTCAGCCAAGAACCAATAACTCTAATGAACACTGTCAATGCTTCAGCAGAAATTCAGTTTGGAAGAATAAAAATGATTAAGAGTCACATAATTCATATTTATATGAAAGGACGGTAAAGTCCAACATCTTCTGCATTTTTTATGCTTGGAAATAAAGGAACCAGAGTTTATCAACCTTCCCAGACCTGCTATGACCTCTCATACCGTCTCATAATAGAGAGTGTGGCTTGGCTACCACCATGACGAGCAATATGTAGAATGTGTACAGCTGTACAAAAGTTGTCTACAGAAATCTGTACATGCTGTGATTGGCTGAACAACAGTAAACCCTTTTGTAAGTAATCTATCAAATTAATGGACATTGGAGTTGAAAATTTTATCATATTCTACAGCATAGTAAAAAAGTAAATCCACTGAATGCCTCTAGAGGGCAGATAGCATAAGAAGATTAGGACTGCACGAGAAACTAAACTGTGATTGCAAATCATGGTTCAATCTCTTTTCAACTGTGACAGCATTTGAGCTGTAATTTTAGCACTTATGCGATGAAGGCAATAAATGTCCTAATGAAGGTATTATGTACTTTTATAATTGTACATTTTAAATTGATTCTTCCATTTACACGTTTATGCATTGAGTTTATACACTTTGTGTATGTATAAGGAATAGTACATTTAATCTAATGGTTCATTAACTCAGGACCTGACAAATCCGAGAGATCAACGGTTTCTAACATTTTACTGTTGACTGCTAGCTTTTTATATTTCTACTAGCGACCCCCCTCTACTTTATGGGGCTCACGATGAGTGCCTTCGGCGCTCATTGTGAGCCCCACAATGAGCCTCTCCCCACTCTCTCAACCCTGTGTCTTTTTCCAAACTCTCCCTACCCTGTGTCTTTGTCCCCCTCTCTCCCTCCCACTGTCTCTTTGCCCCTCTCCCTGTCCTGTGGGTTTTTTCCCTTATCTCCCTCCCCTGTCTGTTTTCCTCCATTCCCCTGTGTTACTTTGCACCCTCTCCTGTGCCTCCTTTCCCATCTCCCTTTCCCCCTCTCCCTCCCCTGTGTCTCTTTCCCTCCCCCCTCCCTCCCCTGTGTCTCTCTCCCCCTTTCTTTCCCCCTCTCCCTTCCCTGTGTCTCTTCCCACTCTGGTAATTGCGAGTTGTTGCATCTTTTAACATAGCGTGACGACAACTCGCAATCACCACAACTATTATAGTTAATATCTTCCATACCCTGGCTCCTAAAATTGATTGGCTAGCTCCTAATTAACCTGGATGGCGCCTACATTTTGGATAAAGTTATCAACCCCTGCATATATTTGTATGTCTTTATGATGTATGTCTTCCTTGTAAATGTATATTTATGAGGAAGGTATAAAGTAGTATAATATGATCTGTATCATCTAGTGACGGAATAAATCCCACAAAGTCACTCCACTCCTGAATAGATAAAAAATAGCAATTGTATGCCCCTCAGGCTCCAAGTAAGCAAGACACATTAAAAACAGGCAACAATGAAGAATTCAGGGAGAAATACAGTCTTTTAAAATTAAAATTGCTTCTGAAATGATATTATGATCATGACTCACAGTTGCATTGAATGTTTTAGTGGACCCCCAATGACTTTGTGGCTACAGTAGGATCCTAAGGGTATGAGAGTGGTGAGTGAGATGAGCAGGAGGCTTTCACGATGGACTGGAGTGAGAACCATCACTGTTACTGTAGCCATGGTGGGGCATGAAAGGTCAGATTTTACTGCTCTGCTTCCCCTGTTTTATCACTATAATAGTTGTCAGAGTTGGGGGCGATGTTGGTCACGCTTTTGAGGCCTGGGGGCCCCGCAAAGCGAGGCGAGCCATTAATGAACAGGACTTAGGCTGCAATGAGCGCCAAAGGAACTCATTGCCCTGCGAGCCTCGCAAAGCCCTGCGAGCCTTACGCAGGGCTTAGGCTGCAATGAGCGCCAAAGGTGCAAAGCGAGCTAAGCAGCTGAGGCACGTGGGACTTAGGCTACAATGAGCGCCAAAAGCACTCATTGCACTGCGAGGTGAACAGTTGAAGCATGCAATTCGTTCAAACGCATAACACTCACACACAGCACAAGGGGAAGACCCAGGAAGCCTAGGAGTGAAGTTGCAAATTAATTGGAGCCATATTTGGCATTTTCCGCCACTCGAAAGTCAGCTAAGCGAGGGAAAAAATGGCGGACAAAAAAGGGAAATATTCTGAAACAGGATGAAAACGAGGCTCTGCAACGCCAGGCATAAATAAATTAGAAAATACACAACGGTGAAAACAGTGACACTGACACTAACACCGCCAGGCCCGTAGGACTTTGAAAATAAAACAGAGGACCCAAAGCCTCACATATTGTGCCAACCAGCATTGCCAGCCTTTCAATTTCATTCCCGTCATTTTTGACGGGCAATTTACTAGTAGTTATTATAATAAAGGTTGGTGTACAGGCGAAGAGGGAGCATAATCTTGACTTGACTAAGCCACTTGTCATTCAGTATAAAATTCTTGTGATTACTGTGCCTTCTTGTGACAGTATTACTGGTAAAACACTAGCGCCGCCTCACAGCTGTCACTTCAGATGGTGAAATATCTAAATAGGCAGTTTTCAGCTTGATTTGCAGTAAATTCTGATGAGTTCCATTGTCATGTAAATAAGCTGCAGATAAACCTGAACAATTACCACAACACTGGGGGAAAGACATTTAACGTCACTCAACTTCGGTATGAAACAGCTTACGGTTCACAATTGCTCTATATTTTCAAAGCAAAACTAAATTAGCAAGAACCGCTCAAAAGGCTGAAGTTGTAATCTTCCAAGCCAATACACAATAGAGTTACGTATGCATTTTACCTTTATAAAGGCTTGTTTCTTGGTTATCCCACTGGCTGGTTGTGATGGATTCAATATGACTGCTAATCAGGCAGATAGACATTGCTTTTGACAGATGCTGCACAAGGTATTACTAAACCTGAATATTGTGTACTATAAGTACTAGGATGTTGCAAATAGCTAAAGGTTTACATGTATGTTATGATCTGTCTCCTGGGACAAGTGGCCATTCAAGATCCATCAGAAGTTGCTGAGGAATTATATGCTTGAAATGCATTCCAGTTTTATTTTTAGTAGATACACACCTTAATATTATAGGACTATTGCAATGCCCTACAGCCTAACAAGAGGTGCTAACAGCCTTATTAAATTGCAATTTGGACAATTGAATAGGGCTCTATATAAGCACATAGCATATTTTTTTTACAAAAGTTTTTAGTTAGTGAAGTCCTTGCTTTTGGATAGAAGTTCCCTAACTAAAAACTTCTGTAAAAAAAAAGTATGCTATGTGCTTATTTTAGCCCTATTCAATTGGCTGAATAGCAATTTAATAAGTCTGTAAAGGTTTAATTAGACATTGATCATTAAAAAACAGTCAATGGGTGGGATTGGCTTTGTCAAGTAGCAAGTACTATATTTTAAAATATAATACAATACAAAATGTTATCCAATCCCTGGATACTTGCTGTATTTAAGTGCCATCAAGCCTTAGATGTGGGTGCTATCTATGGGTAATTGTTTCTCCTTTCATCTAATCAGATTGTTTTTAAAGCACTATAGACCTCTGTGCATGACAACCCAAAAAAAAACCTTCACCCTCCCCCCCCCCCCCACCGATGATTTTATCATGGTGGAGGCAGTCAGCTGAACTTGAAAAGGGGATACCTTAGTACTCGTCGTTAATTGGTTCAAGAAGGCACAACGAGCAAAAATGACAAGTTCAAAACGATAAGAAGTTCCCATAAGGAGTAATGTAAATGACCTCATACAGGTCTTGGCAAGCATGACAAGTGCCAAGCATGTTTTGAATGCCAAAGTAATTTTTGTTTGTCAAAATGCATTGAATACCAAATTTTATGAATTTAGAGGCAGAGTTACGTATGCATTTTACCTTTATAAATGTACCAAGGCACAATAATCAGCACACAATTAAAGGACCAGCTCCTCTTGTTGGCATGTTGCTGTGGTCCTTTGAGGAACCACTGTAATTTAGCAGAAACTTCCTATTTTACAAATTACCAAGATTAGCAGCTATGTTAGCTAAGACAAAATAATCATTTTTATTTAAAAAAAAAAATCTTACTTTTAGCAGACTCTGCTGGTGTCTAGAGGCTGTCATACCTGTGATCCTTCCTGTGACAGGAAAATCTTTTTTTTTTTTTCCACTTTCAAGTTTTATTAGAATAGAATAAATATTTTGAATTACAACAATTTTTACAGTCATTAATTTTGATAGAAAAAAATAAGTATTTGTAAAAAAAAGTATTTTTGATAAGAGACCACTCGGTTTAAGGCATTGTTGTCTTTATAGTGATATATAAATATCTCTTCTACTTGTTTTTCTTCTTTTTTTCTAATTAAATTATTTCAAGTAATGGTTTACAAATTCACTTTCACCAGTGTAAATAAAAAAAGAAGAAAATATATAAAAGAAAAGAGTAACATCAATAACAAAACTATTAATAATAAAAGAAAATAAATTATCAATTATAATTTATTTTCTCAGATTGTAAACTTTATCTAAGATAGAAATTAGCAACCCCGTGAAATTCGAAGGCCGTGGCGTCATCAACACACCTGCAAAGGCTGCGGGCTGGAAATTTGGCTGCGTTACAGCGCTATTAATTTAGACCATGCGTTACAGGCTTAAGACGCAAACCCGTAAACTATTTTTTGCACGTTGGATGTGCGGCCGTGAACATGATCAATTAGTTAAACCCGTAGTTACGGGTTTAGATGGAGCCAATGTCAAAAGAGATCTTCATCATTATGTCACTGAAAAATGGAGGTTAGATTTCAAAGCCTTATGGGCTTCAATTACAAGTTTCGATCAGACCCGCATTCCATAATAAATCAGTAAATATGATATTCTAGTCCATGCGAGTTCCATTATATGTTTTAACACATTGATTGCCGGTATCGGTATAACACGGAAATTAAACTGAAAAAAAAAGTATTTTATATTGCAGATTTGCAAGCTTGAGAATGTTGTGCTATTCATTTTAATACCTAACATCACTTTCCCTTTACCTATAAGTATAGTAGTGTGTGTATATTTGCATTTACAGTGCTACAGATTGGATTTTATCCCCCGAGAAGGTACACATTGTCTTTTCAGCTCCATTTGCGGGTTACAGGCTTGAACGCCATTGAATTCCTTGCAATTTAATAGCATGATTGAAACTTAACAGCTACGGGCTTGACACATCAAAGGATTTGAAGGCACGCAGTTCAAATTTCCACGTCCTGTAGCCTTTTCTCTGCCTTACCCCCCAAGTCGTTGCTTTACGGGGTCAACTTAATAACCGCAAGGCTTGCGGCCTACGTTATGGGAGACAGCTTTACATGTTGAGGGAATTTAATAGGTTTTTATGGTTTGCAACTCCTTATATCTCAGGGGCTGCTCCAAGGGCGGGACCTTAGACTTCCAATTCCATCCAGTAGTGGAGTAAGGGAGGGTGCTGCATGCTAAAAGTGGAACTCACACACCAATGAGACCAACAATTACCCTTTCACACTGTTGAATAGGGCACAAATGGCATCCTTATGCTCCAGGATAGGTTTCAGAGTTTAAAATGAATTTTCTAGGTAAAGTTTCTAGGTACAAGCAGAATTTTCATTAAAAATTATTTTATATTTTTGGCTTAGATAACAAATTTTAGTTGGTTTAATATTTTAGTTGGTTAACTATTTATTAAAGTTAAGTCTTCAGTGGTCCTTTACGATTCAGGAAATTTAGATAGAATGGAATCTGTGTTGACCGAATTAAACTGTGTGCACTGTATGGGGCAGAGGTGGGCAAGTTCGGTCCTGGAGAGCCCCACACAGGCCAGGTCATCCTGATTGACTCACCTGTGCACAGAAAGGATATCCTCAAATACAGGCCTGTGTGGAGCTCTCCAGGAGTGTACTTGCCCACCCCTGGTATAGAGAATACTTGATAAATGGCTAAAAAATATATATATATATATATATATATATATATATATATATGTATATATATTTTTTTTTTTCAAAGATGCTGCTTGAGAAATTTGTCTCTACATTCTTATTTTCTTTATTTTCTAGTATAGTGATTTAGTTGATATAAAGACATGTGGCCTCATTCAATTGTGATTTGGCCAATTGAATAGGGCTCTATATAAGCACAGAGCATATTTTTTTACAGAAGTTTTTTGTTAGTGATCTTCTACCCAAAAGCAAGGTCTTCACTAACTAAAAACTTCTGTAAAAAAATATGCTCTGTGCTTATATAGAGCCCTTTTTAATTGGCCAAATCGCAATTGAATGAGGCCCATGGTCATCAGCGCAGTAGTTGGCTAAGGACTGCCTGTGATCGTAATCCTCGTCAATATGCATTAAAATAACCCATTGCAGTATAAGAAAAAATCAGTTACCTAGGGCCTCATTCAATTGTGATTTGGCTAACTGAATAGGGCTCTAAATAAGCACATAGCATTTTTTTTTACAAAAGTTTTTAGTTAGTAGACTTTGATCCAAAAGCAAGGTCTTCACTAACTAAAAACTTCTGTAAAAAAAAATGCTATGTGCTTATATAGAGCCCTATTCAATTGGCCAAATCGCAATTGAATGAGGCTCCTACTGTGCCGATCACTGAGCTTTCATGCATTGCAGACCACATTATATCATTGATGTGACACTGTGGGACTCATTCAATTGTGATTTGGCCAATTGAATAGGGCTCTATATAAGCACAGAGCATTTTTTTTTACAGAATTTATTAGTATGTGAAGACCTTTATTTTGGATAGAGGATCACTAACTAAAAACTTTTGTAAAAAAATATGCTATGTGCTTATATAGAGCCCTATTCAATTGGCTAAATCACATTTGAATAAGGCCATGCGTATTTAACAACGCCTCCTTTACTTTTTATTTTCATAGAAAAAATGATTAGGTTACTAGAATGTACCATTTTAAAGAATTATACTTGAAAAAAAATTTTAGAATGCAAAAAACAATACAGCCTCTAACTTATTACTTATTTATGCTACTGTGGAAAGCGCCATTTTGCTTTTAGCACATCAACTTCCTGAGATGGGAGGAGACTGAGGGCCTCATTCAATTGCAATTTTAGCAATTGAATAAGGATCTATATAAGCAGCAAGTATATATTTTTTACTGAATTATTTAGCTAGTGAAGACCTTATTTTTGGATAGAAGTTCAGTAACTACAAAGTTCTGTAAAATAAATATGCTATGTGCTTATATAAATCTCTATTCAATTGGCCAAATCGCAATTGAATGAGGGCCTAAGTGTAGAGAAAACTTCTCACTTTATAATTAGAATGTGACAACTATCACTACCAGTCTGCAAAATGTAAGCAGTGTGTTTATTTCTTTGCTTGGATATTTCCTGTTATCTCCCTGCCAGCGCAATGGCGTGCAGAAGCCAATAGGTGGTACGACTTTGTTGAATTTGTTCTTAGGGTGAGGGTTAGAGTTAGGGTTTAGAGTTAGGGGTTAGGATTTAGGTTTAGCGCACCACTACTTTACTATGTAAAGCTTATCATCTGCCACTGCCTAAAATGTTCTGCACATTATGAAATTTTGTTATTCAAAAGAAAACTGACCATTTCCATTTTGCAGGTTTTATATGCAGTTATTCTGTACTGAATGATTCCATGGTCATATTATGCTACATATCTCTTGCAAAAATCACCTATGATATTATTGTTGTTTTATTTTTATTATACTGACAAGTTATGCCAACCTTGCCACTTTGTCCCAATTCCCAAATATCTTGACATATCCTATCCTAGCTGTATACTCGTCTAACGAGCTGATATACTCCTGATCTACAAGTTATAATGCTGTGCGGTGCACTTACTTATAATATATACAGCAGCAACTAGGGCAGCAGAATTCTCCTAATGTCACCAAAATAGCTACAAGCAAAAATAGGTTTTTAGAGCACAAAATTCCATGGAATAACTCTAGAAAGCGCCTTAAAAATCAGAGCATCTTGATAAAAATACACCCTATATCTCTACTATTTAGTATGATGTTAAATCTCCTGTTTTTTTACTGCCCTGTTAACAGCTTTATAATATTATGTTAGTTAGTGCAAAATATATTTGCTTTATCATCAAAGTTGCTTGCTAACTGTTAAAGGGATATGGAAGGGCATTGGATATTACTAGGTATGTAATGCACCTATATATTTATTTATTTATTTTGCATCCATGGACCGTAACACACCGGGACATCTTTATGGCATGGGGTCCTGCGGATCCATGGCACAGGTACTGGAGTGGGTTATCATTTTCCTTCTCCAGTGTGCCACAGCATACAGCTCCTGGTATTGCTAGGTGATCTCCTATCCAAGTAATGACAAGGCCCAACCCTGCATGCCTTCAGTGTGGTCTGACGTCTTGGTTCCCTTTATGGAATCAAACCCAGGTTGCAGCGGTGAAAGCACAGAATCCTAACCACTATACTTTTATTTACTTTTCGTAATTATTTAATTAATAAGGGCTTAAAAGCTGCCTAAAATTAGTAGAGACCACATTTCAGAAAACCTTCTGCTGTGACTTGGTCCCTGATAGGCTAGAACACTACACTGATTATCCAACAAGACAGAGTCGGTGTCTGCATAAGCTGCACAGGGCAGACCTGTGCAGGGACTATTTGCATGATTTTAAAAACAGAGCTTTTAATATTTTCTGAATAAAATAATGTCCATACATGTAAATAAATTGTTTGTGTTTCTCTCTGTGTCACAACTGAATTAGTAATGACCTACCACAGTTTACTTAAAGGACCACCGCAGTGTGATATTTAAAGTATGTTTTTTTACTTGAGTACTAGAGTTTCTAATGAGCAACACAGTTTCAAATAAATAATTACAGTTGTTCATTTTTAAATATTTTAATCAGTTTTGCTTTAATGATGACAGACATTTAGAAGAATTAGAAGCCTGGAAGGAGTGGGAGGAACATTGGTTACATATACGATCTGTATTCACTTAAGATTAAAAAAAAAAAAATCACTAATATTTTAGTCTGTTGGGTTATAAAAGGAAAATGGCAAAATGCATTTAAACTGCTGATTTCCATATGTTGTTATTTTGTTGCATACTTCACAAACATGTGAAGCATTTCCTAATCTATTGTGGTTCTTTAACACAATGACAATGGACATTTTGTGCAATTAACTGTTTTTCACATTATTTCTGGCGGTCACCATGGCATTGTAAAACTAGCGCAGTGTAACACGAAAAAGTAATTTAACCTACTAAGCTGATTCCAGTGCTTTTGTGTGCTGTGCAGCACATTGTCTCGTTAGATCAGCACGCTCTCACTTGACGTGACAGTGCATGTGCAAGTATTTCCCCTGGCATCATCACGCAGGGCACAGCTCTTTCAACATGGTTTATAAATTATAGAATTTAACATCATTGAAAGTGTTTAAAGTGGCAATAATATCTTCAAAAAGGTTAAAGGCAAAATAAGGTAAGTGATACATCATAGTAACTAAATTCAAAATATAAGAAAAGAAGCCAAATGAAGTCTGCTAATTATTATAATATTAAATTGTACATTGATATTATGAATATAAGGATGTATTTTTTTGAACAATCGCTATTTAATTTAGGTTATGGTGAGCAAAAGAGCTAGTAGCCTTCCAAAGTACAAATTATAGTAAGCAAAATAGAACACTTGTGGGAACATTTTCAAATCTAAACACAAAATACAATGCTTCTAATGCCTTCCAGGAAACTGAAGAGCCAGGGGCGTAGGAACTATATATATTTAATAAGTTGGCATATAGACATACATTATATTGTATATACCGTATATATACACAATGAATTTAAACAAATAAATAAAATAAAGTTTTTGAGGGGCACTGCAGCAATGGGGCCCCCCTAGAGCAGGGCCCCAGTGCATTGCACCAGCGGTAGATCCGCCCCTGCTCACTGTCCAGGGCATAGAGTTGAATTTTGAATTTATTTTTGTGTCCATCTGGGTGGGTACATGCAAATGAGCTCACACTATGCTTTGCTCTAAAATCCAATAATCATTTTAACATGACTCCTTTATTGAATACTTTTGCAGTTATCATACAGATTTTAAGCACAGGATGATTGTGCATGAGTTAGGTAACCTACTCACAGACAGCACTGTTTCGACATTTAGATTTCATCAGAATGGGGCTGGCTTCTAATACGTACCAGTAATTCTGTGAAAAACTTTAGTGACCACAAAGCTAAATAAATCTGTAGTTAGTCAAAGTGGTAATCTATTAATCTATTCAAATAGTAAAATTTTTACATGATATTATGTAGCATTGATTACTTACAGGACCACTTAATTCAGTACAAGCATGTTTAAATAGACTGTATAGTTACATAGTATTTGAGGTTGAATAAAGACTATTAGTCCATCAAGTTTAACCTTTTTATATCTCTTCTGATCCTTTTAATATGTGGACTATTTGTTAACTAGTGACTTGCCCGTCAAAAATGACGGCAATAAAATCTGAAGCCTGGCAATGGCATTTGTCTCACATTGCGAGCCTCTCCCCCTCTACTTTACTGGCCTCGCAATGAGCGCCTTCGGCACTCATCATGGGCCTCGCAATGAGCGCCTTTGGCACTCATCTCAAGACTTGCAATGAGCGTCATCGGCACTCATCACGGGCCTCGCAATGAGCGCCTCCCCTGTGTCTCTTCCCCTTCTGTCTCTCCCCCCTCCTCCCTTCCCTGTGTCTCTTCCACCCACCTCTCCCCTGTATCCCCCCTCCTCTGTATCTCTTCACCCCTCCTCTCCCTCCCCTGTGTATCTTCCCCTCCTCCTCTCCCTCCCCTGTGTTGCTCCCCCCTCCTCTCCCTCCCCTGTGTCTCTCTCCCTCTCCTCCCTCTACTGTGTCTCTCTCCCCCCTCCTCCCTCCCCTGTGTCTCTTCTCCCCCTCCTCTCCCTCCCCTGTGTCTCTCCCCCCTCCCCTGTGTCTCTCTTCGCCCCTCCCTCCCCTGTGTCTCTCTTCTCCCCTCCCTCCCTTCTGTCTCTCTTCCCCCTTCCCTGTGTCTCTCTTCCCCCTCCTCTCCCTCCCCTGTGTCTCTTTTCCCCTCCCCTGTTTCTCTCTTCCCCCTCCTCTCCCTCGTGTCTCTCTTCCCCCCTCCCCTGTGTCTCTCTTCCCCCCTCCTCTCCCTCCCCTGTGTCTCTCTTCCCCCCGCCCCTGTGTCTCTTCCCCCCTCCTCTCCCTCCCCTGTGTCTCTCTTCCCCCCTCCTCAACCTCCCCTGTGTCGCTCTTCCCCTCTTCTCTCCCTCAACTTTGTCTGTCTTCCCCACAGCTGTCCCTCCTATGTTTCTCACCCACTCCTCCCTCACCTTATGCTGCAGCCGCCTCCCGTGCGCGCCCTGCTAATGCGTGCGCGAGCGTGCCTCTTGCGCTAGCGTGCCCGGCCTCTTGTGCATGCTCGTGTGTGCGTATGACTGACCTCGCAACCCCCTGCCCCCCTTCGAGCCCTGCAATGTATTGGCGGGGGCTGATGTGGTGCGATGAGCGCCTACGGCGTTCATCGCGAGCATCAGTGGGGCAGGGGGAGTTGTCAAACTGCGAGTTGTCAGTTGCGGTCCTCGCTTTGCGAGGGCCGCAAAGCGTGACGACAACTCGCAGTTTGACAACTATTATATGTGATAATTGTTAATTGATCCAGAGGAAGGCAAACAGAAAAAAAAAACATTGAAACTTTACCAATTGTCTCATAAGAGGAAAAAAAAGCAAAATACCTTCCTGATACCCAGAGACTGGAGATCGAATTTGTCCCTGGATCAATATTCCTTAGCTAGTTATTTAGGAGAACCTTGAATGCCCTCTTCATTCAAAAATATATCTAACCCCTTTTTAAAGTTATCTATCGAATTCGCTGTCACCACCTCCTTTCGTAGAAAATTCCACATTTTATCCACCAGTTTAACTGTGAAGAACCCTTTTCTTTCTTTAAGGTAAAACCTTTTATCCTCTAACCTCAAGGAATGTCCTCTTGTCAGTTGAAAATCTCTTGGTACAAAAAGTTCACTTGACAAAGCCTTATATTAACCCTGGATGTATTTAAATAACGTAATCATATCCCTCGTAGACGCCTTTTTTCTAGGGAAAATAAGTTTAATTTGGTTAGTCTTTCTTCATAACTTAGCCCCTCCATTCCCCTTATTAGTTTTGTTGCCCTTCTCTGTACTTTTTCCAGCTCTAAAATGTCCTTTTTATGAAATGGTGCCCAAAATTGACTTCATATTCCAAATGAGGGCATACTAGGGATTTGTACAGTGACAGAATTATATTTGCTTCCCTTGCTTCTATATCCTTTTTAATACATGCTAATATTTAACTTGCCTTTGCAGGTCCTGCTTGGCTTTGAGCACTGCTACCTAGGTGGTTGTCCACAAGTACTGCCAAATCCCTTTCAATATCATATACTTCTAGATTTGCTCCTCAAGATTATAAATTGCATGGCTAATTTTCCTTCCCAAATGCATAACCTTACATTTATTTGTATTAAATCTCAACTCCCATTTCTATAATTTATGCAAATTCCTTTGTAGGTTAAGTACATCATTATCTGATTTAATTAGCTTGCACAACTTAGTGTCACCAGCAAAAATGGAGACACTACTTTTGAGTCCTACTTCTACGTCATTAATAAATATGTTAAAAAGGAGAGGACTTAATACTGAACCCTGAGGAACCCCACTTACTACATTAGTCCAATCTGAGTATGTTCCATTTACAACAACCCTTTGCTTCCTGTCTTTAAGCCCGCTCTCGGTCCATGAGCAGATATTTACTGCAAATCCTCTATCCCTTAGTTTGCTCAAAAGTCTCCAATGTGGCACTGTATCAAAAGCCTTTGCAAATTCCAAAAAAACTAAATCCACTGAGTTGCCCCGATCCAAGTTCCTACTAAACTCCTCATAGAAACTAATTAGATTGATCTGACATGACTAATACTTCATAAATCCGTGTTGACTGCTACTTATGATCTTGTTCAAATAGACATAATATTGTATACTGTCCCTTATTAACCCTTTTAAAAGCTTCCCAACTACAGATGTGAGGCTCACTGGTCTATAATTCCCCGGATTTGCTTTTGCTCCCTTCTTAAATATAGGTATCACCTCTGCCTTATCCAGTCATCTGGTAGAGACCCTGTGTTGAGTGAATCTTGAAAAATTAAATATAATGGTTTGGCTATTACAGAACCCTGTTCCCTCAGTACTCTTGGGTGTATTTCATCAGGACCTGGGGCTTTCCTAACATTTATTTTCTCCAATCTCTTTTGGATTTCTTCCTGTGTTAACAAATTATTTAGTGATGGTAATGTAGCCCCATTTTGTTGCAGTGTCCCAACCACTGGTACCTCCCTTGTATATACAGAAGAAAAGAACCTATTTAGCTCATCTGCCTTTCCTGGTCACTAATTATCAGATGGCCTGTGTCACATTGTAATGTTCCTATAGCTCCCTTCCTTGCCTTCTTCTCATTAATATATAACAAAAATATGTTAGGGTTAGTCTTACTCTGCTTTGCAACTAACTTCTCATTTTCTATTTTTGCTACTCTAATAGCCCTTTTGCAAGCCTTGTTGATTTCCTTATAGTCACATAAAGCTGCCTCTGTCCTCTCCTTCTTGTATAATTTAAATGCATGTTTCTTTTTCCTTATCATGATCTTTAGGTCATTGTTAAGCCACATGGGATGTGATTTACTCCTAATTATTTTATTTCCACATGGCACATGTATATGTATATTTAGTAAGGATTCGAATGTTGTCCATTTATTTTCAGTATTTTTCTCTGTAAGTTCTTTATCCCAGTTTATATGTTGTAGAATTTTTGTTGGCCCCTTACAACTCTTTTTGTATTAAATCTCAAATGAGACTGCGTTGTGATCACTGTTCCCCAAGGATTCCCCTATTTTAACATTTGATATTATTTGTGATGACTAAATCCAAGATGGCCTTATTTCTAGTAGGTTCTTGTATTACCTGGGACAGATAATGATCCCTGAGTGTACTCAAGAACCTGCTCCCCTTAGCTGAACTGCTAGTCTCATTTATCCAGTTTATTTCAGGGTAATTAAAGTCTCCCATTATTAGAACTTGCCCATGCTTAGCTGCATTTCCAATCTGTAACAATAATTGCAGTTCTTCACTTTCAATTATATTTGGGGGTTTATGGCATACACCCACCAATATGCGTTTAGAATTAGCTCCTCCACTATTTAACTCAACCCACAAAGATTCAATGTTGCTGCTAGTTCCACTATAATATATCTTCTCTGACTAAGGTTTAAAACCAGGCTTAACATACAGACAAATCCCTACTCCTCTTCTACCATCACCCCTATCTTTCCAGTCATGAGATTCATCCCACCATGTTTCAGTAATGCCTATTAAGTCCCTTTTTTCTTGTACTACTAATAATTCTAGCTCGCCCATTTTCTCAGGCAAGCTTCTTGCATTAGCAAGCATACACTTATGTTGCTATGGCTCTGCTGTAGTGAAGTGTTTGCCATTGTCTTTTAGTCACATAGTAATACCTCCCTACTGTCTATTGTAACCCTCCGCCCTTCTCCTGCCCCATGGGTAGATAATTCATCCCTTTCCCCCTCTACCCTTTCTACCCCAATACTTCTATATAGTCCCTCCCCCCCACCTACTAGTTTAAATACTCCCCCAGCCTTTTTTTACCATCCTATCCCCTAGCACAAAAGCTCCCTCATCATTAAGGTGCAATCCATCACTGCTATTGTACCCAAGTAAGAAGTCAGCTCAGTGCTCTAAAAACCCCAAACCCTCTGCACTGCACCCCTTTTTTAGCCATGCATTAACCTCCCTAAGTTCCTTTTGCCTCCCTGGGCTAGCACGTGGCACTGGTAGTATCTCAGAAAATACTACCTTGGAGGTCCTTGCTTTAAGCTTATTCCCTAGTTCTTTAAAATCATTCTTTAGGACACTTCATCTTCTACTTACTTTGTCATTGGTACCAATATGTACCAAGATCGCTGGTTCATTTCCAGCCCCTCTCAATAATTTATCCCTCCGATCCACAACATGCCGAACCCGAGCACCCGGGATACAGCAAACTGTTTGATTGCTGGGATCTGGGTGAAAAATCACCCTGTCTACATTTCTAATAATAGAGTCCCCTACCACCAAAACCTTTCTCTTGCTCTGCTGCCCTCCTATTCCTGCAGTAGAACTGTTCTCCCGGCTGTTAGAGGAAACAGTTCTATCTGGCACTGCCTGTACTGAATGGACATCCCCAACAGTTTCACCCAATCTGGCAAATCTGTTGGTGTTTGCCAACTCAGAACTGACCTGCCTCTTCCTGTTCCTCTGCTTCCCCTTTGTGTAACCCATCTACCTCCGTGGATATCCTCACTAGCACCATCTCTACCCTCCATGCTAGGCCCAGCTAAACTCTGCTCAGTGAGCACCAGCTCCCTTCCCAGTGGAGCAATATCACTAAGTGCTGCAAATCTCCTCTCCAGTTATTTTAGAATTATTGAAATACATGCATTTTTCACAGAAAAATTTATAAATGAAGTGTCTGTTTTCATGGCAGTGCCCCAGTCAGACCCACGGCTATAGCTCTGTGCAGAGAGTTAACCTTTCCCAAATTCACCTGTATAGAGAAATGAATGCTGGAATAAATTAAATCCCAGTTGTTGGTTAATATGTCCTTCTGCATTCCTGAAGTTTAGGGAAAAGTTTAAATCTGTGTGCTCACGGAGCCTTCACCACACAGTGGGCCCCTATTTAGTTGTCAAAATCGCAATTTCTGGAGCCCGTAATGGAGCCTGTAAATGTTACTGATATTTAATTGGCTTCTTATAGCTAGTTGAATTCCAGGCTTAAAGTCACTGTGGTTGTCAAAAAAGTAACTCCGTCCTATCTCCTCCTTTGATATATCAAGCCTGTAAATGTTACCAGTGCTAAAGACGCAAAATCGATATTAAATTACAACAATTCAACAAGCCCACAATTGCCTTCAAACCCGTAAAATGTATAAAAAAATTCTATGAGTACTAGAAAAGATTCACAGGTGGGTTAAACACCTGTTTGCAACACTGCAAAAACAAAGAAACGCACACTACTGTACATTAAAATACTGGGAAAGCAATGAAAGACATTAGAATTAACTGCACAACAGTCTCAAGCTCGCAAATCTGCAATAAAAAAAAAATGTTTTATTTCCATGTTATATTGATCCCAGGAATCAAGGAGTTAATACAAATCAGGCCACCCACATGGACTAGAACAGATGTTTTTTTTTTTTTTATTGATATCTACATTTTTGGATTGAGAGTCCAATCGCAGATCATACTTCTAAACACTAATTGATTGTAGTTTAATCCCCATGTTTTACTGATGTTATGATGACGGTCTCATTTACTATTGGCTCTGTCTAAATTCGTAACTTATGGTCTTGCTTAATTGATCATTGTGACGATCCAGTGGTATGGTTTTTGGAAATCTCTGCACCAGCGCCCTGATATCTTGCTTCTGTATCAGTCAGAGTATCTCCTCAAGGAATAGGAACTTCCAGGAGCCTCAGTAACTTTCCTGTGGTAGTGACCAGGACAAGTTACTTGCAGGGTGGAGATAGGATCAGTATGGCAGCCACCAGGAGCAAATAAGAGAACATCCCATTTCTACACGTCTCCCCAGTGAACTGATTTATTTTTGGAACGTCAACAATATTTATAGGGTTAGATTCAGAGGGGGTGTATACAACACAACAATGACAGGGATTGGCAGACAAAAACAGGAGATTGACAGCAAATGATAATCTGGCATCCTGTCTGGCATCTGTGTACAATAGGCCAACCTTCAACTACACATAATGCCTTCTCCATATCGCGTGGTCCAGACCTCAAATAGAGTACATTAACCTTATCTGGTAAACAATGGGACACAACAGATTACAATATAACATTGGTGTTTATGCATATAGTCCAGTGGCGAGCCAAGCAATCTGTCCTTTGTGGTTTCTCAATGGGCTAAGATCCAGGAACTGGAAAAGGGGTCCATGACAATCATGATCATGCCCTGAAATGCTACGTACTGGTTCATGGTGTGCCTGTGAGCCTGTACTTGCGGGCTTGAGTCAATTAAATACATCTGTAACCAGCAAATTTCTAACCTGCTGACATACAGGCAGGGTGAAGATAATTATGGGCTTGGAATTAAATAGGGGCCTATTTCGGCAGTTGTTATTAATCATGGAACAGTGCATTTGTAAATAGACCTAAGACTTTAGATTTTTAGCTGTTATTAGTTTAATAAAAAAAAACAATAGATAATTTTTACATACAATCTTGTGCGTTTTCACACCATGAAGAGCAATTACAGTGAGGTAAATTGCCCTTTAAGTGTATCTGTTTATTCTAAAATGTATTGTAAACTTATTTTTTCTAAGAAAAAAATTGAGTAAAATATTAAACTACTTAATGACAAAATAGAAATGTTCTGCTATTGATTAAATAAAACAACTTCTAAATGCCAAAAATCTAACATTTGGCTTGTTCACCCTAAACTAAAATTCCTAACATGCAAAGAATATTATACAATTATGTGTAGTTATATTTGAGCTCTTCTAGCCTATTACTTCCCCATTTGCATTACTCATAACTTAACCCATCTCAGTAACTCTTCCCACTCCAACTAAAAAGACTGTTTCCATACTTCTTCTGCATACTTAATTCACTTCCTTTATCTATTAAATACGTCTCCAGCATTCTTAGCTTTAAACACTCCATGAAATAGATTTGTTAACTAATTTCATATCATTCACATAAAGGCATATATTTAATTTCATACAATCTATAGTAACATAAAAAGAAGAAATTCTTTATAAATGAGACGTCACAAAATCTTTATGTCAAACTAACCAGGTAGATAAATAAATATAAATTCATAAAGAATCTGGTCATGTATCACCTACAACCAATTGTTGAATCAATATTTCTAGTATTCATCTTCCTCTACTTCTTTATCCCGATGCTTAAAATAAGAGGGTCAATGTACAATAAAATAAGATAATAATTAGAACATGTTGTTTTCTTCCATCCCTTTATGGTTATTGCGATGTAATCAACTACATAGATAAAAATAATATAACATTTTTTCTTTATAAACAGAGAGAATATTTGGTAAGAAGAAGATTTTTTTAATCCTTTTGTCTCTTTTCTTTTCTACTACAATAAAATAATTTTGACAAGTTATACCTAAAGCATACTACTGGAGTTTTCTTACACGTTGCCTTAATTAAATTATTAGCCCCTATGCATTGGGTAAATTGTCTTGAATGCAGTTGTATGCAGAAAAAAAACATAGGCATGCTCAGAAAATGAGTGTCTCAGGGGCTAATCAGCAATTAAGGTAATGATCTCTTCATTTGTGGGTGGATAAGAAAGCCTGGCATCTAATAATTGCAAACTTCAATGTTCTTTTGGTGTAGGAAAATGCATTTTTGAAACAATATCCAATTGATAAAATACTTGTTATAACCTAAAGTTTTAAATTAAACTGTTAGGAACCTCCTCTGTGTCACTTTAATATGTTCAATATGTTAACTCAAGTAAGGGTCTCAAATTTCAAACATAATATGATCTTCTTTTACAGGACTATTTCTGCCAAGACCCACCACCAGGCTGTCAACTTCAACATATTTGAAGGGATGGTTTGCCACGGAGTTCCTTTGGTGACAATCGCTGGTGGACGAGTGGTCTATGAGAATGGAGTCCTGCATGCTGTGGCCGGTCACGGAAAATACATTCCACGGAAGCCCTTTGCTGAATACGTCTATGGTCGCATTCTCCAGCGAGATGAGGTGTGTATCTCTGGCTGTCAATCTCATTTATATATATTACCTATAATTGCTATTTGCATTGGTTTTGCACTACTTTGCATGTCTGTTGTTATGGCCCATCGTTCTTAATTTTTAAGAATCAAAGATCTGTATAAACAAATATACTATTAGCTGGTTTTCCATTTGTCATTATGCTGGACCTCCTCTCATCTTTTACAAATTGTTTAACACTGTAGCAGAGTGTACTAACACTTCCTTGCAGCTCCCCGATTGTGTATACAGCAGAACCCAAAAAAAATTACACTCTGCCACTAAAGTTAAGTAATTTGTAAAATATGAGATCAGCTCCATCTTAAAAAACAGCTATTCCCAATGTAAGTTTTCTCATGAGACCAATTTCCTAATCACAATAAATTGATCTTAAGTACTTGAAAGCAATTAAAAGGTTGGACAATCATTGTGCTCCTTAAGCTTATATAGAATAAAAAAATTGGACCTTTCCGGTTCCATGTCCACATGCAGCAGCCAGTACATGGTGCTATGGTGGGTCGCAGAGACTTTGTTCAATTTCTTAGGGTTAGGTTTGTGCAAGATGATAATCTTTACATAGTAACCCCTAACCCTAAATCTAACACTCACCTTAAGAACAAATTGTACAAGTCTCAGCAAGCAACCATTGCTCTACCTATTGGCTGCTGCAAGCCACTGCTGATGGGGATGAAACAGTAAAGACCCAACAAGTTAAAACAACTGCTATAAAGTTCCACGTACACTTAAAGGCATATCTACATTTCCTGGATTATGAGTGCATCTGATAGAGGAAAATTAATATTGTATGAAAACATTTTTGCATGAAAAAAATAGAAAAATAAATATTTAAACACTTACCTTGAAGTTAACAAAATATCTTGTAATTTCTGACAGTTAAAAATTAGGGTTAACCCCCCTCCAAACCCAAGCTAAATTAGCATAACATTCATAATTCGTATTGGGCAATCAGGAGAAAGCAGAGGTTAGCTGAAACATTTGAATAAAACTCTGTAGTTCCTGTTTGTGCTGCAAAGCAGCCTGGGATATGTAGTCTGGTCCATATTAGAAGGTGCTTTGGCAACAGCACGGCACATAGCACTGACAGGAAGCAGCAAGGAGGGTCATATCCCAGCAGTGACTTGGGGTTGTCATCACTGCTTTCCTATTGGCTGAGGAAGACACATCAGGTGAATAATGGGTTTCAATTGGTCCCCTAATGCTGCATTCTGATTGTGGGATCAGGTGCCTGTGTAGATACCCCTGGGGGACATCAACATAATCATTAGAGAAATTTTTAGATATTAATAAAAATAAAATATTTTATGAAATGTGCTGCATATATGAAGGATGCTTTTTTGCCTAAATAATGCAAAAATCTAATAATGCAGGAAACTTGGATATGCCTTTAAGCTTATATTAAAGAACACACTTTACTATCTATGTAAAAGTTATACAAATTCCCTAGTTTACCAGTTAATCCTCAATGTTTGTAAAGAGTGGAAGCTGATATTAAATTTAATTTGTGTCACTGATGCTTAGAATTTTGAGCTGATTGGGTCAAAAAAATCAAGAGCCAGCTCAAGAACCAACCAAACTGCAACTGAGTTTTAAACTGTAACAATTAGCTTAATTGTATTAGTTTGGTCGAGCTCCTCACTTCAACTAATATACAGAAGTATTGTAGCAATAGAGGGCAAGTACTAATAGTTTTGGACTTGTAAATGGGAACTCCTTCATATAAGAGCAACTTGGGCTTAGCTGAAACTTCCCTTTTAAGAAACTGTGTAAGTAACAAGATATAATAAACTTGGGGCCCTATTAAATTCTCCCTCGTAGTTCTCTCGGTGCTCGCAAAAGGCAGTTTTCCTGCTGTTTGCGAGAACCGAATCTCTCGCAGCCTGCTTTACGATATGACTGCGAGAAAATGGCCGAGAATAGGCTCCGAGAGAGCTACGTAGCCTTAAATCTATGCACGAGTCTCGCATATCGTAAGAATCCCTACGTGGACAAAAAGTCCACGCAAGGGATCCGAAAGCCTCTACGTGCTGCCTCGGAACAGCCCGAGACAGCAGCGTGAGGCTCCCCCCTGCACCCTATACACATCCCCATGCTGCAGGGGTCTCTATCAGGACCCCTGCAGCACCCCCACATTAACCCCTTGCAGCGGGGGTCCCCGATCTGCATAGATCAGGCCCCCCGCTGCATTTAAAACTTTTAAATTCCCCGCCGCGGCTCCTTAAAGGGACCGCGGCACACTATTAGCCAATCCCGGCCGCGGCACTTAAAATTAACCCCCCTCTATGCTGGGGGTCCCCATCGGGACCCCCGAAGTGTCCCCATATAAACCCCCTGCAGCGGGGGGCCCCGATCGGCACCGATCGTGACCCTGCTGCAATTCAATTTTAAATTTCCCGCCTCGCGGGTCCTCAAAGGACCGTAAAGGTCCTGAAAGGACTCGCACTAAAAATAATAACCCCAGGCAACTATAATTACCCCATTAACTCATGATGGTCAATCCAGACCACCATAAGGCCTAAATTAACCCATTAACTCATGGTGGTCAATCCAGACCACCATAAGACCTAAATTAACCCATTAAGTAATGATGGTCAATCCAGACCACCATAAGGCCTAAATTAACCCATTAAGTAATGATGGTCAATCCAGACCACCATAAGGCCTAAATTAACCCATTAAGTAATGATGGTCAATCCAGACCACCATAAGGCCTAAATTAACCCATTAACTCATGGTGGTCAATACAGACCACCATAAGGCCTAAATTAGCCCATTAACTCATGGTGGTCAATCCAGACCACCATAAGGCCTAAATTAACCCATTAACTCATGGTGGTCAATACAGACCACCATAAGACCTAAATTAACCCATTAAGTAATGATGGTCAATCCAGACCACCATAAGGCCTAAATTAACCCATTAACTCATGGTGGTCAATACAGACCACCATAAGGCCTAAATTAACCCATTAACTCATGGTGGTCAATACAGACCACCATAAGGCCTAAATTAACCCATTAACTCATGGTGGTCAATACAGACCACCATAAGGCCTAAATTAACCCATTAAGTAATGATGGTCAATCCAGACCACCATAAGGCCTAAATTAACCCATTAACTCATGGTGGTCAATACAGACCACCATAAGGCCTAAATTAACCCATTAACTCATGGTGGTCAATACAGACCACCATAAGGCCTAAATTAACCCATTAACTCATGGTGGTCAATACAGACCACCATAAGGCCTAAATTAACCCATTAAGTAATGATGGTCAATCCAGACCACCATAAGGCCTAAATTAACCCATTAAGTAATGATGGTCAATCCAGACCACCATAAGGCCTAAATTAACCCATTAAGTAATGATGGTCAATCCAGACCACCATAAGGCCTAAATTAACCCATTAACTCATGGTGGTCAATACAGACCACCATAAGGCCTAAATTAACCCATTAACTCATGGTGGTCAATACAGACCACCATAAGGCCTAAATTAACCCATTAACTCATGGTGGTCAATACAGACCACCATAAGGCCTAAATTAACCCATTAAGTAATGATGGTCAATCCAGACCACCATAAGGCCTAAATTAACCCATTAAGTAATGATGGTCAATCCAGACCACCATAAGGCCTAAATTAACCCATTAAGTAATGATGGTCAATCCAGACCACCATAAGGCCTAAATTAACCCATTAAGTAATGATGGTCAATCCAGACCACCATAAGGCCTAAATTAACCCATTAACTCATGGTGGTCAATACAGACCACCATAAGGCTCTATTTAACCCCATCAGTCCCATAAGGGTATATTATTACCATTATGGGCCTGTTACAACCCAACATTAACCACATAAGTGCCATGATGGTCCTCAAGGACCATCATGACACTAACTACAAACACTACACTATAACCCCCAATAAACCATTTAATCTAAACTAACCCCCCTCTACACTAATCTTTTAACACTTACACTACCTACCTACACTACCTACCCCCGAATAAACCTCCCCAACACTCTAATTACAAAAAACAATAAACCTACAGCACAGAAAACAAAAAACCTACAGTACAAAAAACAAAAAAACCTACAGTACAAAAAACAAAAAAACCTACAGTACAGAAAAAATAAAAATTACAACCCCACCCCCCACTACAGAAAACAAAAAAATACATTACAACCCCACCCCCCACTACAGAAAATAAAAAAAATTACACACCTGAAAAGGAAAGACAGATAAACACAATACAATAATACATATAATACATTACATACATTACATACAATACATGACATTACATATAATATATTAAATATAATATATTAAATATAATATATTACATATAATACATTACATACATTACATACAATACATGACATTACATATAATATATTAAATATAATATATTAAATATAATATATTACATATAATACATTACATACATTACATACAATACATGACATTACATATAATATATTAAATATAATATATTAAATATAATATATTACATATAATACATTACATACATTACATACAATACATGACATTACATATAATATATTAAATATAATATATTAAATATAATATATTAAATATAATATATTACATATAATATATTACATATAGTCCTAATCAAATACCCCCTATCTATCTAACATACAATCTATTTAATTTAAAATAAATCCTAACTATATCAAATACATCCCCCTATCTATCTAATATACAAAAAATCCTAACTACATACACAGACCCTTATTCTAAAATAAAATAAAATAATTACAGTCCTAACTACATACACAGACCCTAATTCTAAGCTAAAATCAATAAATTAAGACCACTTACCTTTAAGATGTTGCTTCAGATCACTAACCTATGGGTCAAACAAAAAAAAAAATTAGTACAAAACATTAACATCAAATAAATAAACATTCTATACATTCTACATATTCAACTCACCTTTACAGCATGTCCAGTCACTGTTAAGCTCTTCCGGCGCGGCCCTGTTAAAAAAAAAAAACACAATACATGAATACATGAATACAATATATAAACAATAAATAAAATACACAAATAAACATCTAAATATACATTTAACTTACCTCCCCGCGATGTCCCCGGCCTTCTCTCCTTCAGCCCCGGCTGGGCCGCGGAACCATCCGCGCTCTAAAAAAAAAAAAGAAAAAAAACTAACGGAGGTCTGCACTGGCAGACCTCCCCGACGCTACTGAACCTCCCGGAGTCGTTTCCGGGAGGAAATTGGCATTGGCGGCTTGTGATTGGCTGAAAAAGCTGTCTATCAATTTCAGCCAATCAAAAGTCGTCAATGTGTGAGCCAATCAGGATGGGATACACCCCAATATCCCACCCTGATTGGCTAAAACACTTGTCTATCTTTATGGGAACCAATCACAACGCTCAGATGCCTTCAGCCAATCACTATGGGATACACCCCCACGGAGTGATTGGTAGAAGACATCTGCGCATCCTGATTGGCTCCTACATTGACGACTTTTGATTGGCTGACAGCTTTTTCAGCCAATCACAAGCCGCCAATGCCAATTTCCTCCCGGAAACGACTCCGGGAGGTTCAGTAGCGTCGGGGAGGTCTGCCAGTGCAGACCTCCGTTAGTTTTTTTTTTATTTTTTTTTAGAGCGCGGATGGTTCCGCGGCCCAGCCGGGGCTGAAGGAGAGAAGGCCGGGGACATCGCGGGGAGGTAAGTTAAATGTATATTTAGATGTTTATTTGTGTATTTTATTTATTGTTTATATATTGTATTCATGTATTCATGTATTGTGTTTTTTTTTTTTAACAGGGCCGCGCCGGAAGAGCTTAACAGTGACTGGACATGCTGTAAAGGTGAGTTGAATATGTAGAATGTATAGAATGTTTATTTATTTGATGTTAATGTTTTGTACTAATTTTTTTTTTTGTTTGACCCATAGGTTAGTGATCTGAAGCAACATCTTAAAGGTAAGTGGTCTTAATTTATTGATTTTAGCTTAGAATTAGGGTCTGTGTATGTAGTTAGGACTGTAATTATTTTATTTTATTTTAGAATAAGGGTCTGTGTATGTAGTTAGGATTTTTTGTATATTAGATAGATAGGGGGATGTATTTGATATAGTTAGGATTTATTTTAAATTAAATAGATTGTATGTTAGATAGATAGGGGGTATTTGATTAGGACTATATGTAATATATTATATGTAATATATTATATTTAATATATTATATTTAATATATTATATTTAATATATTATATGTAATGTCATGTATTGTATGTAATGTATGTAATGTATTATATGTAATATATTATATTTAATATATTATATTTAATATATTATATGTAATGTCATGTATTGTATGTAATGTATGTAATGTATTATATGTAATATATTATATTTAATATATTATATTTAATATATTATATGTAATGTCATGTATTGTATGTAATGTATGTAATGTATTATATGTAATATATTATATTTAATATATTATATTTAATATATTATATGTAATGTCATGTATTGTATGTAATGTATGTAATGTATTATATGTAATATATTATATTTAATATATTATATTTAATATATTATATGTAATGTCATGTATTGTATGTAATGTATGTAATGTATTATATGTATTATTGTATTGTGTTTATCTGTCTTTCCTTTTCAGGTGTGTAATTTTTTTTTATTTTCTGTAGTGGGGGGTGGGGTTGTAATGTATTTTTTTGTTTTCTGTAGTGGGGGGTGGGGTTGTAATTTTTATTTTTTCTGTACTGTAGGTTTTTTTGTTTTTTGTACTGTAGGTTTTTTGTTTTCTGTGCTGTAGGTTTATTGTTTTTTGTAATTAGAGTGTTGGGGAGGTTTATTAGGGGGTAGGTAGTGTAGGTAGGTAGTGTAAGTGTTAAAAGATTAGTGTAGAGGGGGGTTAGTTTAGATTAAATGGTTTATTGGGGGTTATAGTGTAGTGTTTGTAGTTAGTGTCATGATGGTCCTTGAGGACCATCATGGCACTTATGTGGTTAATGTTGGGTTGTAACAGGCCCATAATGGTAATAATATACCCTTATGGGACTGATGGGGTTAAATAGAGCCTTATGGTGGTCTGTATTGACCACCATGAGTTAATGGGTTAATTTAGGCCTTATGGTGGTCTGGATTGACCATCATTACTTAATGGGTTAATTTAGGCCTTATGGTGGTCTGGATTGACCACCATGAGTTAATGGGTTAATTTAGGCCTTATGGTGGTCTGGATTGACCATCATTACTTAATGGGTTAATTTAGGCCTTATGGTGGTCTGGATTGACCACCATGAGTTAATGGGTTAATTTAGGCCTTATGGTGGTCTGGATTGACCATCATTACTTAATGGGTTAATTTAGGCCTTATGGTGGTCTGGATTGACCACCATGAGTTAATGGGTTAATTTAGGCCTTATGGTGGTCTGGATTGACCATCATTACTTAATGGGTTAATTTAGGCCTTATGGTGGTCTGGATTGACCATCATTACTTAATGGGTTAATTTAGGCCTTATGGTGGTCTGGATTGACCACCATGAGTTAATGGGTTAATTTAGGCCTTATGGTGGTCTGGATTGACCATCATTACTTAATGGGTTAATTTAGGCCTTATGGTGGTCTGGATTGACCACCATGAGTTAATGGGTTAATTTAGGCCTTATGGTGGTCTGGATTGACCATCATGAGTTAATGGGGTAATTATAGTTGCCTGGGGTTAATATTTTTAGTGCGAGTCCTTTCAGGACCTTTACGGTCCTTTGAGGACCCGCGAGGCGGGAAATTTAAAATTGAATTGCAGCAGGGTCACGATCGGTGCCGATCGGGGCCCCCCGCTGCAGGGGGTTTATATGGGGACACTTCGGGGGTCCCGATGGGGACCCCCAGCATAGAGGGGGGTTAATTTTAAGTGCCGCGGCCGGGATTGGGTAATAGTGTGCCGCGGCCCCTTTAAGGAGCCGCGGCGGGGAATTTAAAAGTTTTAAATGCTGCGGGGGGCCTGATCTATGCAGATCGGGGACCCCCCCCTGCAATGGGTTTATGTGGGGACACTTCGGGGGTCCCGATGGGGACCCCCAGCATAGAGGGGGGTTAATTTTAAGTGCCGCGGCCGGGATTGGGTAATAGTGTGCCGCGGCCCCTTTAAGGAGCCGCGGCGGGGAATTTAAAAGTTTTAAATGCAGCGGGGGCCTGATCAGTGCCGATCGGGGACCCCCGCTGCAAGGGGTTAATGTGTGGGGGCTGCGGGGGTTCCTATGGACCCCTGCAGCAAGGTGTTCATGTGAGGACACTTCGGGGGTCCCGACAGGGACCCCCGCATTGAGGGGGGGTTCATTTTAGGTGCCTGGGGGGGGTTTGGAGTACCCCCCACGGCAATGCTTATGTGGGGGACTGCCGCGGAGGTCCCTTTTAGGACCCCCGCAGCACTTGATGAGGAGTGGGAGCCTGCGATATCATCTCGCAGGCTGTCACTCCTCATGTACATTTACGCAGTGTAGATACGTACGGGCCTGCTGCGTAGCTCACACGTTGCTCGCAGCAGGGCTAATTTAATAGCATTGTAAGTTAGAGAAACTTTGCAGTACGTAGGGCTTAAGTAGAAGCCTATTATTTACGAGGCTGGAATTTAATAGGGCCCTTAGTTCCCATTTCTACAAATAAGCACAAATGATTAAACCGATACTGACAATGTTCTAAGTAAGTTGTAATAAATTGTATTGCAGACCCATCTGGCAGGAAAGAGGCTAATGCAGAATGAATATTCCTAAACAGCTGTGCGCCAAATTCACTTCTTCCGATCAGGCTATTTCAACATATTCATTTGAGATTGCTGCCTGCTATCTATTTGATGCAGCATTATTCTAAGTAAGGAGCCTTGTGCCAGCTATCACATTACTGATTTAAGTTCATTTCTGCACCATTGAGTAAAAACAACAAAAATACATGATAATAATCTTCGTATGTAAATGTAACATGTAAGTCAGTCTTTGTGTGAACAGAGGTACGTCTTACAAATCATAGAAGTTAATAGATGATAATTACTGCTAACAGAAGGATATTAACATGCAATGCTTTGCTGGGAAGGGTGCTGTGTGATAGACAGATGTCCATATCACAGATAGCACACAATGTTCATCAAATCCAGATCACCTTAATTGGCACAAACTGATAAGAACTGATTCACCATGGGAACTGGTCAAAGCAGCAGAATTATGATTCGGCAGTATGTTATATGGGAGTGCTATCTGCCAAGTGAGTTTAACTCTTTCTGTTCTGAAATAAATACAAACAATATCAACGTGAGCCAATCCAGAATAACAGACCAACATAGATAGATTAAGTGGTAGACGCATGTGACTAAAATGTGATTAACAAAACCACTTGTGTGCTCTAAATAGAAAGAATAAAATGGTCCAACAGAATAGAACTGGTCCAACTGGTGTGAACATATAGCCCAAAAATTAGATCTTCATGGAGAAATTTGCTTACGTTCAAATGCTTCAATCCCAAGGTAACTGAAAAATAAAAGAGTGGCGAGGAGAGCAAAAGGGAAGGGGCAATAGTGTAATAGGAAATATAATTATTGAAATACACAATGAAAAAATATTTACAAAGGTGGAAGATAAGCTATAAAATGTGGTCCAATGTGTTTCATCAAAACTGGACATCTTCAGGGACAGCAGTTAAACCATATTATATTTTTCATCAGTTGTAATAGATGATTTGGACTTCAATAATATAAAGTTGACTGTTATAGCTTACCTTGTATGTGCACATCTTACGTTGAATGTCATATACCATAATGGTCCTTAATATATGTATGATGATCAGGGATGTAGGAACTGGGAAGGATGGGAGAAGGGACATATCCCCCCAGATTGTGTGGCTAGAGGAAGCTCCCCTCACCTCCCATACCTTTGGCTGCCCGGATAATGCTGTAACTGGTTCTCACAAGATCAAGCAAGATAATCTTGCGTGACCTTGTGAAACCCGACTTTCAGAGTAATTCCAGTAATATATATATATATATATATAAATGCTATTATGAATATATGTATTGTAAATACAGTATATATATATAAATACATATATATATATATATATATATATATGTGTATATATATATATATATATATATATATATATATATGTATATAGTAAATAAAAAGTACCTCTGCGTTCACATTTGAATGTCTAAAGCAAGTTAAAAAAACCTGCTTCCAGCTCAGAGTTCTGAGAAAAACAGTTATTACACTGCATTCTGGGAAGTTGAGCTGGGACACACAAATGTGCCCACAAATGCCTCGCTCTTCATTCCGTAGCCATTATCAAACATGGATTCCTTTAAGCTTATGCATGCTGTATTACACAGCTTTAATGCAAAGCCAAGGTTGGAATAAACACAAGCTGAGTATCCTATTCATGTACAGCTGTTTCAAGCTTACTGGCTATCATCAGCATGGAGCTGGATCTCAGCCTGTGTTGTGGATTTTATGAGTAGGTCGTTCACCAAAACAATCATTTATAATATGGTGGGCAAAAGAGCAATAGAAGCCCTCCACCATACAGTAAATAAATAGTACATCTGTGTTCCCATTTGAATGTCTAAAGCAAGTTAAAAAACCTGCTTTTAGCTCAGAGTTCCGAGAAATACAGTTATTACACTGCATTCTGGGAAGTTGAGCTGGGACATGCAAATGTGCCCACAAATATATAAAATATAAATGTATATATATATATATATATATATATATATATACGTTTACTATAGAACATTCCTGCTATTGCTCCCCATGAAGTAATATTACTCGTGTTTATTTGGTCACTGCTTGGATCTACGTCTTCTTAAAACTTTGTCCCCCCAGATTTTGTGGGATTCCTATGCCTTTGATGATGATCATGTATATAACTAACAGTAGCAGCTGTGTCACAAACATAAAAAAAGTTTATGTACAATTGGTTCTGTCTTGTCTGATTTCAACACTTCCTGATCGTTTGGAACCTGAGGGGTGTGCTTTTCAAATCAACCACTAGAGTCTGCAAAATCTGCAAATCTTTAAGAAAAGCAAACATCCCTAGCAACCTTTACCACCTCCAGGCTCCAACAGGCATCACAATTTATTTTCGTTCTAAATAAAAACTAGCTTTATAACGTTTTCTTCACCAAATAATTCCCTTACTCAGACTGTAAATTTTAGTGGATAGAAGCTAAATTGTGAAATGAATCGCTAGTATAAAATATAACCAGTTTTAAATACTCTTCAACAACAGTTTAAAAATAATGTAGGTTTATAATTAAGTTTGAAACTAGCTGTCTGCAATTGGTTTGCAGTTATTGTATTTTTAATGTCTGTGAGGTATGAAGCAAACCAAAACTCTGACAGCTGGGTAAGACTTCAGCATAAAAGCATTTTTAGAGAAAACTTCATATCTGGTGCTTGGTGAGGTGGGTACAGCACAAAGAAATCAGGATTTGTAATTTGAAGTATTACTGACTCTGACTAGGGGAGGGGTGAAATATAAAGTAGTAAAATCTGAATTGTTCCACTACCCTCTCCCTACTTTTCTCTCCTTCCCTCCTTCTCTCTCCCTCCCTCCTTCTCTCTCCCGCCCTCTCCTTCTCACTCCCTCCCTCTCCTTTTAACTCTCTCTCTACTTCCCTCTCCTTCTCACTCCCTCCCTCTCCTTCTCACTCTCTCCCTCCCTCTCCTTCTCACTCCCTCCCTCTCCTTCTCACTCCCTCCCTCTCCTTCTCACTCCCTCCCTCTCCTTCTCACATGCTTAATTGATCATGATCAGGCCCTGAAATGCTACATCTAGAAGCATGGTTTACGATTTTGATTTTCTGCCATGTACTTGCGAGCTTGAGTCATTTTAATCGCTCTGTAACTGTTGCAATTTTCTAGCCCGCAGATTTACAGCCTCCGGCTTGGAATTTAATGAGGTCCAGAGAATCATGATTTACAATTTAGGTTTTCTGCCATGTACTTGTGGGCTTGAAGTCTCAGCTAGCAATTTGTGCATAGTGCGCATGCGCAACACACAGTACGACAACTATATTAGTGATATATTGCCTTCAGTAGAAGATTCAAGGAGGGTACATTGTAACTGCATCATTTACCCTCTGAATGCAATCGACGGCTTAACATGGATCTCAAAATTGGCCTACATACAGTTTTCAATTTTTTTAAGATGACTGATGAATATTGCAGTGCCTTCTTAATCTACTTATCACAGATATCCATTCTTATCACCAAATATCCAATTACTTGTGGCACACTAACATGAGAGTTGTGACTCATTAGTGTACCCCAGTACATATACGAGTATCACTGGGCAAACCTATATGATCTCATGTTATAAGCATTATTTATATGGCAGGCAAATAAATGATGACAATATGTTATTGATGTAGGTGTGTCAACCAGTCCCGGTAGAGAGAGAACCCTACAAAGGAGAGGTGATCCAGTTAAAGTGAAAAGCACAACATATCTACATGAGGTAAGAGGCAATTTGTTATTTCAGGTCCATGTCTGACTGCCATTTTGTCATTGACCAAAGTAAGCTTGTAGTGGTTTGGGATATGTTTTCTGAGGGACAAATTAAAAGTCCTCCATAGTTAGTCCTCCAAAGACGTTTTGAAACACCAAAGTTGAAGCTTTTCTGATTTTTTTAAGGATCTACAGAATTTGTTCTAGTCTCACTGAATAAATGAGACAATGTAATTTGTTCATATTTTTAAATGTGGCAAGGTACGTTAAAAGAAAATAAATTGAATAATATTGTGTGAATATCTGCTACACTTTTTGAACCAAACAACTAATATACTTTTTAAGATTTTTTTGTTATATATAAATGATTTAATTAAACAGCTTAATAGCTTAATTATATTTACCCTTCTCATTGTTATCTTCATATACAATTTACACTTCACTTATTTCTAAGAATCTTCCAGAGTAACACCATCTGAATCATCACCCATTCTACCACTTCTCTCTCATGTAGGGTGCCATGTTTCACAGATGTGACCTAAAGCCACATTACCAGTGTCTCATGATACACTGACATACAGTATGTAACTGTCTGCTTGCAACAGATCCATATGAGACACCGGAAATGTAAAGCCCCTCTCTGTCGGCGTTACCTTAGGTCACAGCTGTAAAACATGGCACCCTACAGAACGGGAAGACAGGAAGAGGTTCCAGAAGAAGAAAATATGTTAATCTGGAGAATTGTAAGTAAGTGAAGTGTACCTTTCATATGACAATTACTCAAACAAATTGCATAAAGAGCCCCTTTCATATTTCACTTTGTTCATAATGGGTATGCAAGCAACTTAACAGCATATTCTTTTATGTCTGCTTATTTTACCAGGAAGATCCATCAACGAAAGAACAATGGAACAACGATTCTGAATAATATAGTTTATTTTCTCTATCTTCAAATATTCCGGTGGCTTTTATAACATTATATGAAATATGCAACTTTCGCTAAATGTTTGCATTTATATGTAAGAACTATAGCATTTTAATAAAAATGTAGTAAAATTTTAAAGCATTTATTAAAAAATATATTGCTGTGCTAATAGTCGAGAAATATTTTATTGACTTCTTAATCTCAATATATTATAAATCTAAGACATTATATAGGGCCTTAAGAAATCAAGAAAAGCATATTTGTTGATGTGCATTGCTGTACACTGCTGTTTAGTTTAAACAGAATAATGTAAGAGAGAAATATGTACCAAGGTGAACTGTGTGGGTTTCATATCCAAGCCCCTCACAAGTCTCAGGCCATTACATTAAGGCACATGATAGTACAGAGAAGGATGTTAGCTTTCAAACAACTGGATAACACTACAATGTTTTGGGTGTATGAATGCCTATTCACAATATTGTCTTCCATGTTTGCTATCCACAAACCACTTGCTTCTCTCATTGGATAGTTACCAACGTAATACTCAACTTCCACCTTCATACACCACTCCTAAACTATTTGTAGTTGCTACCCTCACCCCATGCCTACATACTGATTTTTTTCTTATGGATTAGATTCAGGATGACCAGATTTTCAACATTCAGTAGGGATGAAATGGGAGAATTCTTCACCAAAATGGTATTCTCCCATGTTCATTTCAATTCCTCACAATATTTGTATACAGGAAAAGGTAAAAGATGGAGTATGTTGGCATCTTTTTTTCTGTCCCCAGGATAGTCAAGATTGGGACAGGGTACAAGCAAGGAGAGATAATAGTTTTTGTCTAAGGAACATGTTGAAATGGAAAGTTAAAGGGCCACTTAATTGAGCACAATTTGTACCACACCACTGTGCATTTCTCCTAAAAGCATGTTGAAATACTTTTAGAATTTTTTTAATCTGTTAATTGTATTCCCCGTTAAGATATGAGATCATATATAATATGTGTGTTTATATGTATGAGGACCGCCCACAGACTCTTCTAGCTGAAATCCAGGGGGGTTCAGTCATTTACTTCAACCAATCAGGATGTGGGATGTGTATCCTATTGAAGTCTATGGAATGAGATCCCCGCCCTCTTTGTATGTAATGCCTGGAATAAACTGATGATAAACATCTGGATTGTGATATGATGGGTATATACGATGGGTAGAGATGATGGGGAGGTGGGATGGTAGATACAATGGGTAGATAGGTTGATGGGATGGGTAAATGCAATGGCTATACAACATGGTTAGATACAATAGGTAGATGAAATAAGTAGATACAGACAGAGAGACAGTCAGATAGATAGATAGATAGATAGATAGATAGATAGATAGATAGATAGATAGATAGATAAATAGATAGATAGATAGATAGATAGATAGATAGATAGATAGATAGATAGATAGACAGATAGATAGATATAATCCATACACACACAGCGCATGACTTTCTCTTATGTGCTAGTAGAGATCCTCACAGGCAGACATGTTTGGAGGAGAGAGGGGGACGGGATCAGTGTAGGCAGTGTATTGCTGGTTCATAGTCAGTTCTGAATTGATTAACAACTAGGGGGTGGGCTTATTGCTGATGTCAGGTAATTGGTAATCACTATATAGTAATTCCTGAGTGCCTAACACTCTTGTATAAGTTGATATAAGTTGTAACGGAAAATGGAACTATCTAAATGGCTAAGTGGATATTGTGATTCAATATGCCATATCTAATACCAAATAGATATAATACAATAGAAAAAATATTTTCCTTTCACACCCAAAACATATTGGGAAGGTAAAGAGTTGTCTATATATACATATGAGTACTACTGTATATAAATCTAAATCTAAATCCAGATGAAAAAAATATATCTAGATATGTTTCTATTGGATGTTATGTTTACCTCCCTCATATGGCAAATGAATTTGCTTAATCCTTGGGAAGTTAGGAGATTTATTTATAGCTAAAACCAATTGTTGTATAAAACAACAAAAACATATAAGTGCAAACAATTATAAAAATTGGAAACAATTATAAGAAGAAAAAACAAATAATTGATATAATGTATTATTTGTCAGTATATATTGTAGGGGTGAAAAGAATGTGTAAAGGCTGGTGAGAAAACACTGCCAGTGTCATCTGTGTTATATACACACTTAATCACTAATGCACAACATGCAATACTTGGTGGCGATTACCAAAATACAATCTGTAAATACAGCCTTACAAAATACAAGTCTAACTTTAACACCCCAATCAGTACAACACAACCAAAGTATTTACACTTATCTTAAGAAGTAGTCCCGACGGCTCGTTTCGCCGTGCTTAGGGCTTACACACGACATCACTAGCTGTCAATCACATTCTTCCCAAATGAGTTCAATTATCTGCATGGTAAAGAGCTAAAAGGCTGTGCTGCACTCACACACTCTTCATTAAAGGGCCAGCTAATTTAGAATGGATAGAGGCTGGACCTCCTGCTTTGTATGTCACCAACTAACAGCCTGCTATATGAAACACTTTATAGAAGCCTTCCTGCTCCATACACACTAATACAGTATATACAAACATATATATATATATATATATATATATATATATATATATATATATATATAGATAGATAGATAGATAGATGTACTGACACTGCAAGTTGTGGGATATTTCTGTTTTATTGGTGTTCTATTCGCCTGCTGTGTTGCTTTGTCACACAGAGCACATGCACATAGGCACACAGAGCACATGCACACACACAGCACATGATCACTTGCTGTGTTATTTTCTCACACCCAGCTTTCCCTATGTGTGTGCGCTGCTTGTGGGAGGGACAGAGGCTGCGCTGCTCATTTGTCACATGGGATGATTGACAGGACTCTGAGGCCCTCATTCAATTGCGATTTGGCCAATTCAATAGAGCTCTAAATAAGCACATAACATATTTTTTTTTAAATACGTTTTTAGTTAGTGAAAACCTTGTTTGTGGATAGATGTTTACTAACTCAAAACTTAAAAAAAAATATATGTTATTTGCTTATTTAGACCTCTATTCAATTGGCCAAATTGCAATTGAATGAGGGCCTGAGAGCCTGGATGTAGCAGCTTGTGCTGGGGAAGGTCTGTGCGTAACAGACTCACCCATAGACCGGTACTAAAGCAGCAACTGGCCAGTGCAGTGATAGGCTGCCAGGCACACACCTTTAATTTAGATGGTGGGTGGGACCAGGGGGGAAGGTTTACACATATAAATAAACACAAGCAAAAAAACACTTTTATGTCAATAAATAAATAAAACTGAAAGAAATGGTGTTTTTTGAATTATAAACAGAATGCTATGTCACATGCAAAAAAGCATATTATGGGAGGTAACTGACCCTTTAAGCCTGCCTCCCCTTTAAATTAAAAAATCTAATAAAGCAGCTGCTTACAGAAACCAATAGTGTACCTTTTGGCATGTGATCACACCACAGCTAAAATGTGTAATTGCCTTTGCAATTCATTTCTATCTGCTGATATACCAAATATCATTTTAATACAACACACATATTCGGCAATCATGGCCATTGCGTATGTACATTACAATGTGTATCAGGATTCAGAGATCCATCTGACCACTGTGATGTCATCAAGCTTGTAGCGGTGAAAAAGTTAAATTCCCACATAGTAAAGGCCTGAAATTTAAAGAAATTGGTTGTCAACCACTTTTAAAAATCACCCCTTTGAATTGGAAAACGTATCTGACATTTAGATTAAGTGATAGTGAAATAGTGATAAATAATATCATTAATTGTAATATTATATGCACTTATAACACTTAACATGTGTAAAATAAAGATGTTTTATACAATAATGGGCAAAGGGTGAGTGGGTGAGGCATATCAAATATTTCCACTTTCACACAAGCTGTCATAACATGCTTATTTTTAAAAGGTAAAATGAAAAAGGGCTAGTATAATAAATGATACTTTCAACTCAAATTATGACCTACAATTTTCTACCTATAGGAAAATGCACTTATTCTAAGTGAAGAATACAGACATAACAGATCAACATATAGAGGAAGATTCACTAAGATTCTCAGAAGAGATGAAGTGTTTCTCTGATGCTGTAATGGATATCATGCTTGTGAAGACAGAATAAATCTGGGCCTTGGGTCATCCCTTTGCAACCTCAAATAATGTTAATTAATCTAACCCATAGTCCCACTTGCTAGGCACCTCATATGCTTACCAGCAAAAACCTTCCTCGACAAACAGCCACAATGATGTGAACACTATGCTTTATATTCATCGAGGTGAGAACTTTCTACCAGTTGAGTTGATACCTATCAATATCTTTATTTTTAATCAGAAGAGCAGTGGCTCCCACCCAGCTGAGTAAACTAGTGTATGTTAATGAAACAAACAATTACAAGGTTCACCAATTATGTTGATTGACTTTCTTATCAATAGCAAATGTTAAATTCCCTGGCCCTCATTCAATTGCAATTTGGCCAATTGAATAGGGCTTTAAATAAGCACATACCATATATTTTTTAAATAAGTTTTTAGTTAGTGAAAACCTTGCTTTTGGATAGATGCTTACTAACTAAAACTTCTGTAAAAAAATATGTTATATGCTTATTTAGAGCCCTATTCAATTGGCCAAATCACAATTGAATGAGGCCCCTTGTATTTTGGCCACTCCATTCCTACTTTCATTTTGATGCTAAATGCAAATCTACCTATTTTCTCGTTCTGTTCCTATCTCTTTTAAATTCCCAAATCAGTCCATTATTGACTCCAGTTTTGTGCCTCCTACATTTTCTTCTGATATAATTACCCTTCAAATTCACAAAATCACAAATTCCAATGGTCATACCACAAATTCCAATACCATACCCCATATTCCTGCACTTTCTTATTTCCTTCTCTCTTCATCTCATAAATCTCCTCAGCCAACTCCCTTCATTTCCCTACATACCAAGGGCCTCATTTAAATGTGATTTGGCTAATTGAATAGGGCTCTTTTTAAGCACAGAGCATATTTTTTACAGAATTTTTTATTTAGTGAAGACCTTGCTTTTGGATAGAAGTTCACTAACTAAAAACTTCTGTAAAAAATATGCTATGTGCTTATATAGAGCCCTATTCAGTTGGCCAAATCGCAATTGAATGAGGCCCCAATAGTGTAGGCACATCATTCCCTTGTTTTCCCCTCTACTTGAATACTAGGGGCCTCATTTAAATGCAATTGGGCCAATTGAATAGGGCTCTATATAAGCACATAGCATATTGTTTTTACAGAGGTTTTTAGTTAGTGAGGACCTTGCTTTTGGATAGAAGTTCACTAAATAAAAACTTTTGTAAAAAAAATATGCTATGTGCTTATATGGAGCCCTATTCAATTGGCCATAGCACATTTAAATGAGGCCCCAAGACTTTTATTCAACATCGGAATCTTCCCCCAGAGGTCCTCCTTTGAATCCTGGTAAGCTGTCCAGTGCTGAGAAGACCTTCTTTGGCTGATGTTCAGAGGAGCCCCCCAGCAAATATGCTATGTGCTTAAATAGAGCCCTATTCAATTGGCCAAATTGCATTTGAATGAGGCCTTAGATGTGAGGAATAAAGGAGGTGAGAGTAATCCCTGGACATCTTTGGTGAAAATCTCTAAGCTGGACAGATCTCTCCAACTTGAATACGATGCTCTGCAAAATAACGCAGGGACTGGAAATGCCCCACTTTACTAGTGAGAAGATTCTGTCTCTTGTAAATAAATATTTAAAAGTTATGTTACCTCAACTCATAGCAAATTAACCAGTATTTAGATTAGAGGTGAATAATCACAAAAGCGAAGTATTTTCTGCACACAAATATGAATTTTAAGTACTAAAATGCAAAAAGAAATTAAATGTAGCTTTAAACAATAGTGAAATGACTCATTACCATCTCGAGGAAATGCCCAGAATAGACATTATATAGTCATCAATCTGTAGGCTGGGACTGGAAATATTTTTCAGTACTGTATATTGCTTCCTTTTTCCACAAGTGGCTTTGGCCTTTTACTTGGAATTGATATCTTTACACTTCTTAATTAAATACAATTTAGCAAATATTACATGGTTTACTATGAAGCAGAAAACTTACTGGCTTAATATTGAAGATTTCCTTGTTTCAGAAAAAAACTCTGGTTTGGCCAAATTTCCTGTGATGTACAGCGTAAAGTTACTGATGTCATGCATTTAAAAGATTTGAGATATCAGGACTTCCCTTAGATGGGTTTGGGCTTTGTGAAGTACAGTAGAGGGAGTAAGGGATTTCTCCACAAATCTACATAACTCAGCTGGTGCAAACACACTAATCCGATATAATCAGGAGGAGGTCCTGACATAGTAGCAAAACTGCTTTGTACAGAAATTAAAATAACTTTATTTTTACTTGTACTTAGTTTCCAGGAACTATCCTATTTTATGTGCGCCGCTGTAGAAGCACGCCGCAGCCAACTTCTAGCTGTGACATCTAGCTTTGAAAAGTAGGTAGTACACCCCAACCCTCTAATCCTAACCCCCTAAACCTCAATTCCTAACCCCCTAACCCTCTAACCCAAACCCTTTAAACCTAATTTCCTAACCCCCTAACTCTAACCCTCTAACCCTAACCCCTTATTCTATAATCCTAAACCTCACTTCCTAAGCCTCTGACCCATTAACCCTAACCCACTAACCCTCTAACCCTAACACCCTAACCCTCTAACCCTAACCACCTAACCCTAGCACCCTAACCCTCTACCCCTCTAACCCTAATCCCGTAACCACTTACCGGACGTAGTAGCTCATTCATAGGACTAGATGGCTCTTGGAGCTCGCTCGAGTTCCTAGAGTCGGCGGCGGCACACTGTTCCAGTGAACAGCGGCGCACACAAAACAGGATAGGATCAGTTTTAAAGCACAGAAAAACTTCTGTAATGTATAAAATTAGTCTTTTTTATACCTGACAGCATATTCACAATATTTATGTCTATTGAAAATCCAAGCTGCATCCTAATCCCAGCTGCATTGACCCGTGACATCCCCCATAATACATTCATCCCTGGCAATTATCTTCACATTGAGAATAGTGGGTGCAGAAGTTCCTGGGTGGATTTAGTTTAATCGAATTTGCTAGGACCAATAAGAGAGGAGCCGACATCGTCCCTCATAGAATAAATCTGTCCTTACTGGGTGGAAAATTAAATTGTTTACCGACATCTTGCTGATTGGGTCTCCGGACCATCAGAGACCCCCCGACGTTGTTATCGCTCGCCCCAGTTCAGGCAGGGAATTCAAAGATGCTTTTCGAAAATTGTTAATAGCTATTTTGAACTATGTAGTGGCTCTAGCGTGTTCATTGAATATCCAAGGGCCTCATTCTAATGCGATTTGGCCAATTGAATGGGGCTCTATTTAAGCACATAGCATATTTTTTTTTACAGAGGTTTTTAGTTAGTGAAGACCTTGGTTGGATAGAAGTTCACTAACTAAAAACTTCTGTAAAAAAAATATGCTGTGTGCTGATATGGAGCCCTATTCAATTGGCCAAATCACATTTAAATGAGGCCCCAAGACTTTTATTCAACATCGGAATCTTCCCCCAGAGGTCCTCCTTTGAATCCTGGTAAGCTGTCCAGTGCTGAGAAGACCTTCTTTGGCTGATGGTCAGAGGAGCCCCCCAGCACATCTATACCATAGTCATTACATTCCCTACCAATTACTTTACTTTTATGTACTTTATTTTATTAAGAAATGCTTAAAAGCTCTGCTTTTTCTGCCTAAAACCTTACAAATGTTCCTAACTGCTTATCACCTCTACTGCTCATGAAGACAGTGTACTTCTAAGTACAGGTGTTGCAACCCCTCATAGTAATGAAACCATGGCAACATTCTGTAATATGCTGCTTGAAAGGGCATTGACAGGCTAATTTGAAAAACTGCACGTCACAGTATGTGTATTCATGAGGTGCATGAGTTAGAGAGGACAGACCCAAAGAGGGACAAATTACTTTAGACAGAAAAGAACAGAGCATTTAAGCACTCAATAAAATAAAGTGCATAAAAGTAAATAGATACATAGTTTTATTACATTCCTAGTTAAATCCAGATACAGAGCCCTCTACAACATCGGCTCTTAGTGAATCTAGCCCAAAGACTTCTGTAATTTGGGAAGAGGAGGAGAATGGTGCTAGAAGTGCTGTATTCACATTTTAGTGAAACAATCTGTGCAATACTTAAAAAAACTGCAGTCCTCTAAAATAGATAATCACTTACATGTATAGTGTCCATTAAATGATCACTTTAGTCCCATATTAAATATATACTTCTTTATAGAATAAAGCGATATGTTTCTAGAATGATAACAAATAATACAGCTTGTACTTTATTAACTTGTATATATATATATATATATATATATATATATATATATATACAGTTAGACTACAGTTGGATCTTCCTGTTTGTTTTCTGTTGAGCAATTTCCCGAGTTAGGAGAAGACTTTGAATTAGGACGCGGCACCTAAACACTGGCAGGACGTTCAACAGGACTAATGGAAAGCACACATCCTCCTGAAAAGTAGCAGATATAATCAAGTCAGAAAAGAAAATGGAACCCCACAGTAAATAATAATTGCTGTTAAAAGTAAAAAAAATGTAAAGCTTGCATTTTTCTTTTTGGGGTTTTTCGAAAAATATTCTGCCCGCTTTCATTAAGCCAATATGGCCATTATCATCAAGTGGATAACAATACAACTTTGATAAGGACTTTGATATTAAAACAAGACAAGAAAATAACAAAATGATACAATGTCCATTCAGCCTTTTATTGTACTCTGCCAGTGCCACAATAAGAAAGGTTGGAGGAATAGCACATGGACTGTAACACACTAGGCACATACATCCATGGTCATGCTTAACCACTTGATTTTCTTGGCAGAGATACTGGAGTGAGTTGCCCGTTCCTTCTCTAGTGGGCCCCAGCATACAGCTACTGGTATTCCTTGGTGGTTTCCAGTATGTAGCTTCCTTTCCAGGTACTGACCAGGTCTAACCCTGGTTAGCTTTAGCTTGACGTCTTGGTCCCCTGAGGAGAATCGAACCCAGGTCTCAGCAGTGAAAGCACTGAACACTAACCCCTGGACCACCAGGGAACCCTTGCTGGAGCTTTACAGTGGCTCTAATAAACAGGCATAGTAAAGCCACAATTAAGGCAAATGTAGTATATAAACAAAACATAACTTTTACAAACACAGAACTCCGAATAGTAATTTTATAGGTGACATCTACTGTCTTTGCATCCTAACAAAATAACCTTATACAATGTATATGAATTCAATGTAACATCATATATAAAATACAAATATTAATTTATTTAACTTTCACAATATATTTTTATGTACTGTCTTTTACTTCTAAAACAGCTACATATATGTATCTGTTGTTAACAAATAAACAGCAATTTTTCAAAATAGCCAACGCGTCTGTCTTGCTGACTGAGCGGGCATTTGTACCGCTCTGCTAATAAATATGTAAATGCACACTTGGAGAGCAAAATATTGTTTAGTTGAAAGCTAAAGGGACTCTGTCACCACAATTCAGCATTTTTAAGGTGTTCTTAAATAGAATTAAATGTGGCTCTATATTGTACTATGCATTTTTTTTAAGGAAATCATTTTTGAGATACTTATGCTTGTTTATGCTGCATGGGGCTCTCAGCATTGATGTGCTAATTTTCAGTTGTTGCTCAGTCCTTCAGTCGCTTCCGACTCTCGGTGACCATATAGACGCAGAGCGCCAGCCACATCTGACTGTGTCTGGTTGTGTTTATCCATATGGTTTTCTTAGCAAAGATACTGGCGTGGGTTGCCAATTCCTTCTCCAGTGGACCGCAATTTGTCTGACCTCTCTGCTATGACCTGCTCATCTTGGGTACCTGACATGGTATAGCTCACAGCTTCATTGAGTTACACAAGCCCCTTCACCATGACACTGTGGAATACTCTACTAAAGGAGGTGGTGACAGAGGATTCAATAGGGGTTGGATATATTATTAAATAAAAGGGGCATTCAGGGTTATAAGGGTCAACCAGAGAAGGAGTATTGATCCAGGGAGGAATCCGATCTCCAGTATCTGGGGTCAGGAAGGAATTTTATTTTCCTTTTAAGATGATTGGCAAAGTTTCACTTGGGTTTTTTCTGTTTAACTTCCTCTGGATCAATGAACAACTAATCCGCAAATTGCAGATCAGAGAGATCTAAAAAGGTTGAATTTGATGGACTAAAATTATTTTTTCAACCTCAATTACTATGTAGCTAAATTACTATGTAATCTTTAATACTTTTAGAGAAGATGACAACTTTTATGGGAATGACCCATAAAAATCTACTACACTTTAGTGGCACTTGCACCGGTTTACAATATGAATACATGTTGCTTTTACCTTATGCTTTTTTATATTGCAGCTACATGCCACCATACTGCTTTTTAGTAGCATTCTATTAGTTTTACGTCCTATCTATTTATTGTACATCTGTTATATGTAAAGTGGTGGCACTTTTTAAATAAAAACTGTATTAGACTTTTAAGCAATTATTGTTGAATTGGAACAAACACTAAACAGAAAGTCAATTCCTTTAACACAGTAAAAATGATAAATAACTGAGAATTAAATCTAGGGACTATCAGAACGCTGACTCTCACTCAGTGCTGGTCATATCCCACCCACTCAATGAGTTTCGTGCACATGATGTACTTCCTCAGGCTCTACAGTATATCAAGTGAGCATCAAAGGGAAATATGTGGGAGTGTGGAAACTTTAAGTGGGAAGGACACTTAACAAGGAAATATTGGGAACATTTACTAAATAAAACAAGTACTGTGATGTGCATCATGAAAGTCTATTATGGCTATTTCCTATCCTGTAACAGCCACCACAACCATTGCCCACTCCACCCTTACCATCTATTTGTAAGTTCTTCGGTTGCGCCAAACTGTCTGCTGACCCATTTGTATCACATTTTTATTGTACCTATACTTGTAATTTGCTATTTGTACCACCTGTACTTTATTCTACATTGAAATTTACAGGAATTTAACTAAATTAAGTAAAATTATATTTTCACTAAAAGGAAACACTGTGTAATTTTAAAATTTAGCAGATATAGTTTAATTTAATACTGTAGGTAGTAACTGCCTAGGGGCTCCAAATAGGTAGATCCGGCCCTGGTCCAGACCCCATAAGACTGTTTCCGGTAATCACACTTTAATGTTTATAAACAACTAAGACAATCTCTACCTCATTGTTGTTAAGTTTACTCTGATTATACAAGAAATTATATTTTAATATATAAACATGGGATAATAAAAATGATTGAAACAAAAAGAACACAGAAGGAGAAAATACCCCTAACCTTTTAAGCTTTAATGTAATTTTTCTACAGTATAGACCACTTGTTTTTTATACAAAAACTTTTTGTAATGCGGCACTATTGTATGGTGGCTTACACTTCAGTCACACACCTAGACTTGTGAATAAGCAATGTGGAGGAGTGGCGTACTACTTTCTCCTCGCCGCACATTTCACTACATCCCCCAGTTCCCTCCCTCTAATTCTCTTCCTTTGAAGTTCAAACTATTAACCTCTTTTCACCCATCTTACTGCGAATTGTGGTCTATCACCCATAGGGACCATCCTCTCAAATTCGAGATACCTTTGCCGTCTGGCTTCCCCCATTTTCTCTCCTCCAACATACCTTCACTTATTCTTGGTGATTTTAACATTGCCATTGACACTCCCACTTCCCCTTTAGCCACAAATTACCTACACTTACCTCTTCCCTTGGCCTCTCCCAATGGATAGAATCCCAAACTCACCATGATGGGCACTCCCTTGACCTCATCTTTATCAATCACTGCAATATGTCCAATCTTATTATCTCTCCATTCCCTCTTTCTGACCATCATCTCCTAACCTGCACCCTCACCACCCCTTCTACTCATTGCCCTTCCTCTCCCCTAGCCATCAGAACCCACAGAAACCTGCAAACACCCGACCCGCAACATCTTTCCAATGTGCTACAACCCTTTCTTAGTCCCCTCACTTGCCCTGACATTGCCATCACAAAATACAATTTGACTTTAACTTTCACCCTTGACACTCTTGCCCCCATCACCACACATAGATGCCCTCCCTCTCAACTACAACCGTGGTACACTACACGCTACATCCAGAAATGCTCTTGTGCTGGGGAACGATCATGGAGGAAATCTCGAACTTCAACAGACTTCCTTAACTCCAAATGTATTCTATGTTCCTATCACAATGCCATCAGTCTGGCCAAACAAAGCTATTTTCATCATTAATATCCACCCTGTTCTCCAATCCTAAATGTTTGTTTGCCACATCCAACCACCTACTGCCCCTTCACTGCCGAAGACTTTGCTAGCCACTTTTAAAACAAAATGTAAACTATCCTCTCCACTCATCATGGTCAACCCGCAACATCATCATCATCCCCTCAACTAACTGATAGCACCCTGTTTTTACCCTTCCCCTATCCCCTATCCATCATGATCTCCTTTGACCCTGTAACGGAGGATGAAGTCTTCTATCAACCTCTCATCTTACAACTTGTCCTCATGACCCTATTCCATCACAGCTGATCCCTCCCCTCTCTATCATACTTATCTCAGCAACTATTCAACCTTTCCCTCACCACTGGCAAGTTCCCATCAGTCTTAAAACATGCCATAATTGCACCCATTCTTAAGAAATCCACTATTTCTCTACTCCCAGGTTTCTAAACTGCTTGAGCGTGTTGTTTACAATCGCCTTACACAGTTTAATCATCTAACACCTTGACTCCTTCCTCCCCTGGCCTCCCCATCACCCACCTGTTCCAACATCAATCCATATTAAATGCATCTGCTAGATTCCTCTTCCACACTCAACGCTCAGTTTCTGCAGCACCTCTCACTCAGGCATTCTATTGGCTTACCATAGCCTCCAAAATAATATTCAAAATCTTGACTCTTAACATATAAAGCTCTCAACAACAATGCACCCTCTCACATTAGTGCTCTCATCTAAACAACTACCCCAACCGCTCTCTTCGCTCTGCTAAAGACCTTCTTCTCTCCTTCGCCCATATCACCTCCTCTCACTCGCCCCTCCTGGACTTTTCTCGTGCTGCCCCTATTCTTTGGAATTCCTTGCCTCGCTCCACTAGACTATCCTCCTGCCTCAAAACCTTCAAAACCTCACTGAAAACTCATCTGTTTAAAGAAGCTTATCACCTTCAGCCTTGATATGTAGAACATATCTATCACTGCTTTATCTCACCCTCTACCCTTTTAGACTGTAAGTTTGCAAGTTTTAAAGCTTTTGGTGTTTTGGGTAAAGGAGGACAGAGGGCAGTAATGGTGTAGATTCCTTATGCACTCCAATATATATTATATATATACTAGTAAATTGCCTGTCAAAAATGGCGGTATGATTTTAAATTTCTATCTCCCTCCCTCTCTCCCTCGTGTCTCACCCCCTTCCCTCCCCTGTGTGTCTCCCCCTCGCCGTGTCTCTCTCCCTTGTGTCTCTACCCCCTTCCCTCCCCTGTGTCTCTTCCCCCCTTCACTCCCCTGTGAATCCCCCTTCCTTCCCCCTCCCCTGTGTCTCTACCCCCACCTCTTCCCTACCCTGTGTCTCTTCCCCCTCTCCGCTGTGTCTCTTCCCTCACCTCTTCCCTTTCCAGTGTCTCTTCCCCCTCTCCCCTCCCCTGTGTCTCTTCATCCCTCCCCTGTGTCTTTTCCCCCACTGTCCTCTCCCCTCCCCTGTCTTACTCCCCCTCTCCCCTGTGTCTTCATCCCCCCTCTCCCCTCCCTTGTGTCTTCCTCCCCCTCATCTTCCTCCCCCTCCCCCTGTGTCTTCCTCCCTTCTCTACCATGTCTTCCTACCCCTTTCTGCTGCTCGCGGCTCTTGCCAGGAGCTGCACATGTGAGCGCACATGCAGGAAGTGGTAAGTGTGTACGCTCCCATGATTGATTATTAAAATTTGTCTTGTAACACACTGATTATAATTTAGTTTTAATAATGTCTATACTCATTATTTATCATACAGAAACATAGTGCAATGCATAAATGCAATTTGTTTTAAAACTGTAGATTTTTGGTTGAATCCTCCTATTTCCTTTCTTTTTTTTTTGCATAAATATTTAATATTAACATTTATATTTAGCTTAAATATTTATTTATTAACATTTGTATTTAGCTCAAATGTTTTTTAAAAGTATTACAACTCTCATATTAATCTCATTTCAGACCTGTACAGTTTATACATATTAAAAATGTCCAAAAATAAAGGCATTTGAACCCAGAAACGCAAATTTATAGTCAATTGCATCCACCACTAAGCTATGTGTCTACAAGTCTTTTAATGGGTGGAAAAGAACAATGTATACAACATAGAGCTAATATTGTAAATGTAATACTTCCTTACTCACCCTGTACAGCTGTTTCTAAACAGTGCCACCAGCAGCATATTATGTATTCTGCTGATACAGGTGAAGGTTAGAAGCCGCTAAAAAACATTAACTTAAACAGAGCACTTTTCCCCACATGCTTTTCCACTTCTATCTGATGATATAGAGTATATATGATGACTTCAGTGTCACAATTCTTAGTAAAATGAGGATCTTATTCAAGAGGGGGCACATTAATAATGACGATGGTTTTGTGCTAAGTATAAAGTCAGTATTAATAAGAAGATGACTTATTTGGCCAAGTAGGTCTTTGTCACTGCACTCTCTTAGTCACTATTCCTATTTCAGTACAAGAGGTAGTAGTACAATGTGCTCTGTGCCAGTACAGTTTGAGTGGGCACACAGTTCCTATAATAGAACAGCATCATTCGCTTAGTGAGCTATAAATTACAGCGTGGTCTGCGTATTCTAGGAAGTTATATACGTCTTTATGTTTTTTAGTTTTGGTATAGGACATGTTCTCATAAAACTTAAATTACTTTAAATAGTTTTTTGTGTTCAGAATGAATTTAGAAGAAAAATAGTTTGTACAAAACGTTTATTAGCATTAAACAAGCCCCCAGTTCCTTCCTATATCCCCTAAAACAGAGATTCCCAACCTGTAGTCCACTGGCCATCAGTAGCCCAAGAGCTGCATTCAGGTGGTGTACTGTATAACTCGGGTAACAAAATAATTGTGAAACAAAATTAGGTAAATTATTAAAATGCAAACCATAATCCAGTACAGAAGTATCTGGGTACTAGATTTCATAGATATGAAATGCACAGACAGGTTTTTTTTTAGCATTTATTTTTAACAATCAGTTTTATTAATTAGCAAAGACGTTGACATACAAACTGTACAGCCAAGTACAAAAAAGTAGCACCTTTATTTAACAAAGGTAACAGGATCTAGATATGTAAGTTCTGCTAAATGAATAGCACTTTGTAAGTGTTTTTTCTTTTTCAGAATATAAAGCATAAAGTAATAAAAGAACAAAAGAACTGTAGACATATTAATTAAAAATAAGGGGGAAAGAAAAAAAGGGGGTAAAACAACTATATTAAATTAAACGTGTATCTCAAATATATATGCCATAAAGCTCAAGACCTAGGGGATCCGAGGGGATCTTCAGCCAGACGAATTGAGTTCCAATTTAGGAGTCAATAGGTTTGATAAGGGATGAGAATACTGTGAGGGGAAGCCAACCATGGGTTCCAGATATTGAAAAGTGGGATAAAGAGTCTTCTAGAATGTAGGAGAGTCGCTCATTGATTAAAAGGTCATTTAATTTAGAGATGACCAATCGCAATTGGAGGGATGAAGATTTCCACTGGATTTCCACTGGAGTGCTATGTGACTTTTGGTGGCCAACATCAGAAATTGCATTTTATAATATTAACATATGTCCTATGGAGAAGTTTCCAGGACACCACTATTAAAAGAACCCTTAATTAAATGTAACCATGAGGACGCCCAGATGTCTTGGGTCAAAGAACAGTTTAGGTAATTCTCCAAGTTATGGGCATATTTAAGTTTAGATTGATTTTAGTCAACATTAATTGGGCTATAAATAAGACTAATAATGGTGGCTTTATCACATATTTTCATAAGCCCAGATGATGAAGGTGTGCCATGTGTGTGATCCTGAGACTGAATGGAGTGTCTAAAGCTACGGTACATGAAGTGCTCACTAGGTGGGATTTGGTGGAGAGCATTTAGTTGATCAAATTTAAGGATTTGGTTATCTTGATACCAAGAGCAAGCCTGGAGGAGGCCTGATGAGTTCCACCAGTTAGCTGAGGGTCGGGATTAATGTAATGAGTAAAGAATATTTAGGGGTGAGACCCTGGGTTTGTCTAGCCCATTGCCAGGTTATGAGTGAAAGCTTTATAAAAGGATTCAGCGAAACTCAAAGAGTCTTGTGTGGATTGGAGAGCCATATGATAGTGTCTCAAGTGTAAAGATGCATTTGAAAGTTTTCAATAAAAACTCATAAAGGTTGTTTTTTTATCATTTATAATTGTTAAGTAGCTGGAAGGAAATAATTAGGTGGTCCAGAAAAGACCATCAGCAGTATTCAATTGGTCCAACAAGACAGTGGTCAACATTTAAGTTGTCCACTCAAAAGCCTTCCTGTTGGGAACGATAGATAGATAGTAACCATGAATGTAGAATCATATAATAAAAGGTACTGTTGTCTTAATCAGTCTTGAGCAGTCCTTATGCAATCCTTTAGTCCATCCAGTTGGTAGTTGATCGCTACACATGCCACCCACTGTATGGCTTCTTTAGGTGTATCCACAACAGGGTAGAGGCCCTCTACTACTGGCAGTAAATAAGGAATTTTAATTTATTAGATCAGGATAGCAGATATTGTTTTTTTTTTCAAGGTGATCTGATCATCTTATATATTTTTGGCTTTTTTATTGACCCCAAGGGGTGATTAGAGAAGTATCAGTTGTCCCCTAATTATTTTGCACTGGGGCTCTCCATTCACTAGCTCCACCAGTTAGTACTCACTGGATGACAGGGACAATCCCCAAGCTATAAACAGGCATGTGGTTTCAGAAAGTCTTATTAAAATGTTACTTAATCTTCATTCTTCAAAAAAGGGATTATGGTGTTTATTTATATATATATATATATATATATATATATATATATATATATATATATATATATATATATATATATATATATGCCTCTAGCAGCAAAGTGGTTAAAACAGGTGTGTTACTGCAATTTACTGAGTTACTGGAAGTAATCAGGTGCAGTAATTAGTAGATTGAAGCATATGGATAAAATTAGTGTTCATAATCATGTAAGAAACTGTCATCGGAGGCTGCTCATTATATACATTATGTGCAAGATTTGTTCACATCCCCAAAATTGACTATTATTCATGTGCGTATCTTTTTTTTTATAGAAGAATCATGCAGTAAGTTGTTGTATTGCTGTACATTCATAAGTCTCCCTGCATCACAAATATGTACCTTACTTCCTTTAAGGAACCTCTGTAGTCATGCTGTAATACTAAAGGGATATGGAAAGCTTAAGGATTTTACTAGGTATATAGTATTCATATGTATTTATTTACTTCTATGTATTTTATTTTATTACAAATTGCCTATAAGCTCTGTGTTACTGCGTAAAATCATGCAAATAGTACCTGCTTGGGCACGCCCTCTGCAACTCACGAAGACACAGACCCTGTAGTTCTGACTGTGCAGAGTCTAATACTAACCAATATTCAGTGAACATGTATTAGAGATGTGTTGCAACCTACTGCTGAAACACTGCCCGTTCAGTACTACAGACTGTCATCATGAGCTGCGAAGGGCTGACCCAAGCAGGTACTATTTGTATCATTTTAGTTAGTACAAAAAAAGCATATAATCATTTTGTAAAAAATAAAATACATAAAAGTAAATAGATACACAGGAACATTATATACCTAATAAAATCCAGAAATGTACCTAGTAAAATCCTGTACTAACTAGGTAGTGATCCGGCCCTCGGCTCTCTCAACAGCTCTCCAGCCAAGCGTGGCGCTGCGAGTCTTTGGCATGTGATGTCACTCAACAGCGATACCACCTACCGATTACCACGCCGCACACCATGAAAGCTTGAATCACCCACATTTGGGCAGTAGGGACCATGTTGACCACCACTGCGTTAGATCATGGAGTTTTTTCCAATAGGAACCTTTGCTCATTTTTAGCACTAAATTGACAAATCAGATTTGCTTGCAGGCTATTAAGTGATTGGTATGGTATCCATATTTATTTTAGAATGTTTTAATTGATTCAGCAATTTTTGAGAAATTACATTTTAAAATGATAGTGCAGTTAGCATGCACCCTGGCTGCATTGTCACCTTCCAACTGATTAATTATAGCTGTTTTGATTGGTTGGTTGCAGTCAGGTGTTCATTCTTTAGCTTTTTGCCGGTGACAGCTGGCAAATTTTATATATAGGTTGACAGTATGGAGGGGATTGTGGAATTTCTAAGTATTTCCCCAGAGTGATTTGCTTCAAGGACCATTCAAGGATAGCAGAAGACACCTGCTTCAAAATAAATGCAACAAATGCACACAGCAATTTGCTAGTAATAGCTGTGTATAAATATCTATGGAAGGTCCCAGAAGGTCCTAGTGAGAGGGAGGAGATCAGGAGAAGAGCAAAATTGAACATAAAGGTACAGAACAAACAGAGGTGAAAAGAGTGGAAAAGTCAAAGCCAAGAGGAGGCGTGGGGGGGGGGGGCATGTAAGGGGATTGAACAAAAACAAGAAGACAAAAGATAAAGACTCGTAAAGAATATACACAGTAGAGATAGAGGGAAGTGGGGAGGAAGGAACAACTCAGGTTAAGTAGGAGTGGGGATACAGAGAAATATGATAAGGGAAAGGACGTTAAAGAAGAGACAAAAGTTGGGGCTAGATATGACAGTTAAGGGAGGGTTGGAAAAAAGAGGTAAAAGGAAGAGGAAAAAAGAATAAAAAGCAACAACGAAAAATAGAGGCGAAAGAGACAATGCAGAGGAAGAAAAACAAATGGATGCAACAATAAAAAAATATAGAGAAAGTAGCTAAACAGAGATGTGAAAAAGAAGAAACAAGGAAGCGGGGAATGAATAGAGTACAATAATATCAACCAGAAAGTGAAATGAATATGCAATTAAAGAAAAACAAAAAGGCAGAAAAGGAGAATGAATTTGCAATAAAAGAGTGAAGAAGCATTTGAGAACGTGTGAATGATCACTTAATGAAAACATGTAAGAGGGTAATGAGTTGTGCGACACCAAGTTTTAAAACATGTTATTTAGGTTTCTTTGTTGTTATTTAAAAAAAAAACACAACTTTGTGTGAAAATTCCTATTTTTTGTTAGTCTATTTCTCTCGGCTAGTTCTACACTGTTAATGATGATTAGTGTGGTTTGAAGCTAGGTGTAAATCTTCAATGCATTATGTTCTGTCACTAGTTTGAGCCCTGAGTAGAGCAAACATATATGTAAACCTTTTGTATATCAGAGTACTCATGTGATACATATGGTTTTTAAATACATTATAAATTTAGCTCTATTAATTTGCTGGCTTGAAAAATACTATCACCTATTGAGGACATTTTTAATTTTGTAGTATTTTCTGGTGTATATGACATCACATCTAAAAAAAATTGCAGACACACAAGTGAATACTTTTTTAATATTAAGTTTATTTTTTGCATATTTTTATATGATTAATAAAGGTTATATTTTATTAAATATCAATGGTGTGTAATTCTAATTCTTTTCTGTGCATGGCAATTTCTGGATGTTCTTTGGGTAACCATTACCATTGGAATTAAAGGTGTACTGTCCTATCTCTCAAGTTAATTTACTAGTTTATTTACACTGCCAATGATAATCATGTTGTTTATCCCCTTCCACGTATACAATATATGCTAAGCATATTTCTCACTATCACAACCTCTTATACCCTATCCCTGACTCACTGGCCCCCCTAAATTCGTTGTAACAATACAGTAATGTAGGCAAACTATAAAAGTTTGTTCAAATTCAACATAGACGGCGAGCTAATATTAACAATAGTTTAAAATTGGTCAATTATAAAGTGTATTAAAATTCGCCAAAGCTGCCCATCGAATGTTAAAATTATATTAAGGTAGGTGATCTGTAAAGCTTGTTGGCATGCTCCAGAATAACTATTATATGTTAAAAATAGATTTATACTTTTGAATATATTATTTTTAATTAGAATTCACAATAAGTGGCGAGCAAAGTAAAAAAATACACATTATCATATGAACATATTAAAAACATTTTACCTTTACATCTGTTTGCCTCTGGTGTGGAGTAAAATGTCACAAAAACAGTTTGACGTAAAAGTGAAATGACTGATAATGAAACATTTAAATACATGGATGAATTGGCAAAAATACAATTTCAAATAACTCTTACATGTTCCTGATGCTTTTTAAATATTGTTATATCTAATAATAAATACGTGCTTGATTTTATAGGGAAAAAAAACATTTAATTTAAATATTTGTTTGCCAGCAGTCTCTAGTCAATATAAACGAGCAACATTATTCCCAATAGCTGTTATTAAACGTAGTACATAACAATACACATTACTGAATACAATAAATCAAGTGTGTGGTGGTTTATCTAGAAACATTCCTGTTTGTTATAATGAAATTGTTCCAAAGATACTGTTTGAGATTATATTACGATTACATGGAGGTATAAGAGGAAGGGTATCAGTTGGACAGCTCCGTTTGCTATGCAGTGGTGGAGCTAGAGAATGGAGGCCCCTGGTGTAACCCCCCCCCCCCCCCCCCGCCACCCTTCATAGCTGGGTTGTAAAAAGTTCACTCAGTGCCCCTAACCAAGAACCCTTTGCATCCTTGCATAACAGCACCCTTCACCAAAACCCTTTCCCATGGCTGCTCCCCATCCCTTATCTTGTGCCGTCCTGAAGTTCCTCTGCCTGCACCACCAATCTCAGAAGCCATCTTCACCCAGTACCTCTCAACATCCACCCCTACACAGCTCACATAGCACCCATCCCTAACTCATTTGGCCCCTCACATAAGCCATTCCCCTTGTACTTGGAGATCATCCAGCCCTTTCTCTCTCTCACCTCTGCCCTGATACACATCCCCAGTGTGCTGAACTGCTCCACACTGCCATCTCTTGGTCTTTTTTAAACAGGAACGGAGCAAATTCCAGTCGGGGTATGTGCAAAAAGAAAAAAAATACACAGCACTGGGCCCCTCCAGAGAAGGTTCCTTTTGCACTGCACCGCTGGTAGTGCCACCCCTGTTGCTATGATACATTGATTTGTTTTGGTCAGATTAAAGCTCTCTTTGTGGGAGTTCAAACCCCCCTAGACACAAAATACATGGAGCTTGCTGTACTGAGTCTAATCCTGTAAAAATTCCCCTTACTGACCACTGAGGCCCCTGCTTGGTTATTAATTGGATGAGACATAGGGGTGTGTTTCTGCCTGGGCCCATGAGGCCTAGGGTACAGGGCTTGAACTACTGCTGGTGCAGACTATTGAGAAACAGTCTGTAAGTGGCTAATAGAGCTAGTACCAGTAGAAATTGTTTGCATGATTTGTGGGGGTAGACATTTGTACTTATTAATAAAATGATGTTTAGATATGCAAACAATTACTATTTGAAAAATATGGAAACTTCCATAACACTTTAAGTGTTTACGTAAACTTACAAATATAATTACATTATGTGACATCGTAGGGTGTAGTATGATGTCATCAGCAATATCACAGATAATGTTAGTTTTCATAATACATGTAATGTCATAAATGATGCCATTAATCATATGTGATTTCATGAATGAAATCTTCCAAACAGTCTTTGCAAAAGTCTGCCCCAGTAGCTTACGCATACAATGTAGTACTAGATGTACTAGCCAATCACAGACTGTGTCTCAGCAGCATTTCAGCAACATGCTGCTGAGACACAGTATGTCACTGGCTAGTACATCTAGTTCTATAGAAGCACTGTATGCAAGAGCATCAGAAGTGCAACTGTTTGTAAGATTTCAGTGAGTAAAAATAGAGCTTTTATGCACTAATAAATTATGCTTAAATATGCAAACAAACACTAAGGTATTTTTTCAATATTAAAAACAGGGTACCCTTTAATTCATATGGATATGAGGAGTTTGCTGGGAAATTTGCATAGCAAAGCAGCAAATACCAATTGATGGGTGAGGTAGTTGCATCTAATCACAGTGGTATGATAGATTGAATAGATTGAAAAGGAAATACCAGTGGCAGAATGGTTAAGATTAGGCTCTGTCATGATATGAATATGGTAAAGAAGTTGAAAGTGAATTAGGAGTTCAATAGTGCATTGGATGGGAAACAAGTAGTTTGGACAATTTTCTTAAGATGGATGCAAGATCTGGTCAGGAGATGGGTGAGGAGTAGATGCAAATGCAAAAAATTAAGCATTACATGATGCAAAATGTCAGACAGATAAGAAGTAGTAAGTGATTTGAAACACAGTGGTGCATCACTATGCCATCCTCAGGATCAATTGACAGTTCATTAATTAGAACGATCAGAGAAGATCTAAAAAGGGTGAACTAGATGGACTAAAAGTGTTTTTTAACCTATATTATTATGTTACTATTTGTGAAATCTCCTGATGGTAAATAAGGTTTGGCTGCTTTTACAGTCGTATAATGTTCAATACAATAATTATGAGAGGAGCTAAAAACAGTCTATGGTTTTAGAAAGTTTCTGCTAAAATAATAGCACTAATTTAAAAAGATATCAGTGAGCAGGGGTGTAGGAACTGGGGGGAAGGGGTGGACAAATTCCCCCAGATTATATGATCAGGGAACATAAAAAATAGCAAAATTAAACTTATGCATTACCAGATTTGCCAGCGCTATGAAGCAGTATGTCTTTCCCATGAAAGCTTTGACCCATAATTTATATATATATATATATATATATATATATATATAAATATATATATATATATATATATATATATATATATATATATGTATTCCATCTTTAAACTGTATCCCCCCAGATTTTTGCCTTCTACGACCATGTCAGTGAGGTACACAGCACAACATGCAGCTGTCTTTTTTGCTGTTGTGTTCTGGTCTTCAGTGGGAGTGAGATTTGCAGAAAGGGAAGTAAGAACTGTAAAATTTATGGAAAGAATAAAGCCACAAAAACATAAGACTGAGGAATGCCCACGAGTATCTGTGGGAGAATTACTAAAGTGAGAAAGGTCACATTTTTCCATAGGTCAGTTATCTATTATTTAAATAATTTTAAAATCTCACATATCTTTTAGAAGCCTTTGCTTGACCATAGAGACATACATTGATAGATAGATAACTGATTAATTTGCTATTTCTTTTCACAGCATGTTAAAATCTGCTAATTGTTTTGATATTCTTTTCTATTTTCAAGCATTATATGTTAAATCCAATTTATTTTTTGAATACTTCATTTTCAGTATTGGAAACCAGAAGTATATCTGAAAAGGAAAAGGAATAATATTAATGAGTTTTGTAATATAAATATAAAATAATAACTGTTTTAATATACTTTCAAATATAATATGGGAACATGGATTTGATAGCAAGTAAGACCAATGCTACCCTGAGAGTGGCCTTATGTATGTCCTATACATGATTGTTCTACCATAATGTTGGTATTAATGATGTATTAAGGTGGTATAGTACATGACTTATTGTGTTTATAAAGAGTGTTAGGGTTTAAATGGTTGTGTTAGGGTTTAATTGGTTGTGATGTGTTATATCAATTTACTAAGATATGCAATGGATAGAAAAAGTCTACACACCCCTGTTAAAATGTCAGGTTTCTGTGCTGTAAAAAAATTAGACAAAGATAAATTATTTCAGAACTTTTTCCACCTTTAATGTGACCTATAAACTGTACAACTTAATTGAAAATCAAACTGAAATCTTTTAGGTGGAGGGAAGAAAAAAAGAAAGAAAAATAATGTGGTTGCATAAGTCTGCACACCCTCTTATAACTGGGGATGTAGCTGTGTTCAGAATTAAGCAATCACATTCCAAATCATGTTAAATAGGAGTCAGCATACACCTGCCATCATTTAAAGTGCCTCTGATTAACCCCAAATAAAGTTCAGCTGCTCTAGTTGGTCTTTTGCATCCCACAGCAAAAGCCATGGTCCACAGAGAGCTTCCAAAGCATCAGAGGGATCTCATTGTTAAAAGGTATCAGTCAGGAGAAGGGTACAAAAGAATTTCCAAGGCATTAGATATACCATGGAACAAAGTGAAGACAGTCATCATCAAGTGGAGAAAATATGGCACAACAGTGACATTACCAAGAACTAGAGCTCCCTCCAAAATTGATGAAAAGACAAGACGAAAACTGGTCTGGGAGGCGACCAAGAGGCCTACAGCAACATTAAAGGATCTGCAGGAATATCTGGCAAGTACTGGCTGTGTGGTACATGTGACAACAATCTCCTGTATTCTTCATATGTCTGGGCTATGGGGTAGAGTGGCACGACGAAAGCCTTTTCTTACGACGAAAAACATCCAAGCCAGGCTACATTTTGCAAAAACACATATGAAGTCTCCCAAAAGCATGTGGGAAAAGGTGTTATGGTCTGATGAAACCAAGGTTGAACTTTTTGGCCATAATTCCAAAAGATATATTTGGCGCAAAAACAACACTGCACATCACCAAAAGAACACCATACCCACAGTGAAGCATGGTGGTGGCAGCATCATGCTTTGGGGCTGTTTTTCTTCAGCTGGAACTGGGGCCTTAGTTAAGATAGAGGGAATTATGAACAGTTCCAAATACAAGTCAATATTGGCACAAAACCTTCAGGCTTCTGCTAGAAAGCTGAACATGAAGAGGAACTTCATCTTTCAGCATGACAACGATCCAAAGCATACTTCCAAATGAACAAAGGAATGGCTTCACCAGAAGATTAAAGTTTTGGAATGGCCCAGTCAGAGCCCAGACCTGAATCCGATTGAAAATCTGTGGGGTGTTCTGAAGAGGGCTGTGCACAGGAGATGCCCTCGCAATCTGACAGATTTGGAGTGTTTTTGCAAAAGAGTGGGCAAATCTTGCCAAGTCAAAATGTGCCATGCTGATAGACTCACACCCAAAAAGACTGAGTGCTGTAATACAATCAAAAGGTGCTTCAACAAAGTATTAGTTTAAGGGTGTGCATACTTATGCAACCATATTATCTTATTTTTATATTTTTTCTTTTCTCTACCTAAAAGATTTCAGTTTGTTTTTCAATTGAGTTGTACAGTTTATAGGTCACATTAAAGGTGGAAAAAGTTCTGAAATGATTTATCTTTGTCTCATTTTTTTACAGCACAGAAACCTGACATTTTAACAGGGGTGTGTATACTTTTTGTATCCACTGTATATGGGCATATATGTGAGATTATGCACAGGGGACCAGAAAGTAGGCCCGGCATATTAAAGACAAACCCCTTAAATACAATGTGAACAAAGACCTTTGGACGGAGGAAAGAATAGCAGGACTTGCCATGGGGAACAATTACAAATAATATTTTCCATCCTTTAAAATATATGCAGTGGCTCTGCTGTTTTATCTACCATTTTGGTTTTTGATAATCAGTTTCCTGAGGTGGAAGGAGACTTTGAAGATGTCTCTATCTGTACAGTGGAGATGCTGCAGTTAAGACTGCCAGTATTTCTGACAGGAGTAATGAAGCTCTCATTAGAATGCAAGGACATACCCAGCTGAGAACGTATCAGAAAGGCTTAGCTCAGTAAAAAAAAGGAACTATATTGTAAGGAATAATTACATAAATGTATATGGTGTGCTTATTTTTTCTGTTTTTAAAAAATATGTTGCCATTACCAAGTTTAATCATTAAAAATACTATATAGATACCAAAGTGCTCTTTATAGGACCAAAGTGCTCTTTTAAGCCAGTAGTACAACACATGTAATTTGGTACTTTATGAAAATACAATTATACAAATTCTTGATGTCTTACCCCAAAATCTGCAGCACTGAGTTTCTGCCCTCCAGTATGCGCTGCTCCTTTTAATCTTTTCCTTAGTATTTTGCTGTGAAGGTAATGGGTACGCTCTGAATCCTTACTTGGATAGAACGAGGCTGTCACCAACAATTTGATTTGTATCAGAAATGCTGAGAGCAGCCCGAGCATGAACAACACTAGGACGATGATGCCAAGAGGGATCCAGGCCTCAGAGAGGGGGGCCTCGGCCTTAGGAACGCACTGGGGTTCAAACAGATTGATCTGGAGCGATTCCTTGTACGTCTTATCCTACACACACAAACAGAACACAAGTGGAAAAGAAATGGAGGGATACGCGTGGATAACAGAATTTAAAAGGAACACTGTATATATATATATTTTTTATTATTATTATTTTTTTTGTTTTTGTTTTATGTGTTCATGATACTTTGGAGAAGTTATGGAGAGTTTAAATTTCTAGAGAGCAGTGCTTACAGCTATTGTTTCAACAGCCTGCTTCAGGGTCTGTGAAGTAGATATAACAGCGCCTCGTGACCTCTGTCTTTTCTTTACTGCCCTACCCCTGCCTCCACACATAGATAAAAAAAAAGCATATCCTCTTTACCCAAATCTTGGTAAGTGACAAACACAACATGGATTCCCTTGTTCATAAGTCTTTATAAAATTGTTATTTTTTTTTTAAAGTATATTTGCCCGTGGGTTACTCATGGCTTGTGCATGTTTCTTCCACTAGAGTGGTCCTTGAAATTATTTGGCATTTAGTTTACTTCTGTAAACACATGAACTGAAAGTCTCCATGTGAAAAATGAATTTGACATTGTACAGCCAATATGGAGTTTCTCATACAAAGCTTTCCTTGATATGTTTTCCAGCATCTGATTTATTCCTAATATCAATATTATACGCGGTCAAGAAGTCTAAAAATGGTATCCTAACTCTGCTTCTTTGAAAGATACAGGCATAGTAAAACAATGTTATCTTGAATGCAAATTTGGATTTGACATAAGGTATGTGCTGGACCATTTAAACAAGGGTCTATATTAAATCATCTAGTCCAGGGGTGGGCAAGTCCGGTCCTAGAGAGCCCCACACAGGCCAGTATTTGAGGATATCTTTTCTGTGCACAGGTGAGTCAAGCAGGATGACTGAAGAAGCAAATTACTCACCGTTAGGCAGCAGGTATATCCTCAAATCCTGGTATGTCTGAGGCTTTCCAGGCCTGAACTTGCCCATCCCTGGTCCAGTCAATCCCTCAGTGGAATGTAAAATAGGGATTACTAGCACCATTGTGTCTGTAGGTGTCAGGTTGTTATCAAGGTGCCAGTTTTTTTCTACAACAATAAACAAAATCTAACAAGAAGGGTCCGATTTACATATCTGGCACCCCTAGAAACAAACTCCTTAATGGCAACTGGGTGCTCGATCATATGTGAATCTCTGTATTCCTACGCTGCTGTATGTCAAAAACAAAATTGTGCTGTACTAATTCTAATATACAAATATAAATACCGTATATACTCGAGTATAAGCCAAGGCACCTATTTTACCACAAAATACTGGGTAAAATGAGTGACTCGAGTATAAGCCGAGGGTGGGAAATGTGCTGCCCCCTGTGTTTCCCTCTCTCTTTCCCGTGTCTCTTATCCCCTCTACCTTCCCTGTGTCTCTTCCCCCCTCCCTTATCACCCTCCTCAATCCCCTCCTCATTCTCAACCTCCCTCCTCAACCCAACTCCTCATCCTCAACCTCCCTCCTCAACCTCAACCCCCCTCCATAACCTCAACCCCCCTCCATAACCTCAACCTTCCTCCTCAACCTCCCTCCTCATCCTCAACCTCACTCCTCATCCTCAACCTCGCCCCTCATCCTCAACCCCCCCATCCTCAACCTCCCTCCTCATCCTCATCCTCAACCTCGCCCCTCATCCTCAACCCCCCCATCCTCAACCACCTGCTCATCCTCAACCTCCCTCCTCATCCTCAACCTCCCTCCTCATCCTCAATCCCCTCCTCATCCTCCCTCCTCAACCCCCCTCAACCTCACTCCTCAACCCCTCATCCTCCCCCCTCAACCCCATCCTCATCCTCCCCCCCATCCTCAACCCCCTCCTCAACCTCAACCCTCCTCCATAACCTCAACCCTCCTCCATAACCTCAACCTCCCTCCTCATCCTCAACCTCCCTCCTCATTCTCAACCCCCTCCTCACCCTCCCTCCTCAACCCCCCTCAACCTCACTCCTCAACCCCCTCATCCTCATCCTCCCCCCTCAACCTCCCATCCTCATCCTCCCCCCTCAACCCCCATCCTCATCCTTCCCCCTCAACCCCCCATCCTCATCCTCAACCCCCCATCCTCAGCCCCCATCCTCAACCCCCCACCTCATCCTCACCCCCCCATCCTCAACCCCCCTCCTCATCCTCAACCTCCCTCCTCATCCTCAACCTCCCTCCTCATCCTCAACCTCCCTCCTCATCCTCAACCTCCCTCCTCATCCTCAACCCCCTCCTCATCCTCCCTCCTCAACCCCCTCAACCTCACTCCTCAACCCCCATCCTCATCCTCACCCCCCCATCCTCAACCCCCTCCTCAACCTCAACCCCCCTCCTCAACCTCAACCTCCCTCCTCCTCATCAAAAAACCCCTCCTCACCCCCCTTAACCTCAACCCTTGTGGACTCATTTGTATGTTCCTGCCCAGTTTCCCACAAACAGTATATCAATTAAATTTAAACATATTGCTATGCACATTATGCACACTTCCCAGAGAGGAGCTCCTAGACAGCTGCCTTTTTTGCCTAGTTATTAATCCAGCCATGCTTCCCAGTCACCTGTATATTACACCTTAGCATAATACACATAGTAAAAGTACATTCAGAATAAAAAAAGCTAAGTTACCCATGTGCCTATATATTCCACATAATACACAAGGAAAAAACAAACAAATTACCACACCACACACAACTTGTATGGTATTCATCACTTTCTTCTATATCAGCAGACACACCAGTTCATCATACCATCATATCGGTATAAATCACTATCCTTTATTGTATACTCTATATTACATGAAATAAATACTTACATAGAAAAATACTTTCATTGGGACAATGATGGGCGATAGCTGCTGAATGTGTTTGCTTAATGTAATAATTAGCCAGTAGAGTACAAAATCTACGAATGATAGTAAACTCCAGATAAAAATATTTGCAAACACAGGAATGAAATAGAGAATCATCTTTTTCTTCTCTCTGGTTGTGATTTTCAGACTAGGGATCCTAATATAATTTTTCTCCTCCTGTTTTGTAAGAGGAAAAACACTAGCACGATTTTGCTGTTTTCTGCGGCCATCAAACTCCACAAATCTGTGAGTAATATATGAATTCTCAAATTTGTTACTGTTATTATCCAGGAATTTTTTAAGAAAGAGTCCATTTCCAACAAGCATCAAGATAGCTCCAGACAAGAGGAGAACCAAGTTTCCCACATGGGAGCCAAGCTGTAGCACTAAAGATACATTATCCGTCACATTTTGAATTTGTTGTTTAGTTTCGTTTAGCTTGAATTTTAGACCGTCATCATTGATCAAAATGTTACTCTCAAGAGTGTCAGTTATTGAAATGATATCAGTATATGGATTAAAGAAGTCCTTTGTTTGGTTGAATATCCAATATACTGCTTGTATGTACAACTCAAAAGGCATTAACCTAAGGGAGGAACGTTTGGCTTCCAAGTTGCACGTAATGCTGTCTGCCATGCTTTTGAGATTGGTGAAGATATTTTTGACATTGAAAAAAACAATTATGCCAGTCCCTGCTGTTAAAAGAACATTTCTGCCTTGCCTCATTCCACAAGACAGAAGAAAAAGGATGCTCACACAACGCACAGACTTGAAGAAAAACAAGATAGTTGATACAATGATTCCAAGAAGACAGGCGATGGCCAGGGACACAAAGTAGTTGAACACCAATGAAAGCTTGAATATAAGAAATAGGCCACCACTTGTTGTTAGTCCAAATGCCAAGCATAATAGACAGAGATATAGTGTATTCTTCCATCCAGGTTCTCTCTCCAAAACAAAAATATTCATAGTATTTGAAAGCACCAACATAAACATTGTGAAATCAGCCATATTTGTACAACAAAAATTTCCAAAAATATTTCTGTTGATATAATACTCGGCTGTATTACTACTATGTTGCCTTTCTTATCTGTTTTTATGACTATATATTTTGTAGGAAAGAGTTAGATTTATTTTTAAAAGAGCAGTATTGTATCATGTCAATCTGTTACAGGAAAAGGGAGGAGATAACATATTTATCATTAATATATCACTACAAAACCTCCAACCACAGTTACCATAAAAATCAGGAACTGGCTTCTTAAAAAAACAACTGTGAGTAAGAAACAGGAACATCATTCACTACAGTTTTTTCACAATCTATTTGTTGATGTATATGTTAATTACGAAAGTACATTTTAAAATGATTTTATATCCTGATATATTTTGAGTCATTTGATCTATGACAATATTTGAAACTTGTGCTGTTTCCTTTTAACATTACAATTTATACAGCGCTACGGAATATGTTGGCTCGTTGCAAAAAAAAAATAATACAGCGATCACCCCTCACGTGTCCTCTGTCAAACTTTACTCATAGTAAACAGTCTTGGGAACTCCCAAAGTTTAACCCTAATATTCCGACTTGGCCTCATATTCTGAAGGTACTGTACATCATTGTAAGAAACCGGTGGATTATGCAAGGAATCACAATTAAAGGGTCACTTTAGTGTGCTTAGAAATGGCTCTATAAAATAGTTAAAGGACCATTTACCTCACTATAAGTGCTTCATTGTGTGAAAGAGTACAATATTCTTTGTTAAAGTGAACTGTTGTTTTTTAAAAGAGCTTTTTCTTTTTAAATAAGCTAAGAAATTAAAATTTGCAGTCTTAGGTTTGTTTACAGACACACTGCAGACTGCCCCATGATTTACAGCATCTACCGACAATGGATGTTCCAAGCTCTGTAAACAGAAAGAATGATGGTTTTATTCTCTTTCAGGAATGTAATCAGCTATCAATTAACCCTCAAGTAACATATTTGTGAGTTTCTAGCAGTCATTTCCCTGCACAGATTAATTTGTGAATGGCTAACCCTCTTTCTGATCTGCTTTCTGCACACAGCTCTTGCTGTTAGTCTCTCTGGAGGCATGCCTAATTCACATGTAAACAATACTTAATTTATTATTTTTTTCTGTAAAAAGGGTACCTATTTCAAAAATGATTTCAACATATTTTCAGGATTACATTACAGTGATGTGCTCCACGTCGTTCTGAATTAATTGCCCCTATAAGACAGGCTTTGATAAGAAAAAAAGCCAACACTTTATTAAACTTTTGCTGTCGATGTAGACAAATAATATTTTTTTTTAATAATACCTTCAGGCAGTATGTGTTCCACCTCCTGAATGATGTATTGTCTCTGGAGTGGGAGCCACCCACAAGTATACATAGAGTATGATAGTGGGAGGTGACTAGAAAGTGTATTTGTGTACATTGCTAGCAGCTCACGTTTTTACCACTGCCTGCTACTTAAGTGTGTTTTACAGAGTGTTATTAAAAGGTTTCAGATTGGTTCTTCCCTGAGGGAGGCTCGCACTCCAGAGACAAAAAGATGTCTGTTGAGCATATAGTATCCCTGTAAAGTTCAATTTTTGCTCTTTTGGCTGATTCGGTCACAGCTGATTCATTTTGATGAAAACACATGCAGTTTTACCTGCCACAGTCTCATTGTGTAAATAGAATCTTCATGGACATTTAAACCTCAGGAATTTTATCATTAGGAACCAAAATTGTAGATCAAAATTAAACTGTGTATTTTATTAGTACAGTCCAAAAACATTTTGTCTATTTTCAAGTGTATATTTTTTATATAGGACCACAATGGTGCTTTAATGTAATATCAATATAAAAATATTCAAAATAACACTGTGTATACCTTGGATATAAACATCTCACTGTGTGCATAGTAATAGGTATCTGCAATTAGTACTGCATCACTGGTTATACCATACCACTGCCACAAATCTGTATAAATACTGTGAGTACCGTGCCTTCAGTACTGTATAACCCTTCATAGCCTGCCAATGCTACATCTCTGACAAGGTTATGCTTTCAGTATTGTTACACCATGTTTACTCTGCCACATCTTTTGTCTATCAACAAAGGTGGAAGATCTTTTATTCAGTGGGCAAATAAGTATTTATTAATATATCAACATTTTTGATTATGAAGAATAGCACTAGATTGTTCCAGTAAGTGAACATAGGTGCACTGTATTTAAAACACTAACTTTCCCCTTCATGGTATTCCCTAAGGATTCATTTTCTTGGAGATCATTGAAGATCTGTTTACCGCTTCATCATGATGCAGACATATATACTTGCTTTAAAAAAGAAATTAAAGGAAAATTATTTTCACTTAGTATCTTCCATTTTAATAGATTAAATGGCAAATATAAGTACATAATATGTATTCCCAGGTGATAGTATGTGGCAAATATACAGGTATATTTACCTTAACCAATTAAAGGTAGTATATGTTGTACATGCACATTTTCCATACTAATTTACACATATGTGCTTGGCACAAACCCTTTCGATTGTAAGTTTGAGAGTTTTTCAATCTTGCAAGGTGCTTTGGAGAAAGCACTTTGGACACCGAATTCTAAGCTCAAAGACATGGCCCTCCATCCTTTGCAATGTGTTAATACTGCTATTGTTTTTGCCTTGATTGTAACCCATGTAAAGCGCAACGGAATATGTTGGCGTGTTACAAATAAACTATAATAATAATAATAATAATAATGTGCCCGATTACCAACATGACAAGGAAGATGCCCAATTCCCAAAATGATGAGGAAAGGCTCCAATTCCAACAACATGAAGAAGAAGGTCTAGAGTTTCTAATATTAAAAGGAATGTATCCAATTTCCAAAATGTAGAGGCAGATACCCATGTTCAAGGTCCCCAAGAGTCATCACTCATCTAATAGCAGATTCCATAGTCTACAATAAAAGACTGGACAGAAGGATATTGTCAGTATATTAGAAGTTTAGGTTTCATCTTTGGTTGAAATTATGGATACCTGAGCATTCAAATACATACCAAGCCACAAAGAAAAACACGCAGAATGCTGCAGTGTATATAATGATCAACAGGTGCAACACACACAGGAAGCTTTGGATAACTAACTACATACACTGCAATGATGCTAGCCACAAAGAAAGAAGAGAGACCTGCAACCAAAAGGAGATCTCTCTGTTCTCATCATGTACAAAACCAGTCCAGCACACTGAGCTAGAAAATACTGGGAAATGAAAACGGAGTTAACTGAACTGGGAAACTACACTGGGGATTGTGAATTAAGTCTGATGATCCAAGTGGACCAAGATACAGATATTTTAAAGAACTAACCTTCTAATTGTTGGAATATTTTTAGAACATTTTTAGAAAGGGGGTGCCATCCATATATCATTTGCACAAGTGATTGGCTGGTACATAGTTACATAGTAATTGAGGTTGAAAAAATACTTTTAGTTCATCAAGTTCAACATTTTTGGATCTCCTCTGATCTGCAATATGCAGATTAATTGTTAATTGTTCCAAAGGAAGGCAAGCAGAAAAAAAAAACTGTGACATTTTGCCAGTTGTCTCAAAAGGGAAAAAAAAAAAAAAAAAAATTCCTCCTTGACAGATGCTGATGATCGGAGTCCTCACACGATGAATACTCCCTCTCTAATTATCTTGGATAACCCTGAATGCCCTTTTTGATTATAAATAAATGCAGTCCCTTTTTAAAGTTATCTATCAAATCCACTGTCACCACCTCTTTTGGTAGATAATTCCACAGATTAAACACCCTTACTATGAAGAACCCTTTTCTATATTTAAGGTGGAATCTTTTTACTTCTAACCTCAAAGAATATCCTCTTGTCAGTTGGAAATCTCTTGGCAAATCTAAATCTTTATACTGCCCCTGGATGTATTTATATAAGGCACTCATATCCCCTCGTAGATGCCTTTTTTCTAGAGAAAATAAGTTTCATTTGGTTAGTCTTTCTTCATAACTTAGCCCCTCCATTGCCCTTATTAGTTTTGTAGCCCTTCTCTGTACTTTTCCCAGCTCTAAAATGTCCTTTTTATGAAGTGGTGCCCAAAATTGTAATCCATATTCCAAGTGAGAGCGTAATAGAGATTTGTATAGTGGCAGAATTATATGTGCTTCCTTTGCTTCTATACCCTTCTTAATACATGCTAATATTTTATTTGCCTTTGCAGCTGCTGCTTGGCATTGACACTGCTACCTAGGTGGTTGTCCACAAGCACTCCCAAATCCCTTTCAATATCTGATACCCCTAGATTTGCTCCATTAAGAATATAAATGGCATGGCTATTTTTACTTCCCAGATGCATAACTTTACATTTACTTGTATTAAATCTCATCTGCCATTTAGTCACCCATTTCTCTAATTTATGCAAATTCCTTTGGAGGGAAAGTACATCATTATCTGATTTAATTACGGTACCTTGCACAACTTCATGTCATCGGTAAAAATGGAGATAATACTTTCCAATCCTACTTCTAAGTCATTAATAAATATGTTAAAAAGAAGAGGACCTAATACTGAGCCCTGAGGAACCCCACTTACCACATTAGTCCAATCTAAGTATGTTCCATTTACCACAAGCCTTTGCTTTCTGTCCTTTAGCCAGCTCTCGATCCATGAGAAGATATTTACTGCAATTCCTGTATCAAAAGCCTTTGCAAAATCCAAAAAGACTACATCCACTGAGTTACCTTAATCCATGCATAAGCTTCAGTCTTTTAGGTAGGTAGGATAAGCTTACTTGGTGGTCTTGGTGGTAAAATATTTATTTCACTTCTGAACAAATAACACTATATCCTCTGTGTAACGGCTAGGAGGAGAACTGTGAGAAAAGTCATGTCATAAAAAGCTGCCTTTTCCTTAAACTTTGTACTATCATTTTGTGTTTAATATTGTTTACTTTTCCAGCTCACTCACCCTTTAAAAACCCTCGGATCTCTTGGCATAGCCTTTTACACTAATCAAGTATTATGGTGGACTATGTGCCTATGTCGGAACTAGGCACCGCATTAATGAAGTGGATTGTGTCATCTTCACCTTAGTGATTGAAAGCGTGAATGCCAAAACTGATGCAGTCATAAAGTTTTTAAAGATGAACCAGTTTAGGCATCCTTTGTCTGAGCAGGGCTCTGTGAAGGTGCTACTACAATATGTGACTTGTTAATATTTTGATCCCCATCTGCTTGTTATATGGGCTCTATTAAATTCCAAGCCTGCAGTGGCCATTGTACAGCCCATATGTCTGCGCGATGAAAAATCTCAGTAGTTACAGAGCTATTAAATTAGACAAGCCCATATCTACAGACCTGAAGCCTTAAACACGTAAACCCTATTTCCATATGTAAGCATTTCAGGGCTAGCAAGCCTGTAGTTACAGTTTACACAGAGCCAATAGTGAATGAAACAGTCATCATAAAAGGCCCTCAGCACACAAATACCGCTGCCACATGGGGTACTTGAAGCGCAGCACCTAAAATTCATCTTCCAATTTGATTGACAGATATTTCAGCCAATCACAATGGGATACGCTCCTATGTCCCACTCTGATTAGCTGAAATTTGAATGACAGATATTTCAGCCAATCAGAATGCTCCAATGCAATTTATATGCATTTGCGGCGGGGACCTCCTCAAGGGAGGAGTTCTTTTAGTATTAGTGTTTTCTTTTTAGAGCGTCAGGTTTTTGTTTGGATGGCCCTTTTTTGGCCAAGAAAATGGGTACATTGGCTTCAACCAAGAAAGAAGAGGACAGCCTGACTAATCCAGGGCAGAAGATTGAAGACCAGGGCATCAGTGATCAATGCTGGAGGGGCATTTTGGCCAGGTAAGTGGACTAATTAACCGTTTCTTTTTTTACAGGTTGTAATTCTTTTTTTTATTTTAATAGTGTTTTTTTATTTTGGAAAAATATTTATTTTCTGTAATGTAGGTTTTATTTTATTTTCTGTAATGTATTTTTAATTTTATTTTTTGGAATTAGTGTTTTTTTTATTTTCTGTACTTAGTGGGGAGTTAGGGATTTAGGAGTTAATAGGGGTTAATAGTCTAGGAAAGGGTTAATAGTGTAGTGCTTAGACTTTGTGTCATGTGGGTCCTGGAGGACCCTCATGGCACTTATAGTGGTCATGTAGGGGTTATAGTGTCCAATAGGGATCTATATAGACTCCTATTGGACTGATGGGGTTAATTAGGAGCTCATGGTGGTCTGTATAGACCTCCATTAGTGATGGGGATAATAATAAGTTCTGCAGCGGGTCCTTTAAGGACTCGCAAGATGGGAATTTTGAAATTTACATGCTGCGGGGGTCCCAATCGGGACCCCCACAGCAAGGGTTAATGTAGGGACACTGCGGGGATCCCTATGGGGCCCCCGAAGCATAGGTTAATTTTAGGTGCTGCACTAAAGCATGTGGCTTTAGTTTGAAAGCGGGGGGGGAAGTTTAGGGGCCGGAGGGAGGTTTGGGGGCTGGAGGGGGGTCTCCTTTGCTGCTGCGGCAGCATACATAAGGCTCTTAAAGCCCTTGCGAGACCTATTTTGAACCCACAATATTTTGGACAACATTTGCGGGTTTAAACGCAGGTACGTCTTGGGGGAATTGGAGCAATTTAATAGGTATTGCGATTTACAGTGTTGACAAATCAAAAGCTTAGCTGGAATGGAGTTCAGATTTTAAAGGCCCGTAGGGTTTTTCCGCCTGTAACCCGCAGATCGTTTGCGGGTAGCTAAAAGAGGCCAATAGCAGTATCTTTTGCAGGCTACTTTATAGGCTACAATTTCTAAAATCGTAGCAAATTAATAGGGCTCTATGTCTTTCTGTCTCATGCCCAAGACTTTGGGCAAATGCAGCTGGATCCAGGTTTGAGTAATAGCCTTATTACTCTACCTCAGTCCCTTGAGTCCTACTTCTGTTGAGCACCCACCAGCCTTACATATATCTATCCAATAAAAATAAATCATCACAGATTTGGAAGCGCCTGGTCAGATAAATAATAGTGCAAAGGATACTGAAGTGCAAGAAAAACTGGGACCATAATTCCAACCTGGTTTGTAAAGTTTCACAAGAGTAACATACATGCTAAATTCAGTATATTCACTTTATTAACTCGATGCATTTTTTTGAATGAAATAGGAACTAGAATAATGTAGTTCCAACCTGACAGGAGGTAAATGTCAGACATTTCTCTTTTTTACACCTTGATGACTGCTATATAATTTCACAGGCTATAATTTCTTAGAATGATGAGCACAAGAAGATGTGATAGATTGACACGAGTAATTACAAGGACGTGAAAGACTGAGATGTGAATATGCCCATAATATCAGTATTTAGCTATGGAATTATGTGTACATTTACATAAGAGATTAAAAGGGCATATTAAGACATTTCTTCACGTTTAGGCAGTTGTGTTTGAGTCCTTCAAATAAAATATTGTCTATAATCAATCTCTTGTTCATACATCTATATAATTATCCTTCCATGAAGGAAGTAACCAACGAGCTTCCAGTTATAGCAGTTTTCCAAGAGAACTCAGAAAGATAGACTTGTTACAGATGGACCTCATTGTAGCTATTTCTGTAAAGCAATTCAATTAAATCTTAATGATTTGGTATGTTTTTTTATCCTTGATTTAAATTTTCTATAGGCTCTAACAATTTACATTCTTCAGCTGGTACTCATTAAAACATTAATATTCCTACAAATAAGTGGTAATAATTCCTTTAGATTAGTGGTGTATCACAGTTGATCTGGTAGCCATATGCAACTCTGAGAGGCTTCCCATCCCTATGGCGTCAAGAGAAAATATCTCTCCTCCACACCACACTACCCCCTCAATACTTTCACTGTAGTCCACCTTTAAAGGGCCACAGCAGAGAACCAAATTATGGTAAAATATTAAAGTAACAATAAAAATATTTACATCAGTAATTTATTAAAAATTTAATTTAGTAATAGAAAAACAGCTTTTAATTTACTATACTTATAATCAGTTTAAGAGATAGTCTCAGTAGACTGGCCTTGTTATCAACACCTAATTACAAACATGGCTGATGAATTGGTCTCTGGATGAATCGTTTTCTTTTACATATATATCTTAAAGGCATATGTAAGTGAGCTGGATTATGCATGCATCCGATAGAGGAGAATTAGTAGTGGATGAAAACATGTGTTATATAGAAAAGTTCAGTTAAGCTGGGTACACACAGGAAATACAGCAGGGTACATATTTTGGCCTTTCTGGTACAGAGCACAGGAAGTAACTGTTGCAGTTCTTGTACTGAGCACATGCCAGAAGCCACTGAGGTGAAGAATGATACAATGTATTAGCCTGATTCTGAATTTGAATGTTATGCTAATTCTGGTGGGATTTTCTAGGGGTGTACACAATTACATGCAAATTCAAAAAAACATAGGACATTTTGCTAACTTCAAGGTTTAATTTATGTTTATTTTGGGATATTTTCATGCAAAAAAAATTACTTATTCTCCTCTATCAGCTGCATTCATAATCCAGCTCACTTACATATCCCTTTAATGCCACTCTCTTCCAGACACCATATTGTTCAGTCTGCCTCACTGGTCTGTCTCTCTGGTTTCATGAGCCCACTGCTCCATTTCCACAGCTAAGGTATTGAGGACTGAAGACTTCGGCTACACTGATTATATCTGTTTTTATAACGACTGACATTGGTAATTTCCCTGGATATATCCCGTTGTGTGTGCGCATGAAATCGCCAGCACTGACAGCTGCAGTGGCAGCAAGTATCCGCGAGACGGCACCGTCAGGTTTCAGGGAAGGCCTATAATTATTCCCGCCTCCGACGTGGCATAACTCGACGGATCTGAATTAACAGCCAGGCCAATGCTAAGGTCAGGACGGGCACTTGGCCCTCGAACGCCTCTCATAACTCAAGGCCTCTTCTGTCGGCACGCTTAAAAAGCAATGTGCAGCAGTATTCCGAAAATCGGCAGCACCATCTAGCAGTTGACGGCGGAACTACTGCTGCCAAATTTTGCGAAGGGGAAGAGGGAAAGGACCGTTTCCCTGGATAAAATGGTGTACCTCTGTAATTCTTTGTAACCTCCCCCCACTATTTGCATATCCTGTGTTTATAGTCTTTAACTTACACATTCTAAAGCAATTCCCACTCTCTTCCAGACACCATATTGCTCACTCTGCCTCACTGGTCTGCCTCTGTGGTTTCCTGATCTCAATCCCCTCCCTGCCCCTCACCCACCAGTTACTCTTAATTTATTGATTCACCCTAATTCTTTACAGCTGATCAATTAGCAACACCTGCTAACTAGTCATATTAATCCTTTACACAATGTTTCCTCTTGCCTTTTTCTTCCTCATATGCCCCTGCCTTTTCCTCAGGCTCTTCTTTTCAACTGTTCCCCTTCTTTGCTCCAACATAACCATCTCACCTTTCATGCCCTCCTCTCCTCTCTTATGCTCCCACAAGCTACTTTTAGCTAAGCTGTGTTCAAAGTGTGTGTCTCCTGAGTTTCCCACTTGCAGTTTACATTATCCAACCACTAGTGGCAGATAACATATTGCAGAGCCATTCACTTCACAATGACTTTACATCAGATCCCTTCCCTCTCCAAATAATAAATAACCTTCTAATTGTTCACATCTTCCTACCTATGTAACGCTCACTTCCTTCCTGAACCTTGCTAGTCCTTGTCTGCTCCTCCCCTTTCTGTCTCTTAAATACCCTTTAGATTGTAAGTAGCGAATTTCCATTCTAATTAGGTGCTTTGTGGAAAAATCACTTTTACAAGACTTGAAGCTCAAAACATGGCCCTCCGTTTTCTACAGTTGTTAATATTTGTATAATGTTGTATATTTCCTTTTTCTTAACCCCTATACAGCGCTACGGAATATGTTGGCGCTATACAAATAAAAGATAATTTATATATAAACTTATTATGTATATATAATATAAATTATGGGTCAAAGCTCACTGGAAAGACATACTGCTCCATAGCCCAGCTCTAATGGCCAAATCTGGTAATGCATGATTATGTTTCATTTTGCTACTTTTTGTGTCCCCTATTCATTTAATCTGTGTGGGATTTGTCCCCCATCCCATCAGTCGCTATGCACCTGTTTGCTTGACTTGAATGACTGGCAGAATGTAGTAAATTGAAATCCATTTTTACACGACTAAATGACACAATTTAATGGTAATCTCATACTATAAATATGACACTTTAGTTGTCCTTTAAGGGCACCCTGTTCCAGATTAGATTTCCAGCTAACAGTCAGGTTCATGTTTCCCAACAGTCCCTCTTGCCATTATAGTTAGATTCTTAGAGATAATGGATTAACCAAAGATCTAAAGTAAGTATCAATCTATAGTAATTTTATAAAAATGATTCTTAATCAGTTATATATGTCCTAAAATGTCCATTTGGCAAGGGACATGTTTCTCAGAACACAAGCCATTCATTCTGAATTGTGACACACAAAGCAGGCCCAGATTCCCTCCTTGGGCACCATATCTAAGTGTTTAATCATAATATCTCTCAGTAAAATGGCAGATCATCGAACAAGTTAATGTTCCACCTTGAGGCAGTGATAGAAGAGAATTACTGTTCAAACATGAAGTGCGTTGGATACTCTGTTTGGTTACCCTTGTCCCACGAGGGCTTTATGACAAATGGAACCTAAGATGTTTTCTATAAACATTTTAACACTGGTTATTATTTCTTACCCCTGTGAGGCCCAGTTCATTGTAATGGCACTGACTATGTTTGAAATACATTATATTGTGACATAGTTATTTATTATTATGTCACTTACTAATATTTGTGCTTGTGTTACAATAACTTGCAACCTTTGTAGTGGTCATTCTAGTTATTTAGATGCCCATTTGAAGCCTATATAAATATAATTGTTTTGCATTGATTAATAACAGTTGAGATATATATATATATCAAACAGGGAAGGGGTCTCTTAGTGAGGGGAGCTGTTATGGGAAGGGGTCTTGGGGAGGGATCCAGAGTGAGTTGGGGGGAGCACAAAAATATTTTCATTACCAGGCCCTCAATTCACAAGCTCCACTGCTGACAGTGGTAGTCTATCTATGATGCAACTTTAGGTCAATATCAGAACATTTTATTGGGTATCCATTATCTGGACCTTTAAACCCTCTCTACAACACCACAATCCCATGTTGAACCTCCTGGTCACACAGTGTGATGCCACATGGTTACCACTGATAGTAAACTTTGATATAGACATGGATTACAGTCAAGAATGCAATCCTAATGCATTTAACCGTGCAATCATTTGAAGGAAGTCTTAATTCTCACAGTATAGTATTCTATGTCAGAAGATAAAATAAGGAGCTAATGGAAGTGCAGAGCTTTCAAGAGTAGCACATTACAATACCAAGCAATATTTATTTCTACAACATTAAATATAATTTTGACGGCAACCATTATTAGCAATTTTCGTCAATGCCTTTGTATCACTGATATACAGTTTCTATATTTAAGTTATTTCCTTCCATTTCCATTCATTTCTACAATCTAAATATGTGTTCATATCGCTAAGAGCTCTGACTCTTGGATACATCATTCTGTTTCATAAAATCACTACAATTCCTGCATTCAAAGCTAAACTATCCAACTGAGTCAAATGAAAAAAATAACTCTTAAGGAATTAAAAGCCTAAGAAGTTACTTGCATGGATACGATTGTTGCTATTATAATTTCAATTAATATAATACTCACCGTTTTGAAAACTTAGGGTTTGACAAAACTAGTACAGTTGGAGTTACAGTTACACAGCAAGTAGTCTTTAGTGAGTATTTGTCATCTAGAGCTCAAAGAATTAACCCATTAATGTATATGAACATAATATATATTATTGGCATGAAATTACTGCGCAAGGTATTGAGGTATGAACACTGATATAAAAGGACTTGCTATTATAGACATATCTTACATGATTATATTCCTAGCAGGAAAAGGCCCAGCAATGGGGTAACATATTTCCATTGGGCAGCAGACTGCCTCAAGATGATGATGTCATGGAATGGTGTAAATTGGGCTGGCACTGACATAATCCCACCAGTTAGACCTCAGTCCGCGCACGGGGTTTCTTTCCACATCTCACTGGCTAGAGTAGACAGAACGTCTTTGTAGCCCGCCAGCAGATCAGAAAGCCCCAAATAAATCATGGAGTCCCAGCACCTAGGAAAGGAACAGAATCCTATACTTACGTCCTAAACAAGAAGACTCTCTTTATTGAATAATTATAGTGAAAATACAAAGGTTTCATTAGACATTAACCCAAAGTAACTAAACAATGGTGAGATTAGATATTATAATAAGGCAACAGAGGTCTGCAATCTCTACCATTGTTTAAGAGAAACTGCAGCATTGTGTAAACTCCACAGGAGAGGTCTCTAAGATATTTCTTTGCAAACAGTAACTTGTTTATACCTCGAAAGTCAAGGTCACATATTATAACTTGACAAGCTGTTAACTACAAGTACACTGCAGGAATATAACACAGTAAAGCAACTACCCCGATATAACTTGAATAAACCCTTTGGTCTAGAGGCCTAACCCAAGGTGAATAATCCACACACCCCTAAATGGCACAGGCGGGGTCATGACAATGTGCTCTATGCATGTTTAAATGAGGCACTTACCCACTGTACAAGACAGCTTTTGAAAAATAGTTTAGGTGAGAATTGCAATGTCGGCAAACAGAAGAGTCTTGGTTCTCTGGAACTGATCTTAATTTAAAAGCAACTTCTCTGCCAAATGCACTAAGCTGAAACTGCACAGGAGCAATGTATCTGTCTGACCGCTTTTGTTAGAATTAAATCAGGAAGCCAACCACTCCGCCAAATCAGTCTCCTGATAATGCAGATAAATAATACGTACGCCTTCAAGAGCCGATAAACCATTCAGAGCTGCATTGAGGCCGCTGTCCAAGGTGCTGCAGGAAATGATAGAATTCCTTTTACCAGAATAATGGATGACTTACAGGATCACTGTAGTTCAAGAAAAACTTCATATGCTTGTGAAGTATGAAACAAACTAAGAACATTGGCAGCTGTGTAATCTGTGGGCGTAAAAGGCATTATTAGAGAGGGAGTGACAGAGGAGAGAAGAGGGAGATGATTTGTTACATATAATTAGACTTCTAGAATTTTACATTGTCATGCCCAGGGACTGACTGGACTGTTTTGGACCATGGCCTGGCCCTGAGCTGGCAATAAGTTACCCTGTTTATTATTATGGTTATGTATTTCTTAGTGCTTATGGTTAAAATATGATTACACTATTCTGCTGTATGCATTTTGGTTTATGCTCTGTATAGTTTAGAATGCCAGGGTACCTATGCTACTTGTTGTCATGCCCAGAGTCTAGTGAGTTTGCTAGAATAATATGCCAAGGCCTGAGATGATCAGTTCCTGCCCTGTGCAATCCAGTGGGACTTATATTGTTTTTTATTGTTTATGATTGGGTACAAATTATGTTTTATGTTATATCAAATTAGATATACTGGAGGCTATTGCATCGGCCAACGCCAAAGACTGTAGTCTCATAGATAATCCTTAAAGGCATATCTAAGTTTGCTGGATTTATTTCTGCACCTTAAGAGCATCTTATATGTATGCAGCACATCTCATAAAACATTTTATTTTTATTAATATCTAAAAATCCCTCTAATGATTATGTTGACATCCATACGGCAGTGTTGTCAGCCTCCCAGTCACTGCTGGGATATGTCTCATGCCTGTTTCCTGTCTATGCTTGTGCTGATGCCATAGCAACTAACATAGTGCTATGTCTCAAATCTTTCATCTAACAGGATTGGCCAAAATTAAGGAGGGGGTGTTAACCTTAATTTGAAACTGTCAGAAAGTACAACACATTTTGCTAACTTCAAGGTAAGTGTTTAAATGTTAATTTTGGTATGTTTTTCTTGCAAACATTTTTTTTTCATATACTATTAATTCTTCTCCATCAGATGCATTCATAATCCAGGAAACTTACATATCCCTTTAAACACACACTTCAAGATTACAGCCATGGCAACTAAAAGACCAGTAGTGGCAATTAAATTAGCATGGAGGCTGGACAGATGCCCCTACACAAAGGAGTTCATCACCAGATAAGGGTACATGAGCACTTATCTACATGACCCACTGCAGAGAGAATCTGACAACACTAGATGTACAGGGTCTCCCAGTGAACCAGGGGCAGGGTATTGCTAATTGGTATTTCCTCTCTTCTGTGTACCTAAGGAGTGGGGTATGTCGTGATTGGTCAGCCTATGGCTAGAAAACTGTATAAATGTGACAGTCTGAATAAAGGTGTGGTAGTTCTTTGGACTTACATAACCAAGGTGTAAGTGTTATTCTGTGCATTAATCCTAATATTCTAAGGGATTGTCTAGTGTATCCAGTGGTGGAGAATAGTCACAGTTGGTGGCTATTGTGTTCCTGATATCCTGGTCTTTTGAAGCAAGCTCCTGGGCGTGGTACTTGTGTTTGGTCCATCTTCTGCTATCAGAGGTGTAAAAGGACCGCATGATTCTGCTGGATAGGTTTGAACCAGGTGTTTACCAAGTCCAATTGAAGTAGGAGATCGTGACAGAAATCTTCTCTCTTCCGCCAAGCCTAGAGGAATATCAACATGCGTGAAATGATCACTTACACACATGTGCAATTATCAGGTTACCTGTACATGATATTAGATTGAAATAACTCTTTTAGCCTGATTCAATTGAGCAATTGTAAGTTACTGAAGGGCGTAAGTCAATTTGCTATTCAATTGGCATCTTTTAACGGGCTCCAAACGGTTTACGGGTTATGGCTTTGAAAACTCTGCGGTTGTTAAAACCAGAACTTACAGCCTCCCAAAGCTTTTGATCTTTCCCGTCCGCAAGAGTTCTGATCACTAAAATCACAAATCGCTATTCAATTGCTCCAATTCCTCAAGCCAGCAAATTTTTTCACACCCGTAACCGGAAAATGTAGGAGAAAATCCTATGAGTACTGGAGAGGACCCGCAAGGGGGTTTAACCCCTGTCTGTAGCACTGTAAATGCAAATAAAAAACAATACTGCCCTGTAAACAATGGGAAAGCGATGGAAGATATTAGAATTAATTGCACAACAGTCTCAAGCCCGCGAATCTACAATAAAAATAAAAACATTTTATGTGTCATATCAGGGTTATATCGATCTCGGGAATCAATGAGTTAATACATATCAGGCCACCCACATGTACTAGAACAGTATTGGCATTCATTTTTATTACCGTATTGGTCCGAATATAAGCCGCACCCGCATATAAGCCTCACCCGTAAAGTTCAAGGGGAAAAAATAGAAAAAAGATAGTTCTCAAATATAAGCCACACCTGTAAAATTGGAGAGAAAAAGACGCTCAAAGTGATCAGCCATTGCAAAAATCAGGCTTTCTAATTAGCACTGTAGCTTTTTTTGCAGGTTACAGGCTTTACAGGGTGTTAGAATCACTAAAACCGTAAATCGCTATTCAATACCGCAGTCTAAAGCACGTAAATCGGCACCCTTAACTTGCAATCGCGCAAATCGGCAGTAATTTTGCGTTCGCGAATAGAAGACGCAACAAGCAAAGTTCGCAAATCGCCAATGATTTTTTTACGGTCGCGAATATAAGCCGCACCCGTAACTCGCAAGCTCAAAAATCAGAAAAAAGGTGCGGCTTATATTCGGACCAATACGGTACTTTGTATTTTGCGTTTTTTTCCAAGTCCTATTGGATATCGGACCCCCAAACGCTAATTGATTGACATGTAACATCCATGTTTTACTGCCGTAATGATGGCGGTCTAATTTACTATTGGCTGTTTTGGCCTTGCGTAATTGATCATGTTCCCACCCTGAACTGCTACGTACGAGTTCATAGTTTAGAGTTTCGGCGTTCGGCTAGTAACTTGTAGGCTTGTTCAATTGAATAGCACCGGAATTGTAGCAGAGTTCAAGCCCGCAGCAACCCCGCAGACATACAGCCTATATACCGCAAGATGCTTCTAATTGAATCGGTCTCTTTTAGCCCTATTAAGTTCCCTCAACGTTGAAAAACGTAGCCTGTAACGTAGGCCACAAGCCTTGTCCCATAAAGCAACCCGTCAATGACTTGCATGGTAAGGGCAGGAAAAGGCTACGGGACGTGAAAATTCGAACTGCACACCCGCAAATCCTTTGATCTGTCAAGCCTGTAACTGTTATGTTTCCAATCACGCTATTAAATTGCAACAAATTCACTGGTGTCCGATCCCTTAACCCGCAAATGGAGCCCAAAAGCCAACGGATACTAGAGAGGACCCGGAAGGGGGGTAAAGTCCTATCCGTAGCACTGTAAATGCAAATATATACACACTACTGTACTTATAAGAAAAGGGAAAGTGATGTTAGGTATTAAAATTAATAGCACAACATTCTCAAGCTTGCAAATTGGCAATATAAAATAATTTAGTTCTTTTTCATTTCCGTGTTATATCGATCCTGGCAATCAATGTGTTAATACATATAATGGAATTTGCATGTAATAGAATATCATATTTACGGCTTTATCAATATTACATAACATCTGGAATGCGGGTCCGTTCGTAACTCGTAATTAAACCCCGTAAGACTTTGAAATCCAACCTCCATTTTTCTGTGACGTAATGATGATGATCTCGGTTTCCATTGGCTTCATCTAAACCTGTAACTACGGGTTTGACTAATTGATCATGTTCACGGCCGCGCATCCAACGTTCGACAAATGGTTTATGGTTTTGCATCTCAAGTCCGTAACTCGCGGCACATTCTAATTTAATAGCTATGTCTTACGCAGCCGAATTTCAAGCCCGCAGCCCTTGCAGGCTTACCGATGCCGCTAATTTAATAGACCTGTTTGTGTATCTTCTCTATCAACAAGGTAAAGTAATGAGCTTTCCATTACATTGAGTGAATGCTCTGATTCTAAATGTCACATTCTCATTGTACAGATACAAACTTCATGTTTATTCAAAGTCTCCCCCCACCTCAGGAAGTAGATCAATGGAAACTAACATGGTAGATTCCACAGCAGCATATAAAAAGTAGGAGTAAATAGGTTGTATTTTTTACATTTTAAAAACGTACTGTTTATTTTTAAGTGCGGTTATTCAAAAGTGGCTATTTTAAATTTATGTCCAAATTGAGAATTTACATATCAGGAAAACTATCTATAACTGGATAAAAATATAATAATGATACATTTATATAGAGAGCACTTTACTGGTTATGGAGCAGTGGCGTCGCTAGAGCTTTTGACGCCTGGGGCGGTCTCTGAAAGAACTATATATATATATATATATATATCCTCCCTTCTTTCTTTCCCTCTCACTCTCTCCCTCCTTATCTCTCTTCTTCCTCTCCCTTTTCTCTCTCCCCCTTCTGTCTCTCCCTCTCCCTCATCTATCTCTCTCCCACTCTGCCTTTGTCGCTCTCCCTCCTTTTTATCTCTCTCTCTCTTTCTATCTCCCTCCTTTCTCTCTCTCTTTCACTCTTCCTCCCTCTCTGCTCACTTTCTCTCTTCCTCCCCCTCTTCCGCTCTCCCTCCCTGTCTCACTCCCTCTTACCTTCTGTTTCTCACTCTCCCTCATTTCCCTCTCTCTCCCTCTCCTTCCTATCCCTCTATCTTCTGTCTCTCTCTCTCACCCTCTCTTTCCTTTCTCTCTCTCCCTCCTCTCTCTCACTCTGCCTTCACTCTTTCCCCTTCTCTCTATCTTTCTCTCCCTCCCTGGACTATCTCTCCTCTTGCCTCTCGCTTTCCTCTTCCTCTTCACTCCTTCTCCCTATATTTCTTCCCCTCCCTATGTCTCTCCTCACTTTCTACCTCCTTCTCTCTCCCTCCCTCTTTCCCCCCTCCCTGACACTCTCTCTCCCCCTTTTATCTCTCCCTCTGTCTCTATCTCTCCCCATCTCTCACTCAGCCTTTATTCTCTCTCCTTCTATCTTTCTCTTCCTCCCATCACTCTCTCCCCTCCCCATTCACGCTGCCTCCCTCCTGCACTCTCTCTCCATCTCTCTATCTTTCTCTCCCTCCCTTTACTCTCTCTCCCCTTCAATACTTCTCCCTATCTTCCTCCACCTCTCTACCTCTGTCCCTCACTCTCCCCTTCACTTTCTCTCCCTCTTACCTTCTGTCTCTCCCTCTGTCTCTTACTCTTCCTCCTTTCTCTCTCTCTCCCTCTCACTCTCCTTCTCCCTCTATCTTCTGTCTCTCTCTCCTCTCTCTGTCTCTCCCATTCTCTGTCTCTCCTTCTTCTCCCTCAATCTTCTGTCTCTCTCTCCTCTCTGTCTCTCCCCTTCTCTCTCCTCTCTCTCTCACTCCACCTTCACTCTCTCTATCCTTTTTTCTATCTTTCTCTTCCTCCCTTCACTCTCTCTCCCCTTCAATCTCTTTCCCATTCTCTCCATATTTCTCCACCTCCCTTCACTCTCTCTCCCCTTCACTCTCTTTTCCCTTCTCTCTCTCTCACTCCCCCTTCATTCTCTCTCCCTCTTACCTTCGGTCTCTTCTTCTGTCTCTTTCCCCTTCTTCTCCCTCCATCTTCTGTCACTCCCTCTCTCTTTTCTTTCTCTCCCCTCCTCTCTCTGTCTCTCCCCTTCACTCACTCTCTTTCTCTTCCTCCCTTCACTCTCCCCCTTCTCTCTATCTTTCTCCTCCTCCCTTCACTCTCTCTCCTTCCCTTTACTCTCTTTCCCCTTCTCTCGATCTTTCTCCCCCTCCCTTAACTCTCCCTCCCTCCCCCTTCCCTTCACTCTCTTTCCCCTTCTCTCTTTCTCCCCCTCCCCTTCTCTCTATCTCAATCCCCCTTCTTTCACTTCCCCACTTCCCTTACCTTCTTACTCCCAAGTCCAGGAGCTCTTCCCCTGCTGGCCCCTCCCACTGCCAGGGTCATATGACTCCGTGGAGAGAACTGGGGCTGGGGAGGCATAGGGGGGGCCTGGGGAAAGGGCAGTAGGGCTACTTGTGGTAGGTGGCAACTGGGGGCAATATTTACACACCTGTAATAGAGTAACCATTAATTTCCAGTAAAACAGATGAAGAATGAAGTATCGCAGGGTACAGTGACCTATCCTCCATACCTTTAAAAACTCACTAAAAATGTATCTGTGTAAAGAAGCTCATTACCATCAGCCTTAATAGGCAGAACTACCTACTCATACGGCCTAATATCACTCACAATCTACAGTGCAACACATAACCACCTCTACTAAGCCTATTGCCTTATACGCTGCCATCTTGCATCTATCACCCTCCTTTATCAAACCCAACCCTTTTAGAGTAAGTTTGCAAGTTTCAATGTTGTTAGGTGCTTTGGGAAAAACCTCTATGTATGCCTAATTTTAAGCTCAAAGAGAGAGCCCTCCATTCTTTTGCAATAAGGTATTGTTTTTTTTTTTTTTTTTACTTTTTGATACCAGAAGGCTTAAGGCTACAATGATGTTAGTGGTAATTATGAGGTTAAATGGAAACTTGATTCCTGTAAACACCTTATAAATGGTGGTTTGTGGATTATCCAACTCTCCTATATCATTTTGTCTGCTTAATGCTGCCTTAGATGCTACTCACATATACTCGTGATTGGCTCATAATGGAGTCATGCAAGGAGAATCTCAAATCTGTGACCTTCTCTAGAAAAATAGAATGTCTGCCCTGAAAGTGATGTCATAGATGTCCATGGCGTTCTTAGTGCTGTTGGTGCCTATAGTATATGTTGACTTTGAAAACAAGATTACAGCTTCCAGAGAATACAGTAACCAGGTAGAAGAGCAGCTCAAAACATGACAAATTGAGCGATTCCCACACAAAGCATTCATAGTTTCCTGGAATACTGTATAAACCACATCAGCAGTGTTGTAAATCATTTTTGTTAGTTTTGGTACATGGTGTATCGGGCAGGTGTATACTCTGCTTACTAGATAATCCGGCCCTGACTGTTGCTGGATTGCCAGATGAGTCTTCCCTTGTTTTCTCCTTGGACATTGCAAGACACCACATTGCAAGATACTATTGGAGTGATTGGTAATTTGTTTGAACAAATATCACTTTGCACTATATTAATATTAGACACATTGTTTACCAATTAGGTTGTGGAGACTTTAACATGTTGGGCTGCTAGTAACCCTGAAAGTGCAGTGTTGAATGTTAGTTGTGTAAATGATTACAAAAGTACTGAACAGTCAGTTGAAACATTTTGTGGGGGGAAATGGAAAAGTGTAAAATACAATAAATATCTGTATGTGAGTAACAGATCCAGTTGAAATGACCACTATAGATTGGGAAAAAATATGGTTGCTAAGTTTGTAACGCACCGCCAACATTAGCAGCTGTTAAAATCATTTTGGGGTCAAATCTTTTAGTATAAACCACTTGTGCTTGAAGAATGCCATATTGGTATCTTATACACTTCCTGATGACTTGGAGTGGAAATGGTTTTATCTAATCAAAGGGGGTAAAGGGAGGGGATTTGTTTGATTCATTGGTGTATTTAGATAAGACTTCAATATAAGGACACTTGACCCCTTTACCTTCCATAGACTCAGGTTAGTTTACAAGTATATACTCGAGCCTTGTTTACCCTGCTCTGTGACCGCCCCCTTGTGTCTCGTAAAGGAATTATGACGATCATTGCAGCTTCAATGCACTAGCACAATTTACTAAAATGGTTTATTTTGAAAATAATTTCATACCTATGACTTACACAGATTCTAACTTTGTTCATTTGTTGCATGTGAGTTTTTTGCTAGTTTACAATGGTTCTTTAACAGTGTTTTTTGATAATAAATTATTTACTGTTTCTCAATGGAAAATAAATCTGTTCAATAGACCTTGTTCCCAACTACAAAGCATCTGCCACATTTTATGAAACATCTTCCTACAGGTTTGATTGATAAAACTTTTCAAAAAGAGTCAGTCAGACAATTTATATATATATATATATATATATATATATATATATATATATATATATATATATATATATCTTCCATTTTTCTAATACCTTTTCTCCACATCTATGAACGTCAGCACCTTACTCTTAGATGCCAAGGAGCTAAATGAACACGTTAAATAATTCAATTCAACGTGTTCATTTAGCTCCTTGGCATCTAAGAGTAAGGTGCTGACGTTCATAGATGTGGAGTTGCTAATGTATCAAGTAGTCATCCAATCTGTGATTTTTCCTTTTCCTTTTCAGAAACAGATGTTTCCATGTGTTTTCTGTCCACATTATTTCACAATCACCCATCTTCTCTAACAGTTCTGCCCTAGTTTGGTCCGCTAAGTTTAGGATCAACTAACTTGAATCTCAGTGATATTTTTAATTAAAATGTACCTCCACCCTGAATATATGCAGATAAGAAGGAAACATATATTTGTCTTATTCTACTGCCTGTAATATGAGTTTAAATGGACATGGAAGTCACCAAAGGTACAATGGTCCATCAGGAAGAGACTTTTAAAGCCATGTGGTATTTACCACTGAGCCATTTTTCTATATAACAAAAGGAAATGAACTACTTCCTAATTAGCCTGGTCTAATCTGTGACACTAAATATATATATATATATATATATATATATAGGTTCTGGGGTCTTTACAAACCCTCTAAAACCCTTTTAATTGCAAATAGGGCACCATTTTTGGTGCCTCCAAAAACCTGTTAAGTTTTAAAAATATATATTATTATTGTTTTATTTATAGAGATAAGAAAGTTCATTATTGTATGCCCATAGTGTTTTCACTATTAGAGGCAAAAATTAAAGTCTAAAATTGCAAGATTCCAATATTCCTAAGACATTAAATCTACGTATTGTACAGTCATTTCTGTCTGTTGGCGGAAGACATCAAAGTGAGAGTTTGGAATGTTATGTGGAACTCATAAACCACGTTAGACTTGCGATGGTGGACTTAGACTTCACTTTATAAATAAAAATAATTTTCTTATAAATTAAGGATAATTATTTCAAGTGTACATACAGGAATGGTTTAATTAATTCATAAGAGATAACATATTAGATTCAAGCTATATACATTTGTACCCTCTATATCTTTATATTATTATGTTTCCTATTTATATGATGATGTGAACTCAAAAGCATCATGGCAGGAAGCTGTAACATAATTACAATTATTTGTAAAGCACACGAGAGATTTATAAAGCTTAGGTATGTTTTATTATTCACATTTTATTTTTGCATAGTCTTATCATGGCACCTGTGAGTGCGTCAGGGTATCCATCTTCTTTTTAATGGTGCAAAATCCCAACAGACCTGGTTAGCTGCGCAATGAGCCTTAGACAGGAAGAGCTACACCAATGCTCCACCCTTGTCACATTTAGGCACGTTCTTCCTTATAAACTGCTGGCTGCCTTATCTACAGACATGTAGTAATAAATGCTTCAGCTTGCGGCACACACTGTTACCGCCAGAGATCTGTGTTTAATCTAATTTGGAGATAACCATTCAGTCCACGAGCCTGATACTAGCACTCCCTTCTAAGTACATGTCCTTTGTGTATAATGTTTTAAGCTTGTATGGCTCCAGCCACTAGAAGGTGCATTACTGTAGGTCCATCGCATTTTCTCTCACTTGTCATGAAATAAAAAATGGTCATCATGTTCCATTTTAACAAAAACAGTAATATTCTGCATTTTTTCCCCCATGGGAATTAGTGATTTAGCTGCACCTGGCGCGATTTACTTACCTTTACATTTATTTCCAGCTAATCCTTGCCTGAGCAAGGTCTTCTGTATCAGAGGATACTTTGACCATATTGTTTTTCTGATTGATCCTTTATCTGCCTTGTTTTATCTGATACACGACCTAACATGGGTATTTGGTCATTGACTCTTTTGAACTCTGGATACTCTCATATTGCCAGGGATTTCATTTTTGACTCTTGTTTAAGCTCCAGGTACCCTTAAATTGTTGGTGGGTCAGCTGTGATCAAACCTGACCTTGGTTAGTCTAGGTTCCATTCTAACTTGTTTGCTCATTCCATCAGTGCGATCTCATGTCTGCAGGTCCATTCCAAGGGCAGCAACTAGAACCGTTAAATCTCTACAGATCCCTCTTATTTGAGATGAGAGCTCCCATACGGGCACCTACGTCTTCTAAAGTCCTGTGGAGGGCCATAGTTCTGCTCAAAGCCTCTGAGAAGCTTAGGAAATGTAGGAGTGACAGGAGTGCTCTTGGACTCATACCTAAGAACTGGCTGATTCATTTCTTGAAGATTGATGCTATAATAAATATGTAGCATAAATATATCTCTTAAAATGCATGATATATTCTTCAGTTAATGTTGCTTCAATCTAGGCCTTCGTCTATCCTCATCAAATTGTGTCTATAAAAATGAAGTGCTCACCAATAAAAATAAGAACATCATGTGCAAGCTTTTCTGGCTAAACACTTACATAGATTGCCCAATAAAATCAGTATATAACCACAGAAAATGACTACATAAATAAAACATCATATTCCAAATGTGTAAAGAAAATGTTTTATTTAAAGTGTTAAATACCACCACCGTAATTAATATGCTTTACATTAGTTGGTGCTCATTGCAGGACTAGTCTGCCATTTCAGCCAACTGTAATTAGTTTTGCTTTTTAAAACATACTATGTACAAGACTGCAGTGGTCACAGGAATAGTGCTATTTACATGACTACACCATGAACAGAGCTGCAGACATTATGTGAAATAAAAAAAAATACATCAACTTTTTTTTAAAATAAATACTGCATAATGATACGTATGTACAAATCTTTTATATGGTCTTGTTCTCCCTATAAAAATTAGAAAGAAAAATGCATATTGGGATTTTATTTCAGAAAATAACATATTACACTGCATCTTTCAATACCAGAAATAGTTTTTATTAATAGTTACGACATGACGATACTGTAGATGGTAATTATTTTGAAATTATCATTCTGCTGGTTCAAAACCATCTAAGATTACTAAACAGTTTGTTTGCGACTTCGTAATTAACCATTTGGTATTCTATTTTATGGAAATAAAGTCATAGTTCATATGAGATTGCACTATGTAAATCAAAAGGCTTAATGTTTTGCCCAACATTACATTTGGTCAGTAGAGGCAGGTCAGATTTTGTTTTTGGCTAAATATACGGGTGAGAACTATAATGAACACAATATATTAGCATGATCTTTCCTTTAAAAATTAAATGATGTGGCTAATTTATTCAATATTCCATATATGTGCATGTATACACATATATATAGGGCTGGGATACAGGGAAAAAGTCACAAGTCCACCCAATATTACATTTATAAATTAATTTTCACTCATCCATTTGACAAATTGTCTTGTCCCAAACTACTGGAATTTCCAAGCCCTCCATATACATACATATATATGTACACACACGTGTGTGTCTATGCCTACATATGTATATAAATATACATATTTTCTTACATTTGGGTACATCACCACAAACTCACATTATGAGTATAAATCTGCATGTTTTTATGCAGACAAATATATAAGGTAAATTTATTTTTGCATGTTCTTGAGTGCCAAAGTCATTTGTTTTAAAGATGACAAGTTGTTCAATTAATACTTAAATTATAGAGAATTCACGTTCACACTGTAATCATACATGAAACTCCCTTTCTTGTGTTTATCTCAGAAGAACTGAGGAGGGAGAAGAAACTAAACAGTCATGCTGCCCAGATGCTGAGTCACCATTATGGCCGCTGTCATACCGTGAACAAGACTAGAAGAATGCAGGACTCGTGCGTCGTCTTCAGATTTTTTTTTTTTTAAACAATTCACACTAAAACATTAATTACACATACTTTGGAACAGTTTGATATTAGTCAATGAGATATCTGGGATTTGTTAAGTTGTACACCAAGTAATTGTCCACGTAAATGAAGCGTATGAAAGAACGACCTTCACAGCTCGGAAATGATAGCATGAATACAAACTTTACCTGGTATGACATAGAACTGACAAAGTGCAAAATAAGGGCGTTCTGTCTTTAAAAATAGTGAACATTATAATGTCTTACAGGAATTTCTGTTTAACCCTTAAATCAGTAATGCCGGGAGAAGAAATTTATTGAAGACGTTTTACAATGGCCACATGGTTCCAGTATTTTGCTGTAGGACTCAATTTGATGGTGAAAAAAAATAGTTACCATGCACTGTACAAGATATTGCAAAAAAGTTCAAATATCTTCTATATCAAATACATGCTGAATTACCTTAGGTATTCTCAAGCCATGTTGCAAAATCATTTTCAACATGCTTGAAATAAAGAAAGGTTGTTACCCAGTGAGGGGGCAAATTGGGCAGCAGAACATCCATAGAATTTAACCATGATGCAATGCTGGCCGTTCCTACACTCATAGGGTTAAACAATATTTTTTGTTTTATTTTTCAAACAATCCAAGGATGCAGTGAAAAAAGTCTGCAATCCTTGTCCAAACATTTGGGGGGAAGCAGTCATAGCACAAAAGGGTCATTTTTGTGATTTGTCAATGAATTTGAAGAAAAGGAATTGGTAAATAGATTTGGAAGGTAGGTTGGACAGAGAGACAAAATGCAAAATTGGGAACCAATGAAAGAAGGTATGATAGAAAGATGTACAATTTGCACATAATGTTAAACTTTACAAGGCTTTTTTACCTTATACATTTAAATAAATTGTATATGTTACATTTATCTCTTGTCACATAAACAGAATTTTAAATATTTGCTAGAAAGTATTTTTATTCTTTTCATTTAATATACGTCTGCAAAAACACAGACCATGATTGGTTTTTAAGAATGATAAACGTGTTTTGTCTTTGTATCACGCTGTTGCATTCTCTCCCCTTTAAAACCATGCACTAGTGAAATTTGTTTTCTTAAAAATAATATAAATTGTTGGAAATGGCTGATTCTTTTTTTTTTATTTATTTTTGTGATTTTGTTTTTTTTTTTGCAAGTTGCAGCCCAAAGAAAATATTTTTTTAGTGTTCACTTAGATCTGTGTCCATGCAAAAAAAGGTTTCTGATAATTTCTTACAGTACAGAATAACCACTAAAAATCCTTCCCTGGAGAGATCATCAAATATTGGGTTCTGTTCCAACTCAGTATATGCCAAGTTTTTCCAGAGCATTGGGCTATGGACTCTTCCATCCGTAACAACAATCCTTTTTAACACTGGGCTCTGGAGTTCTGTCTGTCTTATGATGACTTCTTCTCATTTTCTGGTCCACTCCATCTCGTTCTGAGGCGTACCCAGTCTTTGGGGGCAAATACAAAAAAGTAAAGTAGCAACAACATGATATGCCATTGAAGATGACCTTTGTTGCATGAAAGATTTCTTTATTTTAGAGTCAGTTATCCATGGCTTCAGATTGGACTAAAACTGAGCTTTACTGGTCTCCAAACCCGGTGGTCTTGTGTAGCTCCGCTCCTTCACCTGAGAGCCTTCTTTAGAGCACAATGTGTGCAACTTCCTCTGAGAACACAGGATCGCTTGGTATCCCTAGAAACAGGCTCAGAAGACACAACATTAAGCATGCAGTGTTTACCAGGGTTTGCGACCTGTCATTTTGTTTTGTTGTGATTTTTGTAACGCTGGTTGCAGAGACAACAGTTCTTTTCACAGATGCTATGAACGAGCATAAGAAGGTCCTGTGGAACTTTCAAGAGATGACTGGGAAGCTCTTCTTGTCAGAGGGGCCAACGTTGGGTCTACTAGAGAGGAAGGGGGGAAAAGTTTAAACCATCCAATCACCATGTTGGACAGCTCCAGTTCATCTAAAAGTATTTGAGCAACACCCATAAAGGACTTGTGATCCATGCGTCCATAATCACCCCAAACGATTATCTGCAGGTGAAAATGAAGAGAAATGAAACAGAATTAAATTCAGATAATAAATTAAGAATAAATATAGCGGAAATCAACAAAAGGAACGTCTAATGCAGGATTTTCAACTTTAATCATTGGTAATGCCTTGTCAGCAGACAACTAAATCAAAATGATGGTTGATTCATCCGTCCTCAAACAAGATATCACCAAAATGTGTCCTGGTTCCAGTTACCAAATACATTTTGGACAAATTTGGTGTAAAACAAATTAAATGCACAGATAATCTACAAATAAACTCTTTCTTTTTTTTATAGAGACTGATATCTCTATTATTTGAGATGGGGGAGCCCTGGACGGCATAGCCTTAAAGAGAAACCCAGTGTACATTCTGGGGTTGTTTCTGTCCAAATCAGAGTTCATTTGGAGCTGGGATATAATGTCAGATCCAAACACTTTGGCTTCAGATAACAACATTTAGCTTTGCTATATCAGCCTCCCTTTAAAAACATACATTTGAAGATAATCTAATAAAACATGCTGTGTAAGCAAACTATAAAAAGACATTTTTATATCACTATACAGAAGATATAGCTAATGATAGAGAAAGATTCACTTCATATCCTTTATTTTCTTACAAAGCAGCCCATAATTCTTCCTTCTTAACATGATACTGATGCACTCAGGCATAAGAATTTATTGTACACAATGATGTAAAAAGCATAATGATTTCCACGGAAAATATGTATTTAAATTACCCTGGAAGTAAAATTATAGCTGAAACAACATGGATGTGTTACAAAGAATGTCAAACATACAGGAGATCAGTATTATGTAGTTTGTATGTCAGAGAACAATTTCACAATTGCTACTTATCTTCCATTTATTTATCTATCCAAAAGAATTCAAAATCTATTATATTCTGGGGTGTGCAGTCCTTTCCTTTAATATACTATGACAGTGATCTTGTAAAATCATAACAATGTTTGGCCCATTAAAGAACTGAGCTCTAATGTTCACTTTGTTTTCTAAAATCATGTGCTATTCTCAGATGTACTGAAAGGAATATATATATATATATATATATATATATATATATATATATATATATATATATATACACACACATATATATATATACACACACATATATATATATATATATATATATATATACACACACACACATACACATACATACATGTATATAAATATATATACATATATACACATTTATGCATAAGATGTTTGTTTCAGCACTGGCTTTAGTATATACCGATATGGCTGGAAAAGTTTTAGGTGCATAGAGTTTCTATTGAAAAAAAAAAAACTAAAATATCCAAATATATATATATATATATGGTTGTTGTTTTGGATACAATCTGATGGACCTTTTGATTATATGAGAATAAACATCCGTAGGATGACGGGTTACTGGAATTGAGCATATCAAGTAATTCTAAATCTATTCACCATGAATCCAAAAACACTTTACCTGCAGGACCTTTCCTTGTGGTGATTCTTCAAAAGATAACAGTTGCTGGTATAAAGGCTCCAGCGTTTTTCTTGCTACTTTTGTTTTCTTTTTGGCTATGCAGGCTCCATTTTCAAGAAGATACACCTTTACGTACGGTGCTAGAGAGATGAAGGAAAATAATGTAAATACCATTCCTGGCTTCTTGTATATGATATAAAAATATTAGTTCATTGGCTGTCGTAAAAATATACAAATAACGGAGTGAATTAGACAATGGTGTCTCTGCCACTGAAACATTTGAAGGGAGATTACAACTCAAAACTACTTTGTTATGTTGAGGCCAAAATAATTTAATATATTTATATTGATTGAATCCTATGCAACTCAGCCACATGTTCAGTAACACTCAGATTTTATTTAGTATACTATATTCCTATCTACATTATTCGCAGAAGTTAAACCTAGTATAAAAGTGTTATTATAAAATCAGTTGGATAAAATCTGAAAGCTACTGAAAATGTGACAAAATTAAATGAGAGTTAGTCAGTGTGAACAGAATAGCATTGACTGTCCGTGATCAATAGTAAAGCAAAACACTAAAAAGGCATCATTCCCATGTTGAATAAACACTTTTTTAGGTTTTAATGATATTGTTTGTGTACAGACAGAGCAAAACTGTCAGTGTCAAATAAACTATGGCTTTGTAATAAATCTTACCAAAATAGAGAGGACAAATACACTGATGTATAATCATATATTTTATATAGCTAATAGGAGTAGCCTAAGAGAAGAGGAAGTAGTTGGACATAAATTCCTCCTCGCACATCAAATTGAATGAAATTACAATACTGTAAATGTTTTTGTTTTATTTATTTGTTTGTTTACTAGCTGGTTCCTTGATGATTTTATGGACAGCCAAAACACATTATATTGTCACTTTGATTATATTTACTTAATTTAAAAATCAAGTCACTAGATTATCCATTAATATTAGTAGTGCAATGTCCATAAGACGTGGCGACTGACAAATGGTATTGTCTCATCAAGTCAGTGTATCTCAGAGTCTCCTCTCCCTAATGCCGGCGACGGGTTTAGAGAATTGCATAAGATTGATTGGTGTCTTTTAAAATCAGATCTGACACCTGTTAGTATTTTTGTTTTTTCCAGCAATTTTTAAGACAATGTTGAAGGGGGGGGGGGGGGGGGGTTACTTCTACTCGTTAACTGTTTTTTTTTTTCTATTCTACAGGTCATAAATTACACAATCAGAGCGCTCCCATATTTTTAAACATTTATATTAACAGACTCTGAGAAGCTTGACAAACCATTGGGCATTATAATAATAAGTTATAAGAATAACAATACAGAAATCAAGGGGCACTTTTTCAGAATTGATTTATTTTTCTGTATAATACTGTATCTATATTCACTACAACAATTTTAGGACACAGTAATGAAAAAAAATGTTAAAATAGTTCCATTAAGAGCATAATTAATCAGAAACCCCTCCCCATAGAGCTAGTTTTTAATTAGGAAAATCCAATGTGGATGCATTAAATGAAGCCAGTTGTCTGCTTCTGGGACAATGAGGGGAAGGAGTGTGGTGTTTATTTCAACCTTATCCAATTACCAAACAAAAGTCATGTATTTCTGCTTGTATCCTCCTTTCACTGATGTCTGCAAACACACATCCACATGATCCAGCTCTCAGGACGTGATAAAACAGAAACTGGATTCCAGTACTCATAAACAGAGTCCTCAACAATGCAGATTTCCCCCCCAAAAATGCTTTATGCCTATGGCTTACATAGCTACTTATATCGTTAGTTTGGTACATATTTGACAACCAAATGTCTTTTTTTCTTGAACTGCAGTGCTCATCTTTTTTTATCTGATATTTTGAATAAATGAACTTGATAATGGACAAAATGTTTCTATGTAGTAAGTATATCCAACAACAGTATAATTGCAAATCAAAATTAGATTATTTTTCTTTCTATCGCTTCTAAAAACATATTGTCTATTTTCAAGTATAGTTGTTCAAAAGAGGTTATTTTAAATACACGATTAAAGCAATCCTTTAATTAATCCAACATTTCACATTTTAGTACATTATGAACCAGTAATATTACTTAAAACCAGGCTCAAAATTATTTTGCTACAAAAACTAATCAATATTGGTGGAAACCAAACAAATGAGGGCAATCCAGGTCAACACATATGGTTTACATTCACCCTAATAATTAAACATAAACAACTTGAGCATAGCATAAGATTGAGGTGCATTGCCAAGGATTCTTAATACATATGGTAGCATTTAGCTATAGTGATGGCTCTGTTTGCCAAATATAGATTAGGGACACTTCAAGGTAGTCAAAATGACCTCATGAGAATGTATTTAAATCCCAGACGTCTTACCTGGCAGTGTCTTCGAGCCTGGTTTTACAACAAGACCTCGGGCTCTTATAACTTCCACCTCTAATTGCCCTTTTTTATCTACCATTCCAACCTGAATGTCTCCTATAAGACAAGGAAAGAAAATAATTAAATTATGCATTTACTGTTTCCGACCATTCATTAAAAGCCTGCAATGCAACGGAGATAACATCCTGGCAGCCAGTTTTATTACATCCACTGACAAAGAAGGGAAACTGAACACAGATGTTGTTATTTGAAAGAATGGTTTTAGCTTCTGTGACTGTGTATATGAAGCACATCTACATGACTGAAGAAGACATAATTGGCGTGTAGTTTAAGCCTATGCTCACTATACCAACAAATGAGAAATGCCACAAACAAAAAATGTTTATGAGACAATTATTGTGGATTATCATTATTTTACATTAAGACTGTATTAGAACTGTTCATGTATTGTATTTTAGAGAAAATGTGGCCATGTTTAGAAAAATACTTTTGTGAAGACGTTTGACATTTTTTAACCAAAATTAGGATACAATACTAAATAGCCATTCAAGTAGGAGAGTGGATGCAAGTGAAAACAAGAGAGAGAGAGTGGGAGATAAACAGAGAGAAGGGGAGAGAGAAAGGTGGAGAGGACAAGAATAGGCAGATGAAAATAGAGGGAAGGATGCTCAGAAAGAGATGACAAGAGGAAGAGATAGATGGAAAGAGAAAGAGAAAATTAGAGGAAAATGAGAGAAGCAGCAGGTAGAGAGAAGACATGAAGAAGAGACAGATGAAAAAGAAAGCAGATAAGAAGAAGGAATACATGATGAGAGAGGACCAGAGAACGAGGACAAGAAGAAGAGACAGATGAAAAAGAAAGTAGATAAGAAGAAGGAATACATGATGAGAAAGGACCAGAGAACGAGGACAAGAAGAAGAGACAGATGAAAAAGAAAGTAGATAAGAAGAAGGAATACATGATGAGAGAGGACCAGAGAACGAGGACAAGAAGAAGAGACAGATGAAGAGGAAGTTAGAAGAAAAAAAAAGAGAGGACAGGATGTGGAGAGAGACTGGAAAACAGAGAGGACACATGTAAGAGATGAAAAACAAGGAAGAGATGAAGGGAAAAACAGTAAAAAGGAAAGCCAAAGGAATAAAGAAATGCAAAATAGAGATGTGGGGATAGTGAAAATGACAAGCATATATGACCAGGTTAAATTATGAAGATATAATAAAATTTTTTTAAACAGAAAATGTCTCAAAATATCTTTATTTTGTTTCCATTCAGTATATGCAGTCATTTGGTTGTATAAAAACGTACCCATAGAAGGCGTTGCCAAGGTCTGGCGACCGACCAACTGGGCAGGACCAAGGCCATCCAGAAAATCACTGAACTGGCTGTCAGACCCCAACCGCACACCAGGGAAAATAAGGCTGTAGACAAGAAGAAGCATTTTAGATTTACATTTCAGATAATATACTTGGCATTGTATGTTAATGTGTTTGATCTAACTAGATCCTAATGAAAATGTAAAAATACCCACTTTATTGTATTACATTTTTCTTGACTATTCTACAATTTAGTCATAAAACAGTGCACAGTATATATCCCCTATGTATTGATGTTATATATTTACAGTAAGCTCCTTTAAATAAACAAACCTTATAAAGAATAAATGAATACAGTCTTTATACTCATTATTTAATATGGTGTTGGGAATGCATATTGTTTATCAACTTGTTTTGCCCCAGGAAAACAACCTTACATGCAGATAAGTTTCCATTTACTACTGTCATAATGTTTGCCATGAGTCAATTAGACTGCATCATTTACCACTGTGACTAATGGTAGTAGTATTATTAAATTGTTCGGTTCCTTTCATACCTTTTTGTATCTGAGGACCAACAGATAAGGTTTCAGGAACCAGCACTAGAATTATCTATCTCGATGTTTCATTTAATCACAACTGTGGACTTCCAATGCGTCTCCTTGGGCATACAGATAGTGAGTTGGTCCCAAAAACGTAACAAACAGATGAATCAACTTACTTCCCCTCTGAGCTGTAGCTGTTCATGCTTCCATCTGTAGACTCTCGACTTGCTTGCCTTGTCATCCAATTTCTCATTTCAACAGCCAGTCCAGTCTCGGTACTTCTCTGGATGGTGCTTTTCAGTTTCTTCCCACCGACTTCTAAAAACAAACACAACATCTTAGCGATATGACTAACATTAATATGTCTTAATCCATAAATACTAGAAAAGAACTAATAACTATTTCCATGTCCCTTTTACAATTATCTCTCATTTAAAACTCCATCTTTTTAATGTTGCAGTTGCAAATTGATCTGCAACACAAGCCTACAAGCACACTTGTACGTGCAAGGTCTCCAAAGTGAGCGCACTCATGTGGACACGTGACGTACAAGTTAGCAAATCCAAACTGAACTGTTGAAGATTCATTTGCCAATGCAGCATTAGCAAGATGGAGGTCTGTTAACAGCAACATGGCAGTGCCTATAGTGGAAGACAAAGTCTAAATCAGAAGTATGCAGTTTGATGACTTTATTTAAAATCATGACCCTAACTTACAAAGCCCTCAACAACAGCACACCTCCTTACATCTCTGCTCTTATCTCCAAATACTCCCCTCTTCATTCTGCTAACGACCTTCTTCTTTCTACCACTATCGCCACCCCCTCTCACTCCCGCCTTCAAGACTTTTCTTGTGCTGCCCCTATTCTCTGGAACTCCTTGCCTCGCTCCATCAGACTATCCTCCTGCCTCAAAACCTCACTAAAAGCACATCTGTTTAAAGAAGCGTATCACCTTCCTTCCACATACACAACAATTCTCTCACCATCCTGCACCTCACACAAAACCTTTAGATTGTAAGTTTGCGAGTTTTTAATCTTGGATAGCGCTTGGGGAGAGCTCTATGTACACCAGATTCAAAGCTCAAAGACAGGGCCCTCCATTCTTTGCAATGTGTTAATATTGAATATGACTTTCCCTGGAAATTAGCTTATGTATAGTGCTACGGAATATGTTGGTGCGTTACAAATAAACAATAATAATAATAACACAAGAAGATAAGTTCTTTAGTAAAAACAATAAGACAAAGGCAGTGCTATTCATATAAGTCTAGAAATCATGTTTCATTTAATTATATTTATTGGCTCAGAATCCAACTGTATCTTCTTCCATATATTCATTGAATAAAAAAGAGATTTAACTTAATATCCGAACAGTTCATATTCAAATTATCAATTATCAAATAATTATATTGTAAGTTGAAATTCTACTTCAAGGAATTAAGTACATTGCACACGATACAGATAAAATCACATTTAGTAGCTCTTTCACAATTAACTTTTAACAGCTCTAAGAAGCCAACAATATAGTCCATTTGGCACATAGACCGTTAATAACAAATGCCGTAATGTGTTAGGTATCAAAGAAAAGACTACATGCAATCTCAGGGCTCGGGTGACTAGAATTATTTCTGCATTATATGTTTGCATTAAACATTAATGTAAATTGTAGAAACAGTATCCAGGAAAGAAGAAATACAAGCACTCCTCTGGATCAGAAAATTGGGCAATTTATTATAGTGGTGTTAATGGACTGAAAACCGTGAAAACTCAAATATTATGTGTGTGGGAAAGATTAAAGTGTCAACTACAATAAGAGGAACTGAACATGAATTTCATCTGGTATACCAGGAAAATATCACGTGACCTATATGACAACTTGAATTATTACCCAGAAACACAAATGGCTGTGTGTTGTAACACATTCTGTATCACATTCACAAATAATTTGTCTATAAACTATATGGACCATATACTTATATACACAGACTCAAGTGCTGGTAAACTCTACGAAACCCTTATCTATGGCATATGTACCAAGACTTGACATATCCTACAGATCTTCAGTAGATTACCATTTAGTGTGTGTGTGTGTGTGTGTGTGTGTATCTATATATATATATATATATATATATATATATATATATATATATATATATATATATAAAAGTAAATAAGGTGAGCAGGGACATGCAAATGAGCCCACAAATGCCTCTCTCTTCAATATATATATATATATATATATACACACATATATATATATATATATATATATATATAGATACACACACACACACATATATACACACACACACACACACACACACACACATATATATATATATATATATATATATATATATTACACATATATATATACATATATATACATATATATTACACATATATATATATTACACACATATATATACATATATATATATATATATATTACACACATATATATATATATATATTACACACACACATATATATATATACATATATATTACACACACACACACATATATATATATATATTACACATATATATACATACATACATAAAAATACATCTATATATATATATATATATATATATATATATATATATATATATATATATATATATATATATAGGAGGACAACTGGAATAATGTGTATATCTATATCTAAACATATTTAATGCATTATATTTTGGAAAAATATTAAGAAATCAACAGTATAAACTTTAGGAGTCTGGGTACATACAGGGGTGCTCAAAAATAGGTAGATTATTTTGAAGACATCCAGGATGTTTGTAGTCTGAGAGGGAGCACTACATGAAGACACAATATAGTTTGAGTCAGAAGTACATACTTTAGGTGACTCTTCCACCATTGCACATAAGTTTATGTATGTATGTATGTATGTATATACCGGATGGACAACAAGAAAATATCTGGAGTCAAGCACAGAATGTCTACAAGCCAGGCAGGATCTATCCATAGTGATAAACTGAAGAGAAAATGAGAAAGCCCAGAAGCCTGTGCTTCTAAATGAGATGTTTATTTTTAGGGTATTGTACATAAAATAAGTAAAATCTGCAATACAAGTGCACAAATGCATCACAAATGTGTTCAACAATGTTATATAAATCACTTAAATAGCAGGAAAGTCACATTGTACACCTGTCTCTCTGGCAGTATAGGGGTTAGTGTTAGGCTTCCCATGACAATTTGGTTCGGTGAATACTCTTAGGACGGCATTACTGGTTCATTGTGACATGCTAAATAAGAACATACACAAAGCAAGGATACTTGTATATATCAGTAGCTTACATACAATAAGGACTCATAATAAAATGGGTCTTTTATGTGAATTGATGGAAAGTACGTCAAATATATCGGAGATGAAAAACACAAACCCACGTTAGCACTATGGGCCTTTATTACGTTTATGAATCTGTATCTGGAAATAAATAGCTCTTATTGTTTTCGTGTGTCTCATGGGACTAGACTGTGCTGGGTCAAGTGAAGCCACTAGATCACGGCCTTACATTGCTGAACATGCAACCGCACAATAACAGCTACTGACTTTATTTTTATTAAACATGAAGAATAAAACTTCACACCAATTGCACAAAATATATTAATTACAAGATCCCCAAAATCACGCATTTTTTTTATTCATTTTTGTAAAATGAATATAAAGGAACAGCCACAACTTTACTGACAGAACTAAAACATATACATACTGAAAGTGGTAAAATATCTTGTAAACTTTATATATCAGAACGTTCCATGCTAGGAGGTGTTGAAGCCAGACAAGATGGCAACTTCTATAAGGAAGCAGAGACTGAAAAAATTAAGATTTTCAAAAAAAAAGTTAGTTTATCACATGACTCACAAATATGTGAGATTTTTTAAACTACAGTGGTCCTTTAAGTGAAGATATTTTTTTAACTTCAGATGGATGCTGGTAGTATTCTTAAGTAATGTAGAATTGGGGTGCAGCCAAATATCTTGGATTCGAACGTCTGAATCTCATATGGAATAGGAGATAATCTCTAAAGGATTTAAGTGTTGGGCCTGATCCCTCTTCGAGTGGTTGTGTTTATGTTTGCGCCGTTCAGTCGTGTCTGACTCTCCGTGACCTCATGGACTGCAACACACCATGTTGATCCACTTGGTATTCATGGCAGATATACTGCAGTGGGCCACAGCTCCTAATATTCCCAGATGGTCTTTCATCCAAGTAATGACCAGGTCCAACCCTACTTGGCTTCAGGGTGGTGTGACCTCTTGGTACCCAGTGGTGCAGTGGTGAAAGCCCCGAATCCTAACCACTGGACCACCAGGGAAGTGGTTACTAGGCTGCAAAGATTGGCAAACTAGCCCTGTTACTCATAGCAACAAGAACCCATCAGTAGATTCACCAGTGAGAATTGTAATTTATTTTCAAGTGTTAAAGGGCTCAGCATTCAGTGACATTAATCCAGAAGGATGTGGTCATTTGCTTAATCTTCAAAAAAATAAAATAATAATGTTTTAAAAAATAAAACATTGGAATTTAGAAAGCACTGGCTGAAGGGCAATCACCCATATAGGAAGCAGAGCAATGTAAAGCTACGGCGTACTTGGTGACCCTCCCCCATTATGTGATGCCGACAGCTGAATTCTCTTGATCCCAACCCGATAAAGGGAAAGGGCCTGGATATATATATATATATATATATATATATATATATTATCTATTCACCAATCTCTATACAAATGAATGGTAATGTCTCGAAGTACATATTATCCCCCCTTCTGGATCACTACCTTGTTGTGATGAAGGGGCTTGTGTACCTCAATGAAGCTGTGAGCCAGGTAGGTTCACTCAAGATGCACAGGTCATAAAAATAACGATCCACTGGAGAACTGGCAACCCACTCCAGTATCTTTGCCAGGACATAATGATAGATGTGCCTAACGTGCTGTGGTCCATAGGGTCACGGAGAGTCGGTCAAGACTGAACGACTTAACAACAACACCATATTATTTGTGCAAGTCTCTAATCTTTAACACACTACAACCACTGCAGCTTTCTCGCCTCCACTTGCTGAATATTTCCAATGGAACTTGAACCTACAGACACCATAAACTGACCTGAATAGGGAAGATATAATCACACAAAACTAATATAATGTATAAAATATGTAATATTCTTCAACAAGAAGCGAGAATCTCAAACACAACATCACATTCATTTCCACTGCCAGAAACGTAGAGGAATACAAACAGAAAGTGGGGGTATAACTATTTAAATGTGTTATCTTCAGCAAAAACTCTTGTCATATGGAAAGTGCAATTCGAAAAATAGTTATATAATTTTTACAATAATTAAAAAAAAAAAAAATATGACATAGATAAAGAAAACTACAAGTTGAATCAGCTTTAAAAAGCCAACATACTGGTAATTAGAAAAAAATTACAAATAATATTATTAAATTGTATTCTATCAATTACCGAAATTCAATAAACTTCTCAGAGACTCCAAAGTGGTTTGCAAGAATGTTGTCCATTGTTGGACTCTTGTAAGAAATATACATAAGACAGCATTTAATAACTTGATATAGTTCTAGGCTTTACACATTCAATCAATCTATTGAAGTTTAAATGTTATAATGGACATAATTAAATAATAATAGAACAATTTACATTCCCTTTAATATAGAAAGGAGTTAACAATGACATTTGACACACACACACCTGTGGCAAAGAAAGTACAATTATAAGTAAAAGCCTGGTATTCTTCTATGTAATTCTCAAGAGACTATTTATAAAAAGTATTATAAAAGCAGACAAACATTCAGTATTAGATTATGGCATAGGATATTGTGTAGGTGTTCATGTAAATCACTAGGAAGTCTTTTTTGTTTGACTATATATATGTGCAGAATACTCTCCGAGAATGGTTACATATACTTGGCCAATTTAGAGATGAACATGCATAGTATGCCCAGTTATGTAGGTCCACCATGCAAACATTCAACCTCCAAGCCTCTTTTATCCCATGCCTAAAACAAAACTGGGGCCACTCCTGGCTGCACATTACCAATCTCCCAGTACAGGTGCCACCCCTGGCTGCCCCTTCTCCCAGTACAGGTGCCACTCCTGGCTGCCCCTTCTCCCAGTACAGGTGCCACCCCTGGCTGCCCCTTCTCCCGGTACAGGTACCACCCCTGGCTGCCCCTTCTCCCGGTACAGGTACCACCCCTGGCTGCCCCTTCTCCCGGTACAGGTACCACCCCTGGCTGCCCCTTCTCCCGGTACAGGTACCACCCCTGGCTGCCCCTTCTCCCAGTATAGGTGCCACCCCTGGCTGCCCCTTCTCCCGGTACAGGTGCCACCCCTGGCTGCCCCTTCTCCCAGTACCGGTGCCACCCCAGGCTGCCCCTTCTCCCAGTACAGGTGCCACCCCTGGCTGCCTCTTCTCCCAGTACAGGTGACACCCTTGGCTGCCCCTTTTCCCAGTACTGGTGCCACCCCTGGCTGCCCCTTCTCCCAGTACAGGTGCCACCCCTGGCTGCCCCTTTTCCCAGTACAGGTGCCCCCCCCCCTGGCTGCCTCTTCTCTCAGTACAGGTGACACCCCTGGCTGCCCCTTCTCCCAGTACAGGTGCCACCCCTGGCTGCCCCTTCTCCCAGTACAGGTGGCACCCCTGGCTGCCCCTTCTCCCAGTACAGGTGCCACCCCTGGCTGCCCCTTCTCCCAGTACAGGTGCCACCCCTGGCTGCCCCTTCTCCCAGTACAGGTGCCCCCCCCCTGGCTGCCTCTTCTCTCAGTACAGGTGACACCCCTGGCTGCCCCTTCTCCCAGTACAGGTGCCACCCCTGGCTGCCCCTTCTCCCAGTACATGTGCCACCCCTGGCTGCCTCTTCTCCCAGTACAGGTGCCACCCCTGGCTGCCCCTTCTCTCAGTACATGTGCCACCCCTGGCTGCCCCTTCTCCCAGTACAGGTGGCACCCCTGGCTGCCCCTTCTCCCAGTACAGGTGCCACCCCTGGCTGCCCCTTCTCCCAGTACAGGTGCCACCCCTGGCTGCCCCTTCTCCCAGTACAGGTGCCACCCCTGGCTGCCCCTTCTCCCAGTACAGGTGCCCCCCCCCTGGCTGCCTCTTCTCTCAGTACAGGTGACACCCCTGGCTGCCCCTTCTCCCAGTACAGGTGCCACCCCTGGCTGCCCTTCTCCCGGTACAGGTGCCAACCCTGGCTGCCCCTTCTCCCAGTACAGGTGCCCCCCCCCTGGCTGCCTCTTCTCTCAGTACAGGTGACACCCCTGGCTGCCCCTTCTCCCAGTACAGGTGACACCCCTGGCTGCCCCTTCTCCCAGTACAGGTGCCACCCCTGGCTGCCCCTTCTCCCAGTACAGGTGCCACCCCTGGCTGACTCTTCTCCCAGTACAGGTGCCACCCCTGCCTGGCACTGCCCCAGCCCCCCTCTCACCTTCATCCTCCTCCAGTGAGTTCATACACGGGAAGTATCCGGCCAGAGCCTCGAATGAAGCGGAGAGGCTGCTCCGGCTCTGGGAGCGCTGGATACGGCTGCCCCCGCCGGTCCTCTGCTGCTGCCGCTGCTCCCTGCCCATCTTGGACGAGCCTCGGTACAGGATACGAGGCGTCTTGGCGGGTGGGTCAGGTCCTCAGCTAGTGCGAAGAGTGACCGCAAGGGCAACAGAGCTTGGCGCCAAAATGTGCCAAGTGCTGACAGGAGATCCACCTGCTCCAAGTGTCCCGAGATCAGTCTGTAGGATGGCCCCTGGTAGGATGCCAGTGTCTCCCAGTAACTCTAGATGCTGCACACACTCCCAGATACCAGTTGCTGCTGTACTGCTCTGTAGGTGGCACTCTCAGTCACCGTCTCATGCCTGGCTCTGTAGCACACACTCTCAGTGTATGTATAACAGCCTGTCTCTTTTCCCTTGCAGCTGCATGTATCCCAGTCTCTCTCTTTGCTCTGTTGCATGTATCCCAGTCCCTCTCTTTGCTCTGTTGCATGTATCCCAGTCTCTCTCTTTGCTCTGTTGCATGTATCCCAGTCTCTCTCCTTGCTCTGTTGCATGTATCCCAGTCTCTCTCTTTGCTCTGTTGCATGTGTCCCAGTCTCACAGCACAGCTCCTGTCTCTCCTGCCATCCTTGGTGGCACCAGTGAGCTCTGAGCAGTCTGCCAGCCCATGCTCTCCTCTAATTGACTTCCTGTTGGTTCCTGTCTCTGACACAGGCTGCATCCTCCCCAGTAACCAGGCAGCACTCAGGGTGGGGGCATCTTGTACTCTGCCTGCTCATAACATGGAATATATGTATTTGTAATAGCAAACCTTTCCTGAAGGAAGCTCAGGGTCTAGCACCCGCCAGAAAGGGGAATATATGGTGTAAGCTATTGATAAGATTTGTTTTTTCTTTAAAATATTACTTATATAAACAGTATTAGTCCATTTAAATGTACAGAATCACTAATGACACCCAAAGTACATCTGATCAGCAACAAACAGCTCTTATAGCATACATATAGTTGTGGATCTTGCCATGTTAGTGTCGATTGCAATGTTTGTAACGCATTCTCAGCCCTCGCAAAGCAAGCTGTCAAAGTGAGGAGAGCAGATGACGCACGTAGGACTTAGGCTGCAATGAGCGTCAAAGGCGCTCATGTCAAGCCTCGCGATGAGCACCACAGGCGCTCATCGACAGCGGCGCAGGATTTAGGCTGCAATGAGCGCTAAAGGCTCATTGCTTTGCGAGCCTTGCAAAGCGATATGAGCAGTTAAGGCGCTAATTTAACGGCCAAACTTAGTTCAAGCGCGTAACTCAAAAAACCGGAACAACAAGCAAAATAATAATAAAAAATAAAAAAAACACTCACACACAGCACAGGGGGAGAGCCAGGAAGCCTGGGAGTGAGGTTACAAGCGAGATTCTGCCATATTTACAGTTTTTCGAGGAAAAAAAAGGCGGACGAAAAACTTAAAAAATCTGAACAGGATGAAAACGAGGCTGAGCAAAGCCAGGCACGCGGGACTTAGAAAATACACAACGGCAAAGACAGTAACACTTACACCAACAACGCCAGGCACGCGGGACTTTGAAAATAAAACAAATGGCCATCAGCGCATAACACGCAAACATTCAGCAGACACACAAAGGAGAAAGACACAAGGAAGGGACAGGGGGGAGATGGTGGAAAGAGACACATGGCATTCCCAAGCACAAAACTTGCAGGTTAACGAACCCTGAAATGAGCGGCCTGTACAGAAGCCGAGAGGAAAGGCTCGCAATGAGCACCAAAGGCGCTCATTGCGAACCCCACGATGGGCACCAAAGGTGATCATTGCAAAGCAGGAAAGTTGAAGTACACAGGGGGAGAGGCTCGCAATGGGTGGCAAACAGCATTGCCAGCCTTACAATTTTATTCCCATCATTTGTGGTGGGCAATTTCCTAGTATCATATAATCCTCTTAGCTTTACATGCTCAGATTTGTAATTTTCCCCAAAACAAGTGAATTTAGTGCAATGTTTCTTATTCTTTTACTATTTATAAAATAATTAGAACTTAAGAACAAAAACACAAGAGGTCTCCAGATTAAGGACAAGATAAGTTCCTGAGAACGTCTTTAGGTCGCATTTGTATGCAACTCTGATCCCTGATGAATAATAACAACAATACTAAAATGGCTCATATGTAGTAATAATAATACAGTAATAATGTAATAATAATACCCATGCACTGTAATAACACAATACAGAAGCTTTTGTGAGCTTTCCTTTAATTCAAATAAAGAGAATATAAAAACAAACCCCTACAAAAAGCCTTGGGAGACCATTCTTAAGTTGGGTCATCTGTAACCCAGGACCCCCTGTATACCTTCTATAACCCGGGGACCATCTATAGCCCAGTACCCCCTGTATACCATCTGTAACCCGGGACCATCTGTATACCATCTGTAACCCGAGGACCATCTGTAACCCGGACCCCCTGTATACCATGCTATATACCATCTGTAACCCGGACCCCCTGTATACCATGCTATATACCATCTGTAACCCGGACCCTCTGTATACCATGCTATATACCATCTGTAACCCGGACCCCCTGTATACCATGCTATATACCATCTGTAACCCGGACCCCCTGTATACCAGGCTATATACCATCTGTAACCCGGACCCCCTGTATACCATGCTATATACCATCTGTAACCCGGACCCCCTGTATACCAGGCTATATACCATCTGTAACCCGGACCCCCTGTATACCAGGCTATATACCATTTGTAACCCGGACCCCCTGTGTATCATGCTATATACCATCTGTAACCCGGACCCCCTGTATATCATGCTATATACCATCTGTAACCCGGACCCCCTGTATATCATGCTATATACCATCTGTACCCCGGACCCCCTGTATATCATGCTATATACCATCTGTAACCCGGACCCTCTGTATACCATCTATAACCCAGGACCCCCTGTATACCATTTGTAACACAGGACCCCTGTATATCATCTGTAACCCGGACCCCCAGTATACCATGCTATATACCATCTGTAACCCGGACCCCCAGTATACCATGCTATATAGCATCTGTAACCCGGACCCCCTGTATACCATGATATATACCATCCGTAACCCGGACCCTCTGTATACCATGCTATATACCATATGTAACTGACACCCTGTATACCATGCCATATACCATCTGTAACCCGGACCCCCTGTATATCATGCTATATACCATCTGTAACCCGGACACCCTGTATACCATGCTATGTACCATCTGTAACCCGGACACCCTGTATACCATGCTATATACCATCTGTAACCCGGACCCCCTGTATACCATGCTATATACCATCTGTAACCCGGACCCCCTGTATACCATGCTATATACCATCTGTAACCCGGACCCCCTGTATACCATGACATATACCATCTATAACCCGGACCCCCTGTATACCATGCTATATACCATCTGTAACCCGGACCCCCTGTATACCATGCTATATACCATCTGTAACCCGGACCCCCTGTATACCATGCTATATACCATCTGTAACCCAGACCCTCTGTATACCATGCTATATACCATCTGTAACCCGGACCCTCTGTATACCATGCTATATACCATCTGTAACCCGGACACCCTGTATACCATTCTATATACCATCTGTAACCCGGACCCTCTGTATACCATGCTATATACCATCTGTAACCCGGACCCCCTGTATACCATGCTATATACCATCTGTAACCCGGACACCCTGTATACCATTCTATATACCATCTGTAACCCGGACCCCCTGTATACCATGCTATATACCATCTGTAACCCGGACCCCCTGTATACCATGACATATACCATCTATAACCCGGACCCCCTGTATACCATGCTATATACCATCTGTAACCCGGACCCCCTGTATACCATGCTATATACCATCTGTAACCCGGACCCCCTGTATACCATGCTATATACCATCTGTAACCCAGACCCTCTGTATACCATGCTATATACCATCTGTAACCCGGACCCTCTGTATACCATGCTATATACCATCTGTAACCCGGACCCCCTGTATACCATGCTATATACCATCTGTAACCCAGACCCTCTGTATACCATGCTATATACCATCTGTAACCCGGACCCTCTGTATACCATGCTATATACCATCTGTAACCCGGACCATCTGTATACCATTCTATATACCATCTGTAACCCGGACCCTCTGTATACCATGCCATATACCATCTGTAACCCGGACCCTCTGTATACCATGCCATATACCATCTGTAACCCGGACCCTCTGTATACCATTCTATATACCATCTGTAACCCGGACCCTCTGTATACCATGCTATATACCATCTGTAACCCGGACCCTCTGTATACCATTCTATATACCATCTGTAACCCGGACCCTCTGTATAACATGCTGTAATTTACTATTTCTAAAACATTTTGAGTGGATTGCGATTTTCATTTCCTATTAACTATTGATTATTAAAGAACCTCTCCAATGTTTTTCTAGTTGTATTATCTTATATACTGATATTTGACATTTCCATGAGTTCCACAACACCTCACCCTTTGGTACATATGGTCAAATTATTTTACAAAATAAATCATACCCTAAAATCATCTTAATTTTAGGATATGATCCTGCCGGATCACGGTTCTACACATTCAGCTTGTGCAATACATAATATCAACACACATATTCATCTATAATTGTATTGGACACAATGGTGAAATGTTGATTTTTTTATATTGTTTTTCTGATTATTACATTTCTGTTATCCAAAAACATCTTATTAGCCTATCAATATGTCCTAGAAAATCTAATATAAATTGTATACAATATCAATAAAGATTGTTATAAATTACACGAGGCATCTCTCTTTGCTGCATGTCCACTTTTCTTTTCTTCAACAGCTTTTTTTATGAAACTGTCTTAAAATAGACTATTACTGCCCTTTAAAGAGACACAGCAAAGGTATCAGTTATTGCAGAAATGAAAAGTATAAATAATTACTTAACATAAAAACAATAATCTGGCTACTGAATTTTCAATAAAGACTAATTAAAAATGTATTAAAAAAATAAAATAAATAAATAACTACCAACAACTGAAGAAGCCCCAGATATTGTGAAACCTCAACATTTAATTGTTGAATTCTCATAAATGGACTTTTTGTTGGGTCACTAACTGCTTTATTGGACATATACGCTATAAATAAGAGTATTTTGTGAGGCGGCTGAATCACGCAGGGCAGGCATGGTCAGGATCTAATGATATTTGGTTTTGTAATTAGTTAAGAGAAAATTAGAGGTCCGTTACTGGACACAACCACATGGCTCGTGTGTATTTTTCGGCAATCTCCAGTTATTCAAGTGCATTATAAACACCAATGATGTGACCTCACTGATAGCGAGGGGTCAGGTATACCAGTAAATAGAGGGGACAGTGAGCGTACCTACTATACTTTCTGCCTCTGTAAGCATTCTCTGGAACAACACAGCAGTGAGCAAACAATTACTATGTCTGTTAGATCAGCAAAAGTGCAAGGGAAAAGCACATTAATAAGGATTAATAATGGACCTATAGGCAAAAGCATTATGTACACTGTATAGGCTCAGAGCAGAGAGGATATCCTGTTGTGTATGGTTAGAAGGAGGTAGATAAAAGCACGCTGTAAGGTTTCAACATTTTACATCTTTTAATACCTACCGCCCACTTCTGATGGTATAATTCCCTTACTGCCCACCGGTGCCGCATTTACTCACTTTACCCCCACTCATTTCTAGTTAAATCACATGACCCCTATGTATCGCCCTGAACTCACTAGATAGTGATCCGATCCTGACTGCTGCCCCTAGACTCTCTCACCAGCCGAGCGTGGCGCTGCGGGTGTCCGCCGTGTGACATCACCCGTCAGCGACGCCTCCTATCGATTACCCCGCCTCCCACCATGAAAGCTTGAATCGCCGACTAGTTGGCAATAGGGACCAGGTTGACCATGACTGCTCTACAGGATTGTCTATTATTTCTTAAAGAATCCATCAAGGTCCGAATGTCTTTAAGAATCAAGTCAAGGACCAGAATCCACATTCTTTATCGATGCACATACAAATATTTTAATATAATGGAAAAAATTGAAATGCAACGGAAAGCTTATTTAGCATTTAGACGCCTCAGCTGAGATATCGCATATAATAGTTGTTAAACTGCGAGTGGTCGTCGTCGTTATGCAAAGCAAGGGACACAGTTCTGGCCGCATTTGCGGCGGTGGCGGCTCCAACGTTGGCTGCAATGAGCCGAAGGCTCACTGCAGGCCGCAAATCCAGAAACACAATCCAGAAAAGTGGAACTTTGAAAAAACAACAACAATAAAGCGGGACTTAGAAAAAAAAAACAATAACGCGCAAGGAGGAACAAAGACAAAAAAAATACGAGCCGCGGGACTTAGAAAAATACAAAATTACAAGGTCGCAAAAATACGAACTTAACGGCCGAAAACGCAGACCTCCAAAAACACTTAAAAATACAAAAATAAAAATAAAAAAAACATCACACACAGCATGGGGGGAAAGCCACGACATCTGCCAGTGAGGTTGCACGCAAATTAAAATCGAATTTAAGTTTTGGAACATGAAAATTGGCTTAGTGAGAAAAAAAAATGGCGCCCGAAAAAAATGAAAAAGAGGCTACACGAGCCCAAAGCGCGCCTTGCTATCTCTTGCGGCCGCTCGCGCCAGAGGAAAGCCTTTGATCTAAAACGGCCGCAAGAGTTTCGGCCGTAAGAAATTCTTATTTGCAATTCAATTGCTCCGGGAACCCTCTCTGCAAGGCTAAAAACTAACCGCAGCTTACTTGCAGGAAAGAGGTCCCGCTAGCACCAATTAAGCACATAAAATAGCTCAAATAAAGCCATCCTGCACTTTGAGAAGACTATAAAGGGATTTTAGGTGTTAGAAAAAATAGCACATAATTATCCTGTACTCAAATCCGTAAAATATTTTATTTTTAATATCCGTAAAATATCCATGTAAAAAGTCCATAGGGCTTGGAGCACCTCAGACACACCCACGCCGCAGCCGGAAAATAAACAGTTAATTCGAACTCGGGTTTGGGCTGATGTGCAAGCTTGAGAGTGGGTTACTTTTAATCCTCATGTCCCCCAATATGATCCCTAGCATTTACAGAGCTGTACAGTGCAGGCTTGAACTTATTTTTGCGTTTTTATATTTCAGAGCTTACGGCCGGTTCCAAGATATGCGGCCGGCCGTAAGAGGAGATCCTTGCGGGGCCGTATAATAGAATCGCGAGTTAACAGAACCCCCGCAAGGAATCGCAGCCTTACGGACGATTTACGGCCGCTAATAGAATGAGGCCCTTAGAAAGCATGGAAAAGGCTCGCGAGCAGCGTAACACACAAACGATGCCTTTTTACAACACTAACTTGCAATTGTTGTCACATGTACCACACAGACATTACTTGCAAGATATTCCTGCAGCTCCTTTAATGTTGATGTAGGCCTCTTGGTAGCCTCCCAAACCAGTTTTCGTCTCGTCTTTTCATGAATTTTGGAGGGAGCTGCAGTTCTTGGTAATGTCACTGTTGTGCCATATTTTCTCCACTTGATGATGACTGTCTTCACTGTGTTCCATGGTATATCTAATGCCTTGGAAATTCTTTTGTACCCTTTTCCTGACTGATACCTTTTAACAATGAGATCCCTCTGATGCTTTGGAAGCTCTCTGTGGACCATGGCTTTTGCTGTGGGATGCGACTAAGAAAATTTCAGGAAAGACCAACTAGAGCAGCTGAACTTTATTTGGGGTTAATCAGAGGCACTTTAAATGATGGCAGGTGTATGCTGACTCCTATTTAACACCATTTGGAATGTGATTGCTTATAACTGGGGATGTAGTTGTGTTCAGGATTAAGAGGGTATGCAACCACATTATTTTTCTTTTTTTTCTTCCCTCCACCTAAAAGATTTCAGTTTGTTTTTCAATTGAGTTGTACAGTTTATAGGTCACATTAAAGGTGGAAAAAGTTCTGAAATGATTTATCTTTGTCTCATTTTTTTACAGCACAGAAACCTGACATTTTAACAGGGGTGTGTAGACTTTTTATTTACACTGTATCTGTCTTTGTGCTGTGCTGAAAGTGCTCAGAGGACCGAAAGTACACGAGAGGAGAGGCCCGCAATGAGCGCCAAAGGTCCTCAGAGTAGAAAAAGTTTTATATTGTGTGCCAAACAGCATTGACATGGCTTGAAATGTTATTGCCGGGCAAGTCGCTAGTATAATATATTTAGTAATTCAGTGGAAGTCTGGAAGACAGGGGTCAGGGGTCATAATTTGGACCAGGGTCCAACTGTTGACATTCCCTACTCTATAGCATATTGCAGCGTAGAGTAATATGTGTATAACAGTATACCATCTATAACCTGTATACTATGCAGTATACCATCTATAACCCAAGACCCCTTGTATATCATGCTGTATAGAATTTGTAACCCAGGGACCACCTGTATACCATGCTGTATACCATCTATAACCCCAGACCCCTTGTATACCATGCTGTATACCATCTAAAACCCAGGGAACACCTGTATACTATGCTGTATACCATCTATAATCCAGGACCCCCTGTCTACCACCTGTATACCATACTATATACCATCTGTAACCCAGAGACCACCTGTATACCATGAGGTATGCCATCTGTAACCCAGGGACCACCTGTATACCATGCTGTATACCATCTATAATCCGGGACCCCCTGTATACCATGCCGTCTACCATGCTATATACCATCTGTAACCCAGAGACCACCTGTATACCATGAGTAATGCCATCTGTAACCCAGGGACCACCTGTATACCATGAGGAATGCCATCTGTAACCCAGGGACCACCTGTATACCATGAGGAATGCCATCTGTAACCCAGGGACCACCTGTATATCATGAGGAATGCCATCTGTAACCCATGGACCACCTGTATACCATGAGGTATGCCATCTGTAACCCAAGGACCACCTGTATATTTTTATATATATGGATATCTAAAAAAAATATCTAATAACTTATCAAGTAGATAACTTGATTGACCTTTCTTGTGTCATTCCCGCCAGTAGTGGCGGCCAGCGACTACTGTGCACACCACTATTATGTAAAGTGTATCATCTGCTACTACACTAAACCCTAATTTAACCATCCCAATAAGAACAATTGGAAGAAAGTCTTGGCACACCACTTAGTGGCTGCTGCATGCCACTGCTGGCAGGGACAAAACAGGAAATAACCGAATATGCCATTTTAAGACTTTTTCATTGAGGAACTTCACTCAATCTCTTGTTGAAAGAAAAAAAAATCTTTGTACATGCAGCAGGAATATTTGAGAAAAATTATATCTATTTTAAGGTTATCCTGGGATTTAATTTAGCAAAACCGTTTTTTGGCTAGACAGAACAGACTGCACGAGCCTCGGTTTCTAGGTTTTGACTCCAATACAGCCTTTTAATGCAACATTTTTCTTAATGCTTATGGTATGATGTGTATGATAAAACAAAAAGTATATCTATGTCCTTTTAATGTTTTATTTCTTTTTGCATACTTCAAGCACATCCATGTAATATATGGAATGCACAGACTGCATATTTATTAGAAAGAAACTATCAAATCAGCCTCTTAATTAGAATTCACATATGCTACAAAACATTGAATTTCTTAGGGGGGGACTTGAAGTGTGTTGTCAATATAAACTAAAATTGAAATAATGATGTTCTATATGGCTTCCTTGATTAAAGATATCAGGTCTTTAAGTAAGATCTACCCTTGTTGCTTGAAAGATACAGTGGTGAATGTGTTATTATAATTATCATGTGCATAATGTGTGGAGTGGAATACCCAGCATCCCTCGCCAATCAGTACCATAATGTTGCAACGTCTTGAGTTCCAAAGAAAGCCTGACTGTGGTCTTATTGAATCCAAAGGCTACAAGTTTTTGATAAAAGTAAAACCTGAGTCTTAAGTTTTCAGGCCAAGACAATGCTATGGAGCTAAAACTTCAAAATATAAACACAGGTACATGCCTAGATTTAGTCAACTTAAAGGGGCCCCTTTATTCAGCACAATTTCATGTTATTTCCCCGCCAGCAGTGGCGTGAAGCAGCCATCTTTACCCCACTTTCTCCTCTTTATTATGTTAAATACACTTCCACTGTAATGTAATTATTCTGACCCTTGTTTCTCTAAAGTGATGTGCACATTGACTGCACTATATTAATAAAAACACGTACATAAACTACATATTCCCATAATAATAAATGACAATATAAGTTAGCCACAAGTGTTAATAAAGGACTATTGAGGTGTCACACTTATAGTATGCTCTTTTGAGCAGCTTGATATTGCGCTAAATGTTTTACAAAGTAAAGCAGCCTTTATTTTATACTGTCGTGTTCAACAGGATTAGAAACCTTGGACGAGTGGGAGGACGGATGGCGTCATAAGATCTCTATTCAGTTCTGTTGAAACATCTACATTCACATAGCACACTTGACAATTGAATCAATAGAAGAGTAAACCCCCACATGGGGGTTTACTTCTATTATAGTAAAAATTATGGGATTTTATAACTAGATAATATGCATTTCCTCTCTTGTCGTGGTGAAGATGCTTGTGTACTTCAATGAAGCTGTGAGCTATACCATGTAGGAGTCACCTAAGATGGGCTGGTTATAGTAGGGAAGTCAGACAAATTGTGGTCCACTGGAGAAGGAACTGGAAATCCACTTCAGTATCTTTATCAAGCTAATATTATGGATACGCACTACCAGACACAATATGTGCTTGGCATGCTGCAGTCCACAGGGTCACAGAGAGTTGGACACGACTGAATGACCAAACAACAAATATGCATTTGCAGATGCTTTTTCATTATATTGTAAATATAAAATCAAACTATTGTATGCAATTATCCTTTACATGTGCAGAGAATAGGTGTAGAGTTAGAGAAGGCTCCTATTATAATAGGGGGGATATTAGTGAATACAATGAAGGTGCTCCATCTACACAACACAATCTATTGGATTTAGCCTCAAGGTAACCAAGCAGTCCAGTCTATTACTTTAACTTCTTGACTTATTCTGTGTTTTCGTGCATTTCAGAATAGAGAACAAGTTCAATTATAGCAATTTACTGAATAAAAAAGTCAGCAGGAAAACGCACGACTCTGCAGAATGAATACGGCTCTTACAGAAAAGAATGGAAAGAAAGAGAAATATATAATCAGCTGAGGACGGAGTGCTAGTATTTAGTTTGCTAATAAAGGGCTACTCTTGTAATACAACGTGAGTCAGGGAACTTGACTGTAGCGATGTGATCCTAGTAGTGAATGAACAGATTCTGGAATCAGCAGGTAGAGTGTAAATATTAGACGAATAAAGCTGTGAGCGCGTGACCCGGCGCGATTAGCTTCATGGATTCAAAAGATGGTTTTGCAGAACAAAGAAATACAGTGTCAGTGGCTTGAAGATACTAATAGGTTTGCACATTCTCTCTTTATCTTTTACAGTATAAGCTCTAAAAAGCAGGCACTTTTGAATGGTTATGTGTTACATACCCACTGTATTCCCCCATGTTTATTATGGTTGTTTAGTTATGTCTGACTCTCCATGACCATAGTATAGATAATATACATCACTATAAGGGTACATTTGCCAGTTTTTTTTTTATTTTTTATTCATGATATTTACATTTTAGTTTATATCATACTAATTGTTACTAGTACTATTACCAGGTCCTGATGGAATACACCCAAGGGTACTGAGGCAACTGGGTTCTGTAATAGCCAAACCATTATATCTAATTTTTCAAGATTCACTCAACACAGGGTCTCTACCACATGACTGGAGAAAGGCAGACGTGATACCTATATTTAAGAAGGGAGCAAGAGTAAATCCAGGGAATTATAGACCAGTGAACCTCACTTCTGTAGTGGGAAAGCTTTTAGAAAGGTTAATAAGGGATAATATACAAGGTTATAAGTAAATATCTGCTCATGGACTGAAAACTGTCTAAAAGACAGGTAGCAAAGGATTGTTGTAAATTGAACATACTCAGATTGGACTAATGTGGTAAGTGGGGTTCCTCAGGGCTCAGTATTAGGTCCTCTACTTCTTACCATATTTATTAATGACTTAGAAGTAGGATTGGAAAGCATGGTCTCAATTTTTGCTGATGACACTAAGTTATGCAAAGTAATTGAATCAGAAAATGATGTACTTTCCCTCCAAAGAGATTTGCATAAATTAGAGAAATGGGCATCTAAAATGGCAGATGAGATTTAATACAAATAAATGTAAAATTATACATTTGGGAAGTAAAAATAGCAATGCAATTTATAATTTTAATGGAGTAATTCTAGGGATACCAGATAAAGAAAGGGATTTGGGAGTACTTGTGGACAACCATCTAGGTAGCACTGCTCAATGCAAAGCAGCAGCTGCAAAGGCAAGTAAAATATTAGCATGAAGGGAAGCAGGGGAAGCAGATATAATTTTGTCACTAAACAAATCCCTAGTACGCCCTCATTTGGAGCATGGAGTACAATTTTGGGCATCACTTCATAAAAAGGACATTTAGAACGGAGAGTCTAAGTTATGAGGAAAGTCTAACCAAATTAAACTTATTTTCTCTGGAAAAAATGTGCCTAAAGGGATATGGTTACTTTTTGTAAATATATCCATGGTCAATATAGGGATTTGTCAAGTGTAATTTTTGTGCCAAGAGATTTTCAACTGACAAGGGGACATCCTTTGAGGTTAGAAGAAAAAAAGGTTCCACCTTAAAGAAAGAAAAGGGTAATCCACAGTAAGGGCGGTTAATCTGTGGATTTCTCTACCAAAGGAGGTGGTGACAGTGGATTCGATAGATAACTTTAAAAAGGGGTTGGATATATTTTTGAATAAAAAGGGTATACAGGGTTATCCTGGATAATTAGAGAGGGAGTATTGATCCAGGGAGGAATCAGATTGCCGGTCTCTGGGGTCAGGAAGGAATTTATTTTTTGTTTTTTTCCTTATGAAACAATTGGCAAATGTTTCAATGGGAATTTGTCCGTTTGTCTTTCTTCCAGGGAGAGTTTACATTTTAGACAAATAAAGCTGTGAGCAGGTGACCGGCCGCGATTATCTTCATTGACTCAAAAGATGGTTTTGCAGAAAAGAGAAATACAATATCAGTGGCTTGAAGATACTAATAGGTTTGCACATTCTCTCCTCATCCTTTACAGTATAAGACTTTTGAACTGTTATGTGTCACATACTCACTGTATTCCCACATGCATATTATTGTTGTTTAGTTATGTCCGACTCTCCATGACCATATGGACTGCAGGAAACCAGGGAGATCTTGTGTCTGGTTGTGCCTATCCATAAAGATACTGGAGTGGGTTGCCAGTTCCTTCCCCAGTGGACCGCGATTTGTTTGATGACCTGCCATTCTTGGGTGACCCTACATGGTATAGCTCACAGCTTCATTGAAGTATACAAGTCCCTTCACCACAACAAGGTAAAGATTCAGAAGGAGCCATGTATAGAGTGCTTAACAAAATACTGACACTTTATAAATAAGAGTTAATAACAACAACAACAATATGGTAAACTCAGCAATTAATCATCTAAAGGATCAATTTTACCAAAGCAAAAAACAAACAAACCCTTAAGATGTTTTAATTACACCTTAACAGACTTTAAAGGTATATGGAAGTTTCCCTGTTTTTCCTTTTTTTTTTACTATCACATGCTGCTTATATCAGACACACACATTACGTTGATTCATTCTATGCACTGATTTATTTTATTTAAAAAAAAATATTTTGATTTCCACACGCCCAAAAGTGCCCTCATAGGTATCTCTTACTATCCAATAAAAAAAACTAAATTCAACTATGTTTTTAACCCTATAATAACCTTCTTGCCAACAGCAGCACAGTGCAGAAATCCAAAATAACATTGCAGAGTTGTTTCCTTGTGGTGGGAACAAAAGACTACACATTCCATGATGCTTTGCTGCATATACTAAATCCCCAGACATTGCAACAATATTGTAGCTATCTCTGATTGGCCACAACAAATTATGAATGTTATGCTAACTTAGGTTGGCTTTCAAGAGCATTCCTTCTCCAAATCAATTTCCAGAAAACTGAAGAAATTTGAAAACTTTAGGATAAGTTTATTAATGTTTATTTTGGGATTTTTTTTTATGCACATTTTTTTTGCATACACTACGGATCAATCCCATGTTGGCTTCTCAGCCAATCACAAGTCATATCCCAGAATCTCTCTATTTCTGTTAATAAATAAAAACTGGCTGTGAATGGCGGAAACATATAGATCATATTTTAAAGCTTACTGAAGGATTTACAGTATATTAAAATTATTTTTTAATGTTTAAATATACTATCAGCCCTATTAAATTAGCTCAACGTGTAAAACCGAAGCCCATAACGTAGCCTGCAAGACTTACAGCTATTAAATTAGACCCGTTAAGCAACCTGTCAACGATCTCGGATGCCATTGGCTCCATCTAAACCTGTAACTACGGGTTTGACTAATTGATCATGTTCAAAGCTGCGCATTAAATGGTCGAAAAATGTTTTACGGGTTTGGGTCTCAAGCCCGAAAACCGCGGCCTGTTCTATTTTAATACCTCTGTAATGCAGCCAAATTTCAAGCCCGCAGCAGTTGCAGGCTTCCCGATACCAATACAGGCTTCTAATTTAACAGGGCTGTATGTCCTGTATTTTGTATGATGCGTTTGCTTATATTAAAAATAAGCAGAACTCAGGTTTGTCTGCATAGGATTAAAATAGCAGAGTTAAAATATTGAAAATGAATTTAACTGCATAAAAAGGACTGCTTCTGCAACAATGACAGTGTTTCCTTCTGACGAGCTCGAATTACAGTGTGTCAAAGCAATGCGATAATTAAGAAAGAGGAAGATCCGGCAAGTGCTGCAAAGCTGATTTTCTTCAATATAACTAGATTTAGGTTGACCTTTGTGGCACTTGCTTTATGGGCTTTTTATACTTTAAATATATTCTAGGCAAACATGATTTCCGTGCCCATTTCTTTAGTATAGACCAAGGGTAGGCAACCTTACAGAAGTGGGGTGCTATATTTAAATTTTTAGAAGATGTATTCCTATATGCGTTTAACTATTGCTATATAAAAAATTTAATATACGTATGAAATGCTTATTTAAAATAATTGAAATGTATATCTTACCCTTAGTTTGAACCCTGCATTTGTTTTTCCTTACTGGGATTCCCAATGTACAGAGCATATTTGGATACTTTAGGATGCCCCCCACCCCCCCATCCCATCAGGATACCACATTATAGCCCTCTCTCGCTAACCTCCCCACATTATATTTCACATTATAGCCTCTCTCTGACTACCTACCTCTCTCCCTGGCCTCCATCCTCTCTGGCCTCCAGCCTCCCTCTCTCCATGTGTCCCTCCATCTCCCTCTCAGCCTACCTCCCTCTCTCCCATCCACCCTCTCCCTCCCTCTGAGTACCTCCCCTCTCCCACCGCCTCCCTCTCTGCCTACCTCCACCATTCCATCTCTCTCTCTGCCTCCCTCTCTCTCCCTCTAGCTGCCTCCCTCTTCCCCTCTCTCTCTGCCTGCCTTCCCCTCTGTCCTATCTTTCCCTCCCTGCCGCGCTCCCCCTCTGCCCCCCTCCACCTTCCTCCCTCTATCCCCCCCCCCCCAGTCGCCACACTATGGCGACTCTGCTGCTCATGCGCAGTTGCTATGGCACAAATTAGCCTAAACTTGCAGTTGCTATGGTGCAAACTGGACGCAACAGATGCGACTGTGCCACATGAGAACTTTTCTGGAATACGTCACATGCCGCACTGTATGGGTATGTATAGTAATTCTTCGCCTCATTCCGAAGCTGATAAATGTGCTTTATTTATGTTACTGTCCTGACATTCTTGAAGGTGTATTTTTAGAAAGCTGCTCATTAGAGTGACATCTTGAGAGACGTATGGAGCAGGGTGATTCATGTTTAGTGTGAACAACATACCGGTGCACCATCCACAGAGGAAATCTAAACTGCAAGGTACCGGTACATTAATGTAACAATATAAAGGGTACCTGTGGTCATTTTTTCTATATGGTACTTTAAATAAATAATCATTATAATGGGCAAAACATTTTTATAAAGCATAAATACAAAAAAAATGAATGCATCTTTTCTGTTTTAACTTTTATTTGCAATTATTCTGCACTGTGAGGCCCCATGTGTCCTTGTAAAGTAATGAGCTTTCCCCACAGTGCAGATAGAAGCTTCCTCTGCAATCAAAATATCATCCCATCTCAGAAGTGTAACAAAAATGGAAGATTTCACAACTCGCTCCCCAATCTGTTAAGCATTTTTTTTTTAATAAAAACTATGTTTTGCTTACGGAGAATAGATGTAAAGGAAATAATAATGATAAATAACATTTAATATATATATATATATATATATATATATATATATATATATATATATATATATATGTGTGTGTGAAGTAACCGTGAATGTCCAGTAATCTAATCTATATATACACAGATTAATAATGAGTATTGCAATAAAATTTGATACCTTTTGTATTGGACAAACGTCTTATTTATAATGACGAGCTTTCGAGAGGCTTAACCTCTCTTTATCAAGTCTCAAGTAACACTTGCTTGGGACTTGATAGAGAGAGGATAAACCTCTCGAAAGCTCGTCATTATAAATAAGACGTTTGTCCAATACAAAAGGTATCAAATTATATTGCAATACTCATTATTTTTATATATATATATATATATATATATATATATATATATATATATATATATAGTACATTAGTGTTACAATTTGAATGTCTGTCTAAAAAAAGGTTAAAAAATGTATTTCCTGCTTCAGGTATACAGTTATTGCACTGCAGTCTGGGTAACAGGGTAGGGACATGCAAATGAGCCCACAAACACATTTTCACTCTTAAATACAAAAAACGATTGATTATATATATATATATATATATATATATATATATATATATATATACACACACATATATATTAAAGTTAAATTGACTCAAATGTCAGAGTTCCTTGGAAACGGACACAAAAGATGGTCTGCGGCATTTTATTTTGAAGAGAAATCAGAAACAAATTCTGAAAGTGTGAATTCAGAAATAGACTATATACAAAATGTGACAAATGGAAAGAAATGACGAATACAGAAACTCCTCCGTGTGTAGCCTGTAATGATGTTTAAGAAATAATGGGAAAACATACGAGGGCTTCTCGCCAATGGAACTCCACGTCAGAGATCATAAACTCAATATGTTATTATTTAGTGTGACAAGTGATGGGAATGATGTAGAAAGAGGTGAAATGCATGGGACATTTAAGAAATAAAAAACATTAGGTCTTAAGTATTAACAAATTATTTTATTTCAAAATCAAAAAATGTATATTCCATGTTCTTTTAATTAATTTTTGGGGTTTTAGGAAAAAAAAATCAAATTATTTTCAATTGGTTTTACTTTTTATGAAATAATTTGCAATTTAACAGACATAAATGTATTTATACATTTTGACCAAGATATATTTTGCTTGCATATAAAACCATAAGAACAATATTTTAATGTTTTAAACTTTTTGAACCTTTGTGGAACCCCAAAATCACCATTATTAATTTGGTAATATCACTTAGAATTTTTTTTCTTTTATTTTACAATTTCAGACATTACAGAATAATCTGATACAGTCACTGAAAAACAAAATAAACTGTTAGTTACAATTTACAGTTACATAGGTTTAAAAAAGGAGATTCTTCTATAATATCATTGTAAGAGAAGCAATAATGCTGCATTAGAAGCGTTTCTTTATTTTAGGTTATATCATATATTAACAAATCAAATAGCTCATTAGCTATTTCATCGTATTTTCCTTCAACCATATTTATGTAGTGAAGTCGTAATAAACAAAACAACAAAGTCTGAGGTGCTCGTCAGTGAGGTGTAGCTGAACTCCTTAAGTGTGATGGTGGACTCCAGACTCCTTGCTCACTGTTCCTTAGGGAGTTATCAGCTGCACCTCACTGACGAAGCCCAATGAATGAACTCCTTAAGGGTGATGGGGGACTCCAGATGTGGACTCCTTGCTCACTGTGCCTTAGTGAGTTATCAGCTACACCTCACTGACGAGGCCCAATGAATGAACTCCTTAAGGGTGATGGGGGACTCCAGACGTGGACTCCTTGCTCACTGTGCCTTAGGGAGTTATCAGCTGCACCTCACTGACGAGGCCCAATGAATGAACTCCTTAAGGGTGATGGGGGACTCCAGACGTGGACTCCTTGCTCACTGTGCCTTAGGGAGTTATCAGCTGCACCTCACTGACGAGGCCCAATGAATGAACTCCTTAAGGGTGATGGGGGACTCCAGACGTGGACTCCTTGCTCACTGTGCCTTAGGGAGTTATCAGCTGCACCTCACTGACGAGGCCCAATGAATGAACTCCTTAAGGGTGATGGGGGGACTCCAGACGTGGACTCCTTGCTCACTGTGCCTTAGGGAGTTATCAGCTGCACCTCACTGACGAGGCCCAATGAATGAACTCCTTAAGGGTGATGGGGGACTCCAGATGTGGACTCCTTGCTCACTGTGCCTTAGTGAGTTATCAGCTACACCTCACTGACGAGGCCCAATGAATGAACTCCTTAAGGGTGATGGGGGACTCCAGACGTGGACTCCTTGCTCACTGTGCCTTAGGGAGTTATCAGCTGCACCTCACTGACGAGGCCCAATGAATGAACTCCTTAAAGGTGATGGGGGACTCCAGACGTGGACTCCTTGCTCACTGTGCCTTAGGGAGTTATCAGCTGCACCTCACTGACGAGGCCCAATGAATGAACTCCTTAAGGGTGATGGGGGACTCCAGACGTGGACTCCTTGCTCACTGTGCCTTAGGGAGTTATCAGCTGCACCTCACTGACGAGGCCCAATGAATGAACTCCTTAAGGGTGATGGGGGACTCCAGACGTGGACTCCTTGCTCACTGTGCCTTAGGGAGTTATCAGCTGCACCTCACTGACGAGGCCCAATGAATGAACTCCTTAAGGGTGATGGGGGACTCCAGACGTGGACTCCTTGCTCACTGTTCCTTAGGGAGTTATCAGCTGCACCTCACTGACGAGGCCCAATGAAGGCAGAAGCATCCGTCTGGGGTTTCCTCTGCTCAGAGTAGAGTTGCCTGGTATTTCAGGGCTGGATCACTCTATTGGGTGAGACCTGACTGATATATTACAGGATATTTCTCCCTATGACGGGCACAAATGAGCTAAAAGAGGTTGCTCTCAAAGTGAATTATGTCCATAGAACCAACCCTTTTAAGGTTTGTTCTTTCTCTAATTGAGCACCTCTATTTTGGTATTTTGTAAAGTCTTGATATGCACAACCTGTAAAAATCCTACTTATAATATTAATTATGTATAGGATTTTTTTTTAATGAATTTCACCTGTTTTTTTTTTTTCATACTAAATAAAAAACTGCAACTTTATATTAAAATGTCAATGGAAACACCTATTTTTAAAAGATAACAATCTTCCAGCAATTAACTTTAGAGAAATTCGAAGTTGAAAACGGCAGAGTTAAATTTATGCAAATTTCACTTTAGTGACCTGGTACAGAGATCGTATAAAATGTTTCTGGTGCTGTATGCAGCTTAGTTTGGGCTGGCTAAGGTACTGAAATACAGTTAAAATGACCAGAATATCTGTATGTATTATATGTATATTAAATCATTATTACCGTGCTTTCGTTCTGAGATCACTTTAATGTTCTCTTGTCCTTTCATCAGCAATTTAAAATCACCACAAATCCCAAGGTAATTGACATACAATAAAATCATTGATTGATTTAATGACTGGAGTTGCTGAAGATGAAGTTCTCCTTCCTCGAAATTTTTTGCCATCATCATTTCTCTCAGTCCCATTAACAACCTCCTTATTTCATCTAGTCTATAAAACTAAAGCTACTTTAGCATTTTAACATGTATATGTTCTCTAAAGTTAATTACTCCGAACTCCTGTTTCACTTGAGTAGCCTCATATTACTATTTAATGAGTGGGAGATCTTTAATCATCTAGATATTCCCAAGAACAATATTCCACTGTACAATCACAAGACATTGTTCTTGATCAAGTAAGATTTACTATGAATGACCTTGATAGATTGTTGCCTATTTAAGACTTTCATGGCAACCCCTAAAAGGTTTTCGCTGTATATTTCGTATTTCCATATTGCATTTTTTAATGCACACAGCTTGTCTAATGGTTTCCTATTGGTCCATACAGATATAAGGTGTAGCTTCTAGAGGACTGGCAAGAAGCTGCAGGCTGTGCTGGGTTCATTGGAAGATGCAATATGGAGATTCAGTCTTATGTCTGCATAATTTGCACACTGAAATATGGAGATTCACAGTTTGGTGCCGGCATACTTCAGACATTGATCTATTATAAAATGAGAGAATGAGAGAATGTGAGAGAGAGAGAATGTGAGAGAGAGAGAATGTGAGAGAGAGAGAGAATGTGAGAGAGAGAGAATGTGAGAGAGAGAGAGAATGTGAGAGAAAGAGAATGTGAGAGAAAGAGAATGTGAGAGAAAGAGAATGTGAGAGAGAGAGAATGTGAGAGAGAGAGAATGTGAGAGAGAGAGAATGTGAGAGAGAGAGAATGTGAGAGAGAGGGAGAGAATGTGAGCGAGAGAGGGAGAGAATGTGAGCGAGAGAGGGAGAGAATGTGAGCGAGAGAGGGAGAGAATGTGAGCGAGAGAGGGAGAGAATGTGAGAGAGAGGGAGAGAATGTGAGCGAGAGAGAGAGAATGTGAGCGAGAGAGAGAGAGAATGTGAGCGTAAGAGAGAGAATGTGAGCGAGAGAGAGAGAGAGAATGTGAGCGAGAGAGAGAGAGAATGTGAGCGAGAGAGAGAGAGAATGTGAGCGAGAGAGAGAGAGAATGTGAGCGAGAGAGAGAGAGAATGTGAGCGAGAGAGAGAGAGAATGTGAGCGAGAGAGAGAGAGAATGTGAGCGAGAGAGAGAGAGAATGTGAGCGAGAGAGAGAGAGAATGTGAGCGAGAGAGAGAATGTGTGAGAGAGAGAGAGAATGTAAGAGAGAGAGAGAGAGAATGTAAGAGAGAGAGAGAGAGAGAGAGAGAGAATGTGAGAGAAAGAGAGAATGTGAGAGAAAGAGAGAATGTGAGAGAGAGAGAGAGAGAGAGAGAGAGAATGTGAGAGAGAGAGAGAATGTGAGAGAGAGAGAGAGAATGTGAGAGAGAGAGAGAATGTGAGAGAGAGAGAGAATGTGAGAGAGAGGGAGAGAATGTGAGAGAGAGGGAGAGAATGTGAGAGAGAGGGAGAGAATGTGAGAGAGAGAGAGAGAGAATGTGAGAGAGAGAGAGAGAGAATGTGAGAGAGAGAGAGAGAGAATGTGAGAGAGAGAGAGAGAGAGAGAGAGAGAGAATGTGAGAGAGAGAGAATGTGAGAGAGAGAGAATGTGAGAGAGAGAGAATGTGAGAGAGAGAGAATGTGAGAGAGAGAGAATGTGAGAGAGAGAGAATGTGAGAGAGAGAGAATGTGAGAGAGAGAGAATGTGAGAGAGAATGTGAGAGAGAGAGAATGTGAGAGAGAGAGAGAGAGAATGTGAGAGAGAGGGAGAGAATGTGTGAGAGAGGGAGAGAATGTGTGAGAGAGGGAGAGAATGTGAGAGAGAGGGAGAGAATGTGAGCGATAGAGAGAGAGAATGTGAGCGATAGAGAGAGAGAATGTGAGCGAGAGAGAGAGAGAATGTGAGCGAGAGAGAGAGAGAATGTGAGCGAGAGAGAGAGAGAATGTGAGCGAGAGAGAGAGAGAATGTGAGCGAGAGAGAGAGAGAATGTGAGCGAGAGAGAGAGAGAATGTGAGCGAGAGAGAGAGAGAATGTGAGCGAGAGAGAGAGAGAATGTGAGCGAGAGAGAGAGAGAATGTGAGCGAGAGAGAGAGAGGATGTGAGCGAGAGAGAGAGAATGTGAGCGAGAGAGAGAGAGAATGTGTGAGAGAGAGAGAGAATGTGAGAGAGAGAAAGAGAGAGAGAGAGAATGTGAGAGAAAGAGAGAATGTGAGAGAGAGAATGTGAGAGAGAGAGAATGTGAGAGAGAGAATGTGAGAGAGAGAGAGAATGTGAGAGAGAGGGAGAGAATGTGAGAGAGAGGGAGAGAATGTGAGAGAGAGGGAGAGAATGTGAGAGAGAGAGAGAGAGAGAGAGAGAATGTGAGAGAGAGAGAGAGAGAGAGAGAGAGAGAGAGAGAGAATCTGAGAGAGAGAGAGAATGTGAGAGAGAGAGAGAATGTGAGAGAGAGAATGTGAGAGAGAGAGAATGTGAGAGAGAGAGAGAGAATGTGAGAGAGAGAGAATGTGAGAGAGAGAGAATGTGAGAGAGAGAGAGAATGTGAGAGACAGAGAGAATGTGAGAGACAGAGAGAATGTGAGCGAGAGAAAGAGAGAGAGAGAAAGAGAGAGAGAGAGAATGTGAGAGAGAGAGAGAGAGAGAGAGAGAGAGAGAATCTGAGAGAGAGAGAATGTGAGAGAGAGAATGTGAGAGAGAGAGAATGTGAGAGAGAGAGAGAGAATGTGAGAGAGAGAGAATGTGAGAGAGAGAGAGAGAATGTGAGAGAGAGAGAATGTGAGAGAGAGAGAATGTGAGAGAGAGAGAGAGAATGTGAGAGAGAGAGAGAATGTGAGAGAGAGAGAGAGAGAATGTGAGAGAGCAGCGTTTCATGTACCTATATTCAAATAGGGCAAAATTAAAAGTAATAATTCATAACTCTACAAAACGAGGGTTAATTGGGTTTTCGTTATGTCTGATCAGGTGTCTACAACCTATCATAATTAAGAAGACAATCCAAGTCAAAATGGTTACAATATGGGACCAGACTATAAACAGTCGGCATAATTTAGATACAGCAAACTAACACATGGTCACATTGTAACGGATTGTACCCTTTATTAATCAATGAAGCAAACTAACACTCATTTAGATTCACAGATAGCAATTATCTGACTTCATGCTGATATTATTTGACTATTGATCTGAATTTAGACACATTTTGCTGTAGAGCCACAGGTTCCTAAACCCTGTGCTAGATGCAACACACAAGTCTGTTTTACGACCGCCACGTTCCCTTAGCTCTCTGGCTCTATCTTTTTTCTTCAGGATCTTCCTTATCTTTTGCGCCTGTTTGTATTAGCAAACCCTTAATAACAGATGTATCATTTTCTTTGTCACCCATATTGTAAAGCAGAACAGAATGTAATAATAATAATAATAATTACCCTCTGCTCATGTAGAAAGATCTGGAAGTCAGGTAATTTCCCTCCTATTAACACTTAATCTAGCTGAACCTTATTGAATGAACTTCTTACAAATACATGTTGAAAGGGAAGATATACTGTACATTATGTGCAGAACAGCAATGAGAGCTCTTAATAGCAATTATATGGAAGAGCTTGTTCTCTGAAGACAGTGCTCATATGACACTATAATAATACCAATTTAAACAGATGTATTTTCCTTTTATACACATTTTACCTTGTTTAGTTAAAACATTGAAAATATTCAGTTATACCAAAAATTTCGGAATGGATACAGAATGTATAAAAAAATATAAGAATAATCACATATATTGGATGTATTGCTAATATTTGTTTCTGAATATTAAAAATAGAGCGATTGTGATGGGCTTGTGGCCATCACTCCCCAGTCATTGACATGGCTCCCGTAGGTAATCTTGGAGGTGCAAGGATCTTGTAGGCCCTAACATAGCTAGTACCTGCTGTTCAAGCTTACATATAAAATACTTACAAGACTCCTGTAGGAGGTTACCAAAAATGCTAGATGTTCCCATAATGCTCTGCGAGTGCCCATAGTTATCTCAACCTCCCACAAGTGCAGCTTACAAGAACACTTATAAGACACGTTAGGATCCCATTACCAGAAAAATTAGGATTACACATCCAAAAGCAAAAGAAGTATTTTAGATGATTAATCCAGCCAACTCTACGAGAAATACTAAACTACAATAAAATAAATTCAATGTCAATTATAAAAACATGCTAACACAATGAAACATTAACACAACTTGGTTAATACAGAGCCCAATGGTTTAATGACAATCCACCAGCCCTACAAATACATTTACAACCCCATTCAACAATAATTCTGTCGTAATATTCAATGTGTACCCCCTGGCATTTCATACAATGTACAATATAATGTGAGTACAATATTCATTGCAATGATAATAGACGTTACCAATGTGTTGTCAATCAGTATGTGATTCCTAACACCATAACATAGGACATAATGCTTCATACATTGATGGTAAAACCAGTACAATATGTGCCACAAGTACTCTAAGATTGCAGAAGAATTTTGCCAAGATGTTCAGGTTAACTCAGGTTGAGCCCAGATACATGACAAGAATGAATATTTGCGTTAGACACCTTGGCTCAAAGAAGACCAAATAGACCAGCAGAAACATACTGCAATCCTGGACTGTTGGTGGCAGACCTCACCATAACTACTCTAGTGTATGTGCACATCACAATCCATTTGAAAACATTTCATAAACAACACATTTCAGTCTTGGCCATGCCCCACTTTCTCTGGTTTCTCCTGTTCTCTCAAAGTCTGGGAGAAAGATGGAAGTCTATATTGTAAGCTCTACGGAAAATATGTCTGTACTGAGCATTGTGCACATATAAAATGTGTATATCTCTACATTGTATATTCTTTAAGAATATAAGTGTCCCTCTTTGGCCACTTGACATTTCGGGAAGTATGGAATGGGTTTAGTTTAAGAAAAAACAAACACATCCCTGAAAATACAAATGTATTACATGCTTTATACGGTGTGCAGAATCCTAATATTAAATAAACTATATATATATATATATATATATATATATATATATATATATATATATTTATTATTGCCCGTCAAAAAATTACTGGCATCAAATTGTAAGCCAGGCAATGCGGTTTGCCACACAATGTGAGGCTTTTGCTTCTCGGGGCACCTTCGGCGCTCATTGCAAGCTCTGCGATGAGCACCTACAGCGCTCATTGCATTGGCTCGCAATGAGTGCCTTCGGAGCTTATTCCAAACCTTTCTTCCCGCCTACTGTACAGGACGCTCATTGCAGGGTTCATTAACCTGCAAGTTTTGTGTTTGGGAATGCCATGTGTCTCTTTCCACCATCTCCCCCCTGTTCCTTCCCTGTGTGTTTCTCCTTACGTGTCTGCTGAATCTGTGCGTGGAGTGTGCTGACTGCCTGGTGCCTGGTGTTGTTGGTGTAAGTGTTAGTGTCTTTGCCGCGTACCTGGCTTTGCTCAGCCTCGTTTTCATCCAGTTTCAGAATTATTTACGTTTTTCGTCCGCCATTTCTTTTCTCGCTTAGCCGATTTTCGAGTGACTAAACACGTCAAATAAGGCTTTATTCCCCCTGTGCTGTGTGTGTTTTTATGTTTTTGTTATTTTTCTTGTTTTTCATGGTTTTCAATTTCCGAGGTTCGGCCATTAAATTCGTATTTTTATGAGGTTGTAGTTTGTTGGTGTAAGTGTTAGTGTCTTTGCCGTTGTGTATTTTCTAAGTCTGTGTGTCTGGCTTTGCTCAGCCTCGTATTCACTCAGTTTCAAAATGTTTTAAGTTTTTGGAGCCGCTGGCTGCAATGAGCACCTTTGGCGCTCATTGCATCCTAAGTGCTGTACGGCTGCTTAATTGCTCATTTCAGCCTAAGCACCGCAAGCTTCAATGCTTCAACTGCTCGCCTCGTTTTGCCAGGCCAGCAGGGCAATAAGTCATGCAAGCTCGAAAGGCTTCAATGCCTCAACACCTCGCCTCACACATACATAGATACATATACACACACACACACACACACACATACACATATACACATACACACACACACACACATATACATATACACACACACACACACACACACAGAGCTTCCATCTCTCTGTAGATTGTTCTAAATAATATTTCCTGAACAAGGCAGAAAGACCAACCAGTTCTGACTTATAACCAATTGTAGGTTTCAATTATTTCTGTTACTTTCCATGGAAGAAACAAAACAACGGGGGCTATGTCTGTAAATATAAGTCTCTTCATAGACATGAAAATACAAACTGAAGTGAAATTGTGTCCTTGAAATCACAAATATAAACTTTACTCCCACTTAAGTAGTGGGAGTCTGGAAGATGTTATTTTCAATTGGCAAGCTGTGTGCGTTCATAAAATAAAAAGCTTGAGCCAATCAGATTGCTCAGTTTGTAAGTGCTGCGTATTCCATAGGTTTCGCGTCCAGGATTGAAAATTCAAGAGACTCTTGTAGGTTAAGTGCGATGTAAGCTCCATGTGATGGATTTTCTCATCTCAATATGTCAGCTATCTGTATACTACTGACCAAAAGAAATATGCAAAGTAATGGCTGCATTATTAGAGTGTGTATGTTCAAAGAAAATCCTGCAGTTTTGGCTTCTTCATTTTTTAATGTCAGCCAAATAAATTGTACATTTTATAATTTAATGGCATTGAATGCATTGGGTACATTTGGAAACCTTATTTTGTTCTGTTTCATAATTTCCAGGAATTTAGTGAAATCCACTTTATATGTGAGATTTAAAATTAGAGCACACACCAAGTTTAATATAGTTTGCTATAGTTATCACATGGTTGTGTGTATTATATAAGAATGTGGAATAAACCCTAGAATGGGACTGCTTATCTTACTATTAATATTAATTCATACAGTGCAAATAATGGTATACAAATAATATCATAATATAACAATATATACACATATTTCCAAGTTGAAAGATGAACACACTAAGATTACTTTTAGACACTGTCCTTTCAAAAGAGGGACATCTGGAGGTATCAGTACTCTGTGGCCCCTAATAAATGCCCAGGAGGTGATTCAGCATCTACCCTGGACACTGCCCAGATAGGAGACTGTGGATACCACCTTCTTATCAGTGGCCACTGTAGGCAAGCAGACCAGTCTAGCAGAAAAGTAAGGACAGTCTCATGGACAACTAGTAAAGTTCACTACTGGAAATTCTTAAGATAACTTCCCTCTTTCTTTGTTATCCTATGTAATAATATTTGAGATCTCTAAGAGTTCTCCAGCCCGTTACAATTTATTGCATATGTCCCATGCTCTTAGCTACATGAGTGAACATTTTGGACTTCTACGTCCCTTATTGCACATATCCCATGCTCTTAGCTACGAGTGAACATTTTGGACTTCTACATCCCTTATTGCATATGTCCCATGCTCTTAGCTACATGAGTGAACATTTTGGACTTCTACGTCCCTTATTGCACATGTCCCATGCTCTTAGCTACATGAGAGAACATTTTGGACTTCTACATCCCTTATTGCATATGTCCCATGCTCTTAGCTACATGAGTGAACATTTTGGACTTCTACATCTCTTATTGCATATGTCCCATGCTCTTAGCTACATGAGAGAACATTTTGGACTTCTACATCCCTTATTGCATATGTCCCATGCTCTTAGCTACATGAGTGAACATTTTGGACTTCTACATCTCTTATTGCATATGTCCCATGCTCTTAGCTACGAGTGAACATTTTGGACTTCTACGTCCCTTATTGCACATATCCCATGCTCTTAGCTACGAGTGAACATTTTGGAGTTTTACGTCCCTTATTGCATATGTCCCATGCTCTTAGCTACATGAGTGAACATTTTGGAGTTCTACGTCCCTTATTGCATATGTCCCATGCTCTTAGCTACATGAGTGAACATTTTGGACTTCTACATCCCTTATTGCACATGTCCCATGCTCTTAGCTACATGAGTGAACATTTTGGAGTTCTACATCCCTTATTGCATATGTCCCATGCTCTTAGCTACATGAGTGAACATTTTGGAGTTCTACGTCCCTTATTGCACATGTCCCATGCTCTTAGCTACATGAGTGAACATTGTGGAGTTCTACGTCCCTTATTGCATATGTCCCATGCTCTTAGCTACATGAGTGAACATTGTGGAGTTCTACGTCCCTTATTGCATATGTCCCATGCTCTTAGCTACGAGTGAACATTTTGGAGTTCTACATCCCTTATTGCATATGTCCCATGCTCTTAGCTACGAGTGAACATTTTGGAGTTCTACGTCCCTTATTGCATATGTCCCATGCTCTTAGCTACATGAGTGAACATTTTGGAGTTCTACGTCCCTTATTGCACATGTCCCATGCTCTTAGCTACATGAGTGAACATTTTGGACTTCTACATCCCTTATTGCACATGTCCCATGCTCTTAGCTACATGAGTGAACATTTTGGAGTTCTACATCCCTTATTGCATATGTCCCATGCTCTTAGCTACGAGTGAACATTTTGGAGTTCTACGTCCCTTATTGCATATGTCCCATGCTCTTAGCTACATGAGTGAACATTTTGGAGTTCTACGTCCCTTATTGCATATGTCCCATGCTCTTAGCTACATGAGTGAACATTGTGGAGTTCTACGTCCCTTATTGCATATGTCCCATGCTCTTAGCTACATGAGTGAACATTTTGGACTTCTACATCCCCTATTGCACATGTCCCATGCTCTTAGCTACGAGTGAACATTTTGGAGTTCTACATCCCTTATTGCATATGTCCCATGCTCTTAGCTACATGAGTGAACATTTTGGAGTTCTACGTCCCTTATTGCACATGTCCCATGCTCTTAGCTACATGAGTGAACATTGTGGAGTTCTACGTCCCTTATTGCATATGTCCCATGCTCTTAGCTACATGAGTGAACATTGTGGAGTTCTACGTCCCTTATTGCATATGTCCCATGCTCTTAGCTACGAGTGAACATTTTGGAGTTCTACATCCCTTATTGCATATGTCCCATGCTCTTAGCTACGAGTGAACATTTTGGAGTTCTACGTCCCTTATTGCATATGTCCCATGCTCTTAGCTACATGAGTGAACATTTTGGAGTTCTACGTCCCTTATTGCACATGTCCCATGCTCTTAGCTACATGAGTGAACATTTTGGACTTCTACATCCCTTATTGCACATGTCCCATGCTCTTAGCTACATGAGTGAACATTTTGGAGTTCTACATCCCTTATTGCATATGTCCCATGCTCTTAGCTACGAGTGAACATTTTGGAGTTCTACGTCCCTTATTGCATATGTCCCATGCTCTTAGCTACATGAGTGAACATTTTGGAGTTCTACGTCCCTTATTGCATATGTCCCATGCTCTTAGCTACATGAGTGAACATTGTGGAGTTCTACGTCCCTTATTGCATATGTCCCATGCTCTTAGCTACATGAGTGAACATTTTGGACTTCTACATCCCCTATTGCACATGTCCCATGCTCTTAGCTACGAGTGAACATTTTGGAGTTCTACATCCCTTATTGCATATGTCCCATGCTCTTAGCTACGAGTGAACATTTTGGAGTTCTACGTCCCTTATTGCATATGTCCCATGCTCTTAGCTACATGAGTGAACATTTTGGAGTTCTACGTCCCTTATTGCACATGTCCCATGCTCTTAGCTACATGAGTGAACATTTTGGAGTTCTACGTCCCTTATTGCATATGTCCCATGCTCTTAGCTACATGAGTGAACATTTTGGACTTCTACGTCCCTTATTGCACATGTCCCATGCTCTTAGCTACATGAGTGAACATTTTGGAGTTCTACGTCCCTTATTGCATATGTCCCATGCTCTTCGCTACATGAGTGAACATTTTGGAGTTCTACGTCCCTTATTGCATATGTCCCATGCTCTTAGCTACATGAGTGAACATTTCGGAGTTCTACGTCCATTATTGCACATGTCCCATGCTCTTAGCTACATGAGTGAACATTTTGGAGTTCTTCGTCCCTTATTGCATATGTCCCATGCTCTTCGCTACATGAGTGAACATTTTGGAGTTCTACGTCCATTATTGCACATGTCCCATGCTCTTAGCTACATGAGTGAACATTTTGGAGTTCTACGTCCCTTATTGCACATGTCCCATGCTCTTAGCTACATGAGTGAACATTTTGGAGTTCTACGTCCCTTATTGCATATGTCCCATGCTCTTAGCTACATGAGTGAACATTTTGGAGTTCTACGTCCCTTATTGCATATGTCCCATGCTCTTAGCTACATGAGTGAACATTTTGGAGTTCTACGTCCCTTATTGCATATGTCCCATGCTCTTAGCTACATGAGTGAACATTTTGGAGTTCTACGTCCCTTATTGCACATGTCCCTTGCTCTTAGCTACATGAGTGAACATTTTGGAGTTCTACGTCCCTTATTGCATATGTCCCATGCTCTTAGCTACATGAGTGAACATTTTGGAGTTCTACGTCCCTTATTGCACATATCCCATGCTCTTAGCTACATGGAGTGAACATTTTGGAGTTCTACGTCCCTTATTGCATATGTCCCATGCTCTTGGCTACATGAGTGAACATTTTGGAGTTCTACGTCCCTTATTGCACATGTCCCATGCTCTTAGCTACATGAGTGAACATTTTGGACTTCTACATCCCTTATTGCATATGTCCCATGCTCTTAGCTACATGAGTGAACATTTTGGAGTTCTACGTCCCTTATTGCATATGTCCCATGCTCTTAGCTACATGAGAGAACATTTTGGACTTCTACATCCCTTATTGCATATGTCCCATGCTCTTAGCTACATGAGTGAACATTTTGGAGTTCCAGGTCTCATAAATTGCAGGAATAATTCAGAGAACCAACAATAGTTGCCATAAGTCTCCACATCATGCCGGTATGTGAAATAAGGTCTGTATGCGCACCCCACAGTACAAATCTAAATTGTTGAGCTACAATGCCGGAAGAAGTCTAATCAAGTTTAGCATTCAGCTGCCTACTTTAAGATCTCCAGCTGCTAATACAATATTTCTAGAGTTGGGCTGGAACTCACAAGACAGATGCAGTACAATAATGAGACAGAGGCTTGGCATTTCCAAGGCTCTATATATATGGATAAAGGAAATGATCTTGGCAGCTACAAATGACTGGCATTGAATAACATTGAATAATTTTCAATGTTACTGCAATATCATAGCACAGAAAAAACAGAATAATCCAGTTGTTTATATACCCCCTGCACATCTTTACCAGCTACCGAAGCCTTCTTTCTATGACCAGTGTCCCAGAGAGCTTTTCTGGTAGTCCCCAGGAACAAAGAGTGTGTAGAACAGCCAAACACATACAGCCTTATTAAATTGCGATTCAGCAAATTTAAAAGGGCTTTATTTAAGCACACAGCATATTTTCTTTACAGAAGTTTTTAGTTAGTGAACTTCTATCCAAAAGCAAAGTCTTCACTAACTAAAAACTTCTGTAAAAAAAATATGCTATGTGCTTAAATAGAGCCCTTTTAAATTTGCCGAATCGCAATTTAATAAGGCTGATAGATTGGAGGCTACTCTGCAGGTTTTATGTAGTCTATTCTTATAAAGATAAAACAAACTAAAATGTGGTGCGCTACATCTAATAACACTCTTCTAAACGTTCTGTATCTCAAAGCTTATCCCAATGAGCATTGGAAGGTTATGAGCCGGTGCCCATATCAAACAGGTTGGGAGTAAGTGCTTTAGATCATACCAAGACACTTTAATGCCAAGGTTTCCAAGAATGCACCTCAATATAATGCACTGCAGAGCTTTTGGGCACTCAATGTAAGTGCTCTTTATGGTGTGAAAGAGCACAAGATTCCCTGTTAAAATTATTTTTTTATTTTTATTTCGACTAGTACTGTACCAGGTTACGCTGCACTGACCAGTTAACCCATAGCTGTCCTGTCTTAGGCGAGTCCAGTATTCCATGCCTGCACAGACAGATTTGTTACGAGTTAAAAACATAGTTTTGATCACTGCAATGAGCTGAAACGAAAGTTATATATGACTTGATCATTCCTCTCTACTTTGGCACTAAAAGATACTGCATCATTAGGGTATCATACTGGTGGAGAGGAGAACTCACTTTTCATAAGTTCTAGCTTTCAATTAAAAAATCATAATAAAATAATTTGAACACCCACTGTGGTAAGAATTTATAAATATTCTCGTTTGAAAAACGATATTTTAAAATAGCCAACATGTTTTAGAATATAAAAAGTAACATAGCCTCTAAAATATCACTTTTATATGCAATTAGCTACTTTAAATGTTAGAATGCACATTTTTTTTATTCAAATACTGTGGTTGGTACAATAAACATAAAAATTTGCAACTGGTCAGCAGTATAGATTTTTCTATTTAAATGGCAACACCTATCTTGGCAGTTGAGTCTCCGCTTCCCCTCCAACCACCACTGAGCAACTCTATAGTGAAGTGACCCACCCTCTGCAGAGAGATACATAGAGCGAGTGGATCAATAACGCAGCAAGCTTCCATTTAGATGACTTTTGTACTTCTTTCCAAGTAACAATTGTGTTACCACTCTCCCCCATTCAAGACTCCATGGATATAAAATGAGATTGCTAAAGATCTATAAAAGCGTGACAGTACAGATCTGAGGATGCACGTTCCTCAAAATCACATGGCTCCAATGAATGAGGTCATGCACAAAGTACAACAGAAGAAACAGAAGTTGTATACTATAGAAATAACACTGCACCTTAGGGAGTAAAGCTGCACCTCAACGACAATGCCCACAGAAGCCAAAATGCGTCTGGGTTTGCCGTTTCTCCTGTTCAGGGTAAAATTGCCTGGTATTGCGGGGCTGGATCATTCTACTATGTGAGACCAGACTGATATACTACAGGATATATATGAAGGGCACACGTTAAATAAAAGAGGCTGCTCTCTGAGTAGGTAACCAGACCTATAGAGCAAACCTACTAAGGTGTTGCTCGTTCTCAGATGAGCACCTCTACTTTTTGTTTAGATTTTCTCACCTTATGGGTTATAGAGGGAACCAGACTTGGACTCCTTACTCACTGTGCCTTAGGGAGTATAGCTGTACCTCACTGACTAGGCCCACAGAGGCAGAAACGCGTCTGGGTTTGCTGTTTCTCCTGTTCAGGGTAGAATTGCCTGGTATTTCGGGGCTGGATCACTCTTATGAGTGAGACCAGACTGATATACTACAGGATATATCTTCCTGTGAAGGGCACAAGTGAGCGTAACGAGGTTGCTCTCTGAGTAGGTAACCGGATCTATAGAACAAACATATTAAGGTATTGCTCATTCTCAGATGAGCACCTCTACTCCTTCTGTTTAGCCATTCTTGTATCAGTTATCTCTAGTGCATATATGCTCTGTAGCGGATAAAATTCAGTACCGTGAATTTGAAAGGATATAAATTATATATGAGAGAGACTTACAGTACTTACTAGTAGTTGATAAATCTACCCCCTGACCACATGAGCTAGCCAGGAAGGATTACACATGAATATATGGATTTCACAATTGTATGGAGATACAGTATATATATACTTTTTATCTATAAATTACCTTTTCATAGTGTTCAATATTTAGATCTCAGTCTCATGACAGATCTCTAAGTGATGATTGGTGCAACTTGGAGAGATAGGCAGAAAATCATGTTAATTGTACCTGGCAGGCAAGAAGACCCCATGCCAACTTCACTTGTCTTCTATGGTATATATATAATTCTATAATTATAATTCTAATATATATAATTCTAACATAATTATAAATATATATATATATATATATATATATATATATATATATATTTACACCATTTAATCCATTAAGCTCGGTTAGGGAGCCTTGCTGAGTTTTCCTTCATCAACAGAGCTCAATGCCAATCCCTTATTGATGAAGGCATAAAAGATAGCTGAACATCACTTTAATACAATTCTACTGTTTTTTATGGAAATGTTTTCCTGGTAAATCTGGGGAATAGTTACCCTAACTAAGGGCAAGATCAAATAAGTGCCCAAAATGGCACAGATCTAACCCCTAATTTAAATGAAACATATAACATTAGAGCTTGTAATATAAGATAGCGTAATGGGTGTTCAGCCTTTTATTGGCTACTGGTTTTATATTGGTACTGACAGCTGGGTATTTTTATGAATGGCTAACATTTTTGTTTATCCAAAGTACCTGCTAACTCTTGTATTGACACAGGCATTTTATCCAGAATACATTTTTGGGTCCTACCTGTGGGTAATTTAGAAAAGTTGCCCGATTACTATAATGGTTTGATATAGAACTTCAGAAGTGCTATATTTACAGTAAACTGTTATGTGGCACTTCACATGATAATGTACAAAATGTGTTTAGAAAGTTTAAAGTGAATAAGTACTTCCTTTATTTTTTAACATTACATTATACTTTAATGTGGCAGAAATTCACTTTTCTTCCTAGCAATATTAGCCACCTGGGAAGAATAGAAGGAAACTATGATTTAGATGTATATGTCTGTTCAGTTCTACTGAAAGACTGCCATTATGAAAAGCTATTTGACAATAGAACTAAGTGCAAGATACATTATATATGAATAACACAAGGTTAACATATCAAGGTGGGCTTCCAATCAAATAGTTCATGCTCTGGATTATTTGCCCGTCATAAAGAACAGTATCATATGTTATGTTCAATTGTCTGTTCTGTCTCTCTCTCTGCCCTCTATCTTTCTCTGTGCTCTGTGTGCGCTCTCCCTCCAAGCCTCCATCCCTCTCACTCCTCTATCTCCGCCTCCTTCCCTTTCTCTCTCTTCCTCCCTCTCTACAACGCGAATTAGTCGCAACCGAGTATGGGCAAATCTGTGGCGCATGAGCAGTTGTGTTGACGGAAACTGGACACAAGTGCGCATGCGCAGTTGCTACAGCGCGCCTTGCAGGACGTTACTCACAAGCTCACAACTATTATACTGGATAATTTACATAGACTCCAATGCGCAAACCTTTTAAATAAATCTGTATACATTTATTCAGACCGTGGCAGTATGCTAAAACTATGGCAGTGACACAGTACCACATAAAAACTGTGAAATTAAAGTTGCCTGTTCGTTTCCGCCTCTTTAAAACAGATATATCTGTGTATATTTCTTACAGATTGGCATCCAATCCTTATGGCATAAACTTCATTTAAATTAAAATAATCTAAAAGTAAAGCAGGTGTCCTACATAACATTTCATTTCCAAGTATTTCTTTGTTTATACAAGATATGTCACTGCAGATTGCGAGAAAAGGTACAGTAGTTGTCATGGTGTTAAATGAGGAGGGTTGTCAGTCAGTGTGAAGATTTCAAGAAAATTCCTGGAACTGAATAATACAATTTCCTCTCTGAATTCTGAGATATAAATGTGTTTTATGTGCTATTTTCTGTATGTTTTAGGTCAACTCTGTGATCGCAACTTTATTGGAAAGGGATACAACTCTTGTTGAACGAGCAGGAAATATTACAGAAAATGTTGAATTAGGGGTGAATAGATTGGACGAGAAATTGTGATATACATACATATAATGTGAAAGTGGTACTTTTTTTTTTTTTTTTTTACTATTTCAGAGGAAAGGATTGGGAAATGCTTGGGAAACCTCTTGATGTGACCCCTTAGTCATCTGTTGGCCACCAATGCCACAACATATTATGTGATATTGGCAAGAGCTTAGTTATGGGTGCGTCCCTTTAACATGGCTTTAGACAGACTATTGTATTGTTATAACCCACAGGGACATTGATATAGATACTATGTTATAGGCAAAAATATACCCCCCCACCCCATTCAACAAAAAAAAATAAAAAAAATATTATTTTTTTTAAATGCATGTAATGCAGAATAAGGAGATATATTAATTATAATAAAAATGGGAATGTTATTCATAAATCACCTAAGAACTCATCTACTAGTAGAAGTACAGTTGTGCTCAAAAGTTTGCATACCCGGCAGAAATTGTGAAATTTTGGCATTTATTTTGAAAATATGACTGATCATGCAAAAGAAAATAACTTTATTGAAGGATAGTGATCGTATTAAGCCATTTATTATCACATAGTTGTTTGGCTCCTTTTTAAATCATAAGGATAACAGAAATCACCCAAATGGCCTGGATCAAAAGTTAACATACCCTTGAATGTTTGGCCTGGTTACAGACACACAGGTTAAAATGGCAATAAAGGTTAATTTCCCACACCTGTGGCTTTTTAAATTGCAATTAGTGTCTGTGTATAAATAGTCAATGAGTTTGTTAGCTCTCACGTGGATGCACTGCGCAGGCTAGATACTGAGCCATGGGGAGCAGAAAAAAAAACTGTCAAAATACCTGCGTAACAAGCTAATGGAACTTGATAAAGATGGAAAAGAATATAGAAAAATATATCCAAAGCCATAAAAAAATACCAATCACTTATTAAGAATTGGAAAATGCAGGGATCTCTTGATACCAAGCCAAGGTCAGGTAGACCAAGAAAGATTTCAGCTACAACTGCCAGAAGAATTGTTCGGAAAACAAAGAAAAATCCACAGGTTACCTCAGGAGAAATATAGGCTGCTCTGGAAAAAGACAGTGTGGTGGTTATTTCAAGGAGCACAATACAATGATACAAAAATTAGCTGCATGGTCGAGTTGCCAGAAAAAAAGCTTTAACTGCGCCAATCCTGCAAAAAAGCCTGGTTACAATAAGCCTGACAACAGCTTGACACACCTCACAGCTTTTGGCACATTGTAATTGTGACGAGACCAAAAAAAGAGCATTATGGTCTCAACCATAAGCGCTATGTTTGGAGAGGGGTCAACAAGGCCTATAGTGAAAAGAATATCATACCCACTGTGAAGCATGGAGGCGGGTCACTAATGTGTTTGGGAGGGGGGGGGGGGGGGTATGAGCTCTGATGTCACAGGGAATATTGTGAGTATTGATGGCAAGGTGAATGCAGCATGTTATCAGAAAATACTGGCAGACAATTTGCATTCTTCTGCACTAAGGCTGCTCATGGGACGCTCTTGGACTCTCCAGCATGACAATGACCCTAAGCACAAGGCCTAGTTGACTCTCCAGTGGTTACAGCAGAAAAAGGTGAAGGTTGTGGAGTGGCCATCACAGTTTCCTGACCTTAATATCATTGAGCCACTCTGGGGAGATCTCAAACGTGCGGTTCATGCAAAACGACCAAAATTCGCCACAACTATGAAAACGCTTGAGCACAACTATATGCTTTGGACACCTTTTATTATACATCCTTGTTCTTGCTGAAATGGCTTTAATTTAGTACAGTCAAGTACATCCCAAAGTACATCAATTTGAATTTATAGAGACTGCTAATTTAGGGCCCTATTCTATTGCCTAATTCCTAAAGTTATCACTCTTAATAATGCCACATATTCTATTAGCTGCTCGCAATTACGAGTTCCCCACCCATCCAAATATTTAGAGAAAAAAACACCCATTTGAGGCATTTGCGAGCAGCTAATATAAGAGGGCCATACTGTTCATGGTAAATGTTTTTTTTATAGAGTTATGAAGTTCTCTTATGTGTTCTCAAACTATTCATTGGACCAACATGTTAGAAAAACACTGAGACACTATTTAATTCCCCCCCCCCCCCCCAATTTTAAAGAAAGAATATTTTTTTTGTATCTCCTCCACACACTTTGTACATTGTGTATTACTCTATCCAAGATTTCAAGATGTACAGAGAACACTGTTTATTTATTTATTCATTTATTTTTTATCTACCAGCAACTTCATTGTGTTCCCTCGGTTTTAATTATACAAATGATGTATATGGATAAATACTCTAAGAATAGTTAGGGATGCAGCTTATAACTGCATACAACCTTAACTCCCCAGTTACCAGTGTTTTCCAGACTTAATATTCCACTTTATAGGTCTTTGCACTAGTTCCACCAGTTATGATATCACTGATAGACATCACATAACATCATACATTATATCACCAATAACATTTATGACATCACCTTAGATCCCACTGTAATGCAACATAAGCTAAATGTTTTAAATAAGAGTTGATCATTGGTCAACTTGATATTGAATGATTTAACAAAGCAACATTCAACATTAAATGTAATGTTACATTTAGACTTGGCTACTGCTGGTATCCATTTACTGTAAGGTCAATGGGAGGAGGTGCCTTTGTCTTGCAGGTAGCTGGTAATTTTTCAGACACAAAGTGTACCAGAACAATGATCTCTATTGGCTGGAGAATTGTGTTAATGTTTGCCCTGGCTGTGTGCTTTTGCTGTGGGGGAAACCTATTAATGATTGTTTACTCTCCTATAAAATGTGATTGTTCTTAAAACCCTTTAGACATGCCCTTCAGCCAATCCCTTAATTATCATGTCAGGATGGAGGCAAACATACTCTAATCTTTGAACGTGAACTTAATATTGGACATTGCTATTATATATTATTAAGTAGGATTTTTTGTAATGATCTATGTATAACTAAAATAACTAGGCAAAGATACTTCTCTTGCTATACGTTAATAGTGGTCGTTTAATACATTTACAGTTGTTTAGTTATACTTAATATATAAAAGGTAAATTTGAAGTTTTATAATAAAATGCTGTTTTTAAAAGTTGAAACGTGGACCACACTATGCTGCAACATGGCTACACATATAGAAGGAGTTAACTGGTCATTACCTCTTACACAGTAATTAGTTCAGTAAATTGTATCTTCCTCAAAGTAGGTCCTACCATCTCCAGCCAAAATGCTAGCACAGTAAAATAGGCCAAGACAGACTATGAATAATTAAAAGACATAAAGCTGATAATGGACTTGGAAGAACTAAAGCATAACGTTGTAACTAAGCTATGCTAAGCTAAGAACCTTAACATTTTATTTAGACAAATTAACACATTTGCAATTTACCCACAAAATATAGAATGTTTTATTTAGGATAGGTAAGGAACACAAATGGCAAACAACTTTGCATTAAAGGGCACACTGGAAATTACAGGTGAGACAGTCTCACTGGAGACAGACACCAGGAAAGCTCACATCCTATGATGTATTCTCTGATTGGTTGACTAGCAGATCATGTGATTAGGGTTGAAAATAAGAAATTGCTGGAGAATGAGAAAGCAGGGAGATTTGATATGGAGTAAAACAAGTTTTTCTTCTGAAAACAATTATCTTTCTACTTTTAACTATAATTTCTTGAAAACCACATCTTGCCCAATCTGGTTATAGTTGGTGTGTTACACTTGCCTTTCCTTTCACAGACATCTCATGAGTGAGCTAAGGGGTTGCCTCTGTGACACAAGTGTACAAAACAATATCCAATTCAGACTTTTCCCTCCGATGGGGGTCACACCTTCTTTAAAGGTACATAAGAAAAGTTCTAAATACAGTATATAAAAATAAATTAAAAAAAATGAGTTTTTACTTTTTTACTCCAAGTCAACCTTTCAGAATCTCTACTTCGCCCAGCCTTTCCTTTTATCTTTATGCTAGAATGTAATGACTGCTAAGTTTTGCTAACTACTAGCACAAATACACAATTAAGGAGTATGACGTTTATAGAGGTTGATTGACAGAAACAAACGCAAACTTCCTGTTAGGGCACTTAACGAACAGTACACCAGCACCCTGTTCCAACAAAGCATCCCGGTAATATGAATTATTTTTAAGTGTGCCCTCAAACATGGCCACTAAACTCTACAGGAACATTGCTTTGAAGGAACATTTGACTTAAAAATACAACAGGGAGATAATTCTCCATACAGCGTCTGGATTGCTACTGTGTCGTGGTGAAGGGGCTTTTGTACTTCAATAAAGCTGTGAGCTAAACCATGTAGGGTCACCCAAGATGGGCAAGTCATAGCAGACAGGAAAAGTAACAGGCAACCCACTCCAGTATCTTTGCCAAGAAAACCTTATGGATAAGCATGTCCAGAGACAAGACGATACATGTGCTTGGTGGTGCTGTGGTCCATATGGTCATGGAGAGTCAAACATGACTGAACGATTGAACAATAATTCTCCATAGACGATAAACAGTTATGATAGGATGAGGCAAAAAGAAAAAAAAAGAAAAAACAATGGAGTAATACAGCACAGTCCTATAAATATTCAACTATTTATAAAACTACAATACTGTATCACAATTGCAGTTTCTGTTTATTATTACGTATTCTTGGCACTACTATGACAATAAGACGCTATAAACATTTTCTTTAAATAGTTTAATGTTTTGTTTCTGTTTTTTAAATCGATTCATTCACTTGCACGCCATGCATAATAATATCTATTTTTAATACTCCCTAAGTTTACTGCTGTTCAAATTTATAAAAAGCCGACTTTATAAACAAATCTTTTCCTATGAAGAGAAGCGCGTAGTCACGTCTGCCTCCCACCAGAGATCAAAGCCAACTGAGTGGGCAGAACCTGCATCCAGTCTGCAGCAATGTAATGCAGATACTGAGTCATTTCTCAGTTTTTAAAGATATTTAGCAAAAAAATGATTAATCACTGAAAACAGACATAATAAGCCAAGCATAAAAAAAAGAAAACATTGTTTAATAGTATTGCTTGTGAGCCGGTATGTTCTTTTGATTAACTAAACATGATAAAGGGGCAACAAGATTTTCTAAAGCCTACAAAATAAACAATCTTTACTTTTCAAATTTTTATATGCAATTATCCTTTATTTTAAGTACTCATTTTCTATTCTGAGCGGATCTTGTCTGCATTTAATGTCTTCTCCTACCTCAAGAAACTGTTCAGCAGAAACCAAAATCATTGATACCATAGCATCATAATTGCACATAAAAGTTATCTTTTTTAGCTACGTTTTTTGACTACATTCTAAAACATTTTGCCCAAGTCTAGCTCTTCAAAAAGCGAAAAATAAATGACTTTCACTGATCCTATAAAGCTGTGGTAGTTAATCTGGTTCCTACCGCCCACTAGTGGGAGATTCAAGCTTTCATGGTGGGCGGTGGGGTAATCACTAGGTGGCGTCGCTGACGAGCGATGTCATACGCCCGCAGCACCACACCTGGCTGGTTGGAGAGCTGATGAGAAAGCCGAGGGCCCGCAGTCAGGACCAGATCACTATCTAGTAAGTACAGGGTGATACATAGCTAGGTTCACATGATGTATGCAACCAGAAATGAGAGGAGAGAAGGTAAACGGAGTTACTGCGGCACCGGTGGTCGGTCAGGGAAAGGGAATTATACCATCAGGTAGGTAATAAAAGGTTGAGGACCCCTGCTTTAAAAGTTAAACATCATGTTTGTGAAGTGTGTAACAAACCAACAACATTAGCTTTTTACATTTAGAAGACTCTCTTTGGCCCTCATTCAATTGCTATTTGGCCAATTGAATAGGGCTCTAAATAAGCACATAACATATTTTCTAAAGAAGTTTTTAGCTAGTAAACATCTATCCAAAAGCAAGTTTTTCACTAACTAAAAATGTCTTTAAAAAAATATGCTATGTGCTTATTTAGAGCCCTATTCAATTGGCCAAATCGCAATTGAATGAGGCCCTTTGTGTCTAGGGCAATGGTGGCCAACTAAGTCCTGTAGCACCCAAAAATAGGTCAGGATTTAATTATCTCTCTGCTTGAGCACAGGTGGATTTATCAGAATGAAAGAAGAAGAGTAACTCATATGTAATAAAGCAGAAGTTAAATAAGCAAAAAGAGAACTGGAAATCCTGGACTGTTGGCGTCAGTCATAGGAAAGAGTTGCCTACCTGTTGTCTAAGGCGATATACTTTTGTTATCCTTGTGTTCAGTGCATGGTGGGGAGGGTGCCGCAAAGAAAAAGCATGATGTGCACTTTATAGTGCAACTAGAGGGCCCTAAGCATCTGTTGGGCACAGAGGCAGGTGCCATATGCTAAAATATGTGCCCAGGCATAAACCAGGACACTACTAATGAAAACAAATGCAGAACACAATCATTGGGCTGAAGACAATAAAACAGGACAAAAAAAAAAGAAAGCTCATAGACACCGCCACAGTTTGCTTAAAGTACGTTTTTCCCCCCCAACAAATGCTTTTCGGCTCACTGCTTGTATAGCTGTTAATATTATTAGTGTGTTACATACTTCACAAACATGAGAATATCTTCCTTCGAACTACAGTGATTCTTTAATTTAAACAAAAATAGTAATCTGACAAGGAACACCACCTAAGTAGGTTAGTCCTATAGGTCTGGTTACCTACTCCGAAAGCAGCCTCGTTTAGATCACTTGTGCCCTTCATAGGGAGAAATATCCTGTAGTATGTCAGTTTGGTCTCACTCAAAAGAGTGATCCAGCCCCAAAATACTAGGCAATTCTACCCTGAGAAGAGGAAACCACAAACCCCAGACGTTTTGGCCTCTGTGTGCCTTGGTAGTGAGGTGCAGCTGTACTCCCTAAGGCACAGTGAGTAAGGAGCCAACGTCTGGAGTCCATTACCACCCTTTGGGTGAGAAAATCTAAACAAAAATATTCAGAGGCGCTCATCTGAGAACGAACAACACCTAAGTAGCTAATTTAAACATCACGGACACTGACAGAGAACGGCAGGTAATATTCTGAATTCTTATACAGTGCACTTTGTTATTTTACATGGAATGAACCGATTCCCCCTAAACCACTCAACACTGTGCAAGACTAGCATATTAATATGGATGTTGGAAGCTATAAATATATTTTTAGCAATCTCCACCTGAAATAGACTGATCCACAGCTGCCAGAAGAACTCATTTCAGCCAGTTTCTGAGTTGTGACAGTGACAATAACTATGTGAGATGATCCTGGGGTGACACTCAGATCTGCCTCAGGGCGTTTAGCAGCATATAACTTTCATCTGCCATTTTAATGGAAAGGAGGAACAATAACAGACATTAAACAAAAATATAATTAGAAAAGATAGAGCTGGTGGAAATTGAATTACAAAAAGGATAGAACCAAAATAACCTGATTATTAAATCTAGCCTGTCATAGAATAATATTAAATGGCATAATATGCATGAAGACTCCACATGGCTTATAATGAGCTTGTTGCTGTGTTTCATGCTGTGTGGTTCAGGAAACTGTATTTCTGTAAGACCGCCTGAAGACTTGCAACAGATTCCATAGGCCATATGTTCAAGTACATTTTGTTATCACTTGAAAATGAAATGCAAATTACCTTAAAGGACCACTGAACCCATTATTTTTTTGTAGATTGAAGCATAATATTTTCTAAACTTTTAATATACATTTTAGTGTATTATAATAACTGCGCTCATGGTTTATATTGGCACTCATATTGCTCAATATATAAGCAGACATTTTTCCCTTCACATTCTGCCTCACTGACATCCTCCTCCATATGTTACTAAGGGAGGTGGAACCCTTGACATAGCTGGGAAGGGAGACTCATCCCTCTAGAAGGAAAGAAGCACCTTAATAAATAAATAAATATTATTGTATATTATTGTACAACACACCAATTTCTTCCGTTAATAGAAACTAATGAAACTTACAGAATGTGTATATATATATATATATATATATATATACACGTTTCTGTGTAACTCTTGCAAAGGGAGAGGGGGGAAAGAGACACAGGGAATGGAGAGGGGGAAAGACACTGGGGAAAGAGACAATGAGGAGGGAGGGGAACGAGACACAGGGGAGGGAGGAGGGGAACGAGGCACAGGGGAGGGAGGAGGGGAGGGAGGCACAGGGGAGGGAGGAGGGGAACGAGGCACAGGGGAGGGAGGAGGGGAACGAGGCACAGGGGAGGGGGAAGGGGAGCGAGACACAGGGGAGGGAGGAGGGGAATGAGACACAGGGGAGGGAGGAGGGGAACGAGACACAGGGGAGAGGGGGAACGAGACAGTGGAGGGAGAGAGACACAGGGGAAGGAGAGGAGGGAAAAGAGGCACAGGGGAAGGAGATGAGGGAAAAGAGGCACAGGGGAGGGAAAGACACAGGGGAGGGAGAAGGGGGGAAGACACAGGGGAAGGAGAAGGGGGGAAAGACAAAGGGGAAGGGAAACTTACAGAAAACTTACAGAATGTGTATATATAAAGGGAGAGGGGGGAAAGAGACACAGGGAATGGAGAGGGGGAAAGACACTGGGGAAAGAGACAATGAGGAGGGAGGGGAACGAGGCACAGGGGAGGGGGAAGGGGAGCGAGACACAGGGGAGGGAGGAGGGGAATGAGACACAGGGGAGGGAGGAGGGGAACGAGACACAGGGGAGAGGGGGAACGAGACAGTGGAGGGAGAGAGACACAGGGGAAGAAGAGGAGGGAAAAGAGGCACAGGGGAAGGAGATGAGGGAAAAGAGGCACAGGGGAGGGAAAGACACAGGGGAGGGAGAAGGGGGGAAGACACAGGGGAAGGAGAAGGGGGGAAAGACAAAGGGGAAGGAGAAGGGGGGAAAGACACAGGGGAAGGAGAAGGGGGAAAGACATGGGGGGAAGGAGAAGGGGGAAAGACACAGGGGAAGGAGAAGGGGGGAAAGACACGGGGGAAGGAGAAGGGGGGAAAGACAAAGGGGAAGAAGAAGGGGGGAAAGACACAGGAGAAGGGGGAAAGACACAGGAGAAGGGGGAAAGACACAGGAGAAGGGGGAAAGACACAGGAGAAGGGGGAAAGACACAGGAGAAGGGGGAAAGACACAGGGGAAGGAGAAGGGGGGAAAGACATAGGGGAAGGAGAAGGGGGAAAGACACAGGGGAAGGAGAAGGGTGGAAAGACACAGGGGAAGGAGAAGGGTGGAAAGACACAGGGGAAGGAGAAGGGTGGAAAGACACAGGGGAAGGAGAAGGGGGGAAAGACACAGGGGAAGGAGAAGGGGGGAAAGACACAAGGGAAGGAGAAGGGGGAAGGAGAAGGGGGGAAGACATAGGGGAAGGAGAAGGGGGGAAAGACACAGGAAAAGGGGGAAAGACACAGGGGAAGGAGAAGGGGGGAATGAGGGGGCAAAGAGAGACAGGGGAGGGAGAGGGGGCAGAGACAGGGGAGGGAGAGTAGGGTTGGCTCCACCCTCAACAATGACATCACATTTACAATGTTGCAAGCTGGAGTTAAAAAAGATGGAACAAAATCTCTGTGGCTGACCCTATACTGAGCAATATGTGTAAAGCAAGCAACATTTTGCCAACATTTCTAAAAGTTTACAAAATTAAAATCTGAAATGTAATGGTGCTTCAATGTAAATTAATGTGTTGCATATTATTAGGATCAATATGAATAGCAGTATTCCAACATGTAAAGAACCAGGTTCCTAGGGGAAAGGTGGGTAATGTCTGGGTTTTAGCTGCTCTTTTCCTGTATTGATCCAAATACAAGATCTTAGCAACTTTTGTAATATCTAATGCAAGTCAAGTTCCAGTCCTAGAGGCCAATATTTATTTTTCAAATCAGTGGCTCAAGTAAATCTGATTGTTTTTTTTATTCATTGGTGTTCATACTGGAATATCCTGAATAGGTTGCCTGGCTCCAGGCCTCGAGGACTGAAGTTGGACAATCCTATTCTAATAAACACTGGTACTCAATCATTTTTGACACAGCATTATAAACCAAAGAAATTATAATATTAATAAATTATATTAATTACAAAAATTACCACTAAAGATCTACTGAAAGAGATAATATATAATGAGTGTCATCCTACTTAGCAGTGGCAGTAAATTCAAAGAAACTTGACAGGAAAGGTGACTCATGAAGTGGCTCTTATCTGTGTTACCTTGTTTTATTTTGTATTCAAAAGAATATGATGAAAAAGCACAAGGTTGTTTCAGTCCAGAGATGCACTGGGCTACAGTCCCTGCTTTCCGCTAACATATCAGGACAGAGAAGAAGTAAAACACCCTGTACAGGGGTTAAGAACAAGGCAAAAACACACTTTAACACAATGCAAAAGAATGGAGGACTATTATTGTGCTCAGAATCTAACATACTTACCATGGATTTTGCAGAAAAGTTTGAGTTTACAATCTTGATTTACGCTACTCTTCTATTCTAAAAATAGAGATAGCCTTGATCAGAAGGTCCACTAGACACAGATGTGCTGTAATCTAACATACATCTCTCACTCCTACCTCTCAGACCCATCGTCTTGCCTTGTCTTGGACCTTGCCCTCTCTTTCCCTCCTTACATCACTATCTTACACAAGACACTAAAATTCTAATCCTCTTCCTCATCATATCTCGCCTCGACTACTGCAACTCTCTCCTTGCTGGCCTCCCCATCACTGGTCTCTCTCCACTCCAATCCATAATGAACGCCTCCGCTAGACTCATCTACTAAACTCAACGTTCATTGTCTGCAGTACCTCTCTGTCAGTCATCCCATTGGCTTCCCATAGTCTCCAGAATAAAAATATCATGACCCTAACCTATAACTCCCTCAGTGAAAATGCACCCTTTATAGGTCTGCTCTCATCTCTTAGTACACCCCCAACTGTCCTCTGCTAACAACCTTCTTTTTTCCTCCTCTCTTATCACCTCCTCTCTCCTTGCTTCAGGAATTTTCTAGTGCTGCCCCTATTCTTTAGAACCTGCTCCACTCAACTAACTTCCTGCCTCAAACTCTTCAAAACACTCTCTAAAAAGCCATATGTTTAAAGAAGCTGATCACCTTTAGCCTTAATATACACATCTATTAACCTTCTATATCTCTCCTAAATTGTAAGTCTGTGAGTTTTCAATCTTCCTATGTGCGTAGTTAAATCTCTGTGTACATTTGATTTTAAGCTCAAAATCAGGGCCCTCCATTCTCTTAGCTTCATTGTGTTAATATTGTTTTGACTTCAACTTACCCCTATATAGCGCTATAGAATATGTTGGAGCATTACAAAGGAAATAATAATAATAATTCTGTTATTTCGCACATTAGAAAAAAAAAAAAAAAAATATCCAGATAATGTAAAATCTACTGATACAGTGATCTCCTTATAGTTGTAGTAGACATAGGTGGTTAATTTTATTTTGCATACAATAATATTCTGAATTAACTTAAATCTAAGTAAAACTTAAATTTAGCAGACTCTGGATTGTGTCATGGGCTTTTCCATCTTGAACAGCTTGTTTTATTTGTAGCCTGAGGGGGAACGTTATCCAACTGGGACTTGTTCTCTATGAAGTTCTATTATTAAGTGACTATTCAAAGTGACAATCAATAAATGGAGCGGATAAGAGATATTATCTTAATAGAAGGTTGATCCTATTCCTCCCAGGTTTTTAATCATGTTAGAAACAAAAGTAAATGTCTGCGGTCGTAAAAGAAAGATTGAATACAATATTTAAAGCATTAAATATTGTAGGTTTTTCTATTAAACACTTATTATCAAGTACATTTCTTTATAAGAGCATACTATTTACTTGAGGCTATCCTGCCTTGGGACTTAAGGCTGTATGAATCCCCTCCCAGGTAACTCTAGTTTAGCCAACATTTTCTGATGAACTGATCCAGCTTCCTTATACAGCAGGGTTCCCCAAAAGGCAGATCTAGATCTCTTGGTAGATCTCCAAGTGGTGACAAGTAGGTCCTGGCAGCCTGCACACAATGTTTAACCTGTACGGGAACTTAAATATCATTATGAAAAGACAGCATGATCACCATTGGTTATGAAGATCTTAGTGCATGTGTGGGAGAAAAGAGGTACATATATCTGTTGCACATATGTGTGAATGAAGATGGCACCTTGTATAGAGGGTGGCAGACATTATTAGGATGACTACTGAAAAAGCTGACCCCATGTCAACAAAATCTGTGTACCCTTCTACAAAACATGAAAATGGCATATGAAATAGTTATTAATCTTCAGTTCTTAATCTTGAGATTAATACGGTTGAATACTTATGTTGTTTCTGTCAAGACTGGAGCACCTTTTGATGGAGACGTACCAAAACATTTTAGAATAGTAGAGTCGGTGTCGCTTTAATTTAGAATAGCACAACTCTACATTATGAATAATTAAATTAATTATGATTTATGTAACAATAATGTGGTTATGTGTCATGTCTACACTTTAGGATAATAAGTCCTTCCTGTTTCCAATAAGATTCTGAAATTGTTTATTATGCAAAGATGTCACATGAAAGATGACATGAAGCTATGGTTTATACACAAATCATAGTCAACAGTTATGTTCTTTCTAAAAATGCTTTTTTTTTTGTTTTGTTTTTTTTTACATGTTTGCTTGGTAACATGCTCACATCAGCATGTAATTACTAGACTTTTCCTGCTGCTCATTTGAATAACACATTTTACTATAGGGACCAACATGAGAGGTCTCGGTAAATTATAATATAATAAGAACACTTGAGGAAGAGAGCTGTGCTATTTTGAAAGATGTGCATAAGTTAACACACACCAGTAAACATGGCACAGAAAATCATTATTTTATGTGAATTTGATTATTTAACCCATTCCGTTCTATTCTCATATAGACGCCATGATAAGATTTTCTGTATTTTGCTGTTGAGGTTTGAGAAACATTCTATTTAAACATGGACATGGTTTTTTCAGCACACATTCAGATTTTTACGGATATCTTCTCTTCTCAAATCGCTAATCCAGAAATACAAAACTTTAAAAGGGACATGTAACAGATTAAAAGCATTATTTTCATTACAAGGAGGGTATATAATAATGTGCTACAGTGTGTTATCTTTCTTCAAATAAAGATCTCAGAGCTCTTATTCAGAAATATAACTGCTCGCGGATGCTTGCCCGGTGCCATCCAAAGAGCTACAGACTAAAGTAATCTCTCAACAGGGTTCACTTAAAATACAAAAAATATATATTTTTTGTATTTTTTAAAAATATGATCTTTTAAATGCATTTTAGATGTTTGATGTCGCTTTAACCAAGAAGATAACATCAAACTATCTCTTGTCTGCTTTCCAAATTTCACAAACCAATGATCTCAGAACATACAGGTGAAAATGTTTGCTAAAAATAATCAATTAATGATTTCAGTTAAGTTTAATAATTGTAAAACATTATTTCATACAATCACTTTGAAAAAAACAAAATCAATTGTTAAGTAAATACAAATAAATAAAAAAAAATGGTTACTTTGTAATGCCAACAGAATATACAGTGCCTTGCAAAATAATTCACCCCCCTTGACTTTTTACCTATTTTGTTACATTACAGCCTTAAATTCAATGTTTTGTTAATCTGAGTTTTATGTGATGGATCAGAACACAATAGTCTAAGTTAGTGAAGTGAAAAGAGAAAAATATACACATAAAACTATTTTTTAGAAATAGAAAATAGGCATGTGCGTATGTATTCACCCCCTTTGTTATGAAGCCCATAAAAAAGCTCTGGTGCAAACAATTACCTTAAGTCACATAATTAGTGAAATGATGTCCACCTGTGTGCAATCTAAGTGTCACATGATCTGTCATTACATATACACACCTTTTTGAAAGGCCCCAGAGGCTGCAAAGCCTAAGCAAGAGACACCACTAACCAAACACTGCCATGAAGACCAAGCAACTCTCAAAACAAGTAAACAATGTTGTTGAGAAGTACAAGTCAGGGTTAAGTTATAAAATATCCAAATCTTTGATGCTCTCCAGGAGCACCATCAAATCTATCATAACCAAATAAAAAATAAAGAATACACAACAGCAAACCTGCCAAGAGACAGCCACCCACCAAAACTCACGGACCAGGCAAGGAGGGCATTAATCAGAGAGGCAGCACAGAGACCTAAGGTAACCCTGGAGGAGCTGCAGAGTTCCACAGCAGAGACTGGAGTATCTGTACACGACAATAAGCCATACGCTCCATAGAGTTGGGTTTTATGGCAGAGTGAGAGTGGCCAGAAGAAAGCCATTACTTTCAGCAAAAATTAAAATGGCACGTTTTGAGTTTGCGAAAAGGCATGTGGGAGACTCCCAAAATGTATGGAGGAAGGTGCTCTGGACTGATGAGACTAAAATTGAACTTTTCGGACATCAAAGAAAATGCTATGTCTGGCGCAAACCCAACACATCACATCACCCAAAGAACACCATCCCCACAGTGAAACATGGTGGTGGCAGCATCATGCTGTGGGGATGTCATTCAGCAGCCGGGACTGGGAAACTGGTCAGAGTTGAGGGAAAGATGGATGGTGCTAAATACAGGGATATTCTCGAGCAAAACCTGTACCACTCTGTGTGTGATTTGAGGCTAGGACGGAGGTTCAACTTCCAGCAGGACGATGACCCCAAACACACTGCTAAAGCAACACTTGAGTGGTTTAAGGGTAACATGTAAATGTGCTGGAATGGCCTAGTCACAGCCCAGACCTCAATCCAATAGAAAATCTGTGGTCAGACTTAAAGATTGCTGTTCACAAGCATAAACCATCCAACTTGAAGGAGCTGGAGCAGTTTTGCAAGGAGGAATGGGCAAAAATCCCAGTGGTAAGATGTGGCACGCTCATAGAGACTTATCCAAAGCGACTTGGAGCTGTGATTGCTGCAAAAGGTGGCTCTACAAAGTATTGACTTTAGGGGGTTGAATAGTTATGCACATTGACTTTTTCTGTTATTTTGTCCTATTTGAAGATTATTTTTTTTTATGGTGACGCAAACAAAGTTGTGGGCATGTTCTGTAAATTAAATGATGCAAATCCTCAAACAATCCATGTTAATTCCAGGCAACAAAACCCGAAAAATGCAAAGGGGGGTGAATACTTTTGCAAGGCACTGTATAAAATGCATGTAAATCTGTTCACATTACTAGAGCTATAACTCATGTACAAAGATAGCGTAACTTAATATATCACATAAATTATGAATGTTTTCAGAAATGTTAATAGTTCTTTTTATATGATTACATGATTAACTTAATAAACAATTTACACTGAACAAAGAAATTAGGAGTCTTGTCTATTGTGTCGCAGCAACAAATTAAAATCAAAGAACTGATCCCCAAATTTAACAAATCAAAGATTATAAGGCATCAGGTTTTGACCATAGTTTGATGGAGATAAATATATTTGAATTAAAGACATTTGGTACAATTCCTGGGTCAGCTCCTTGTGACCGTATGCTGGTCATGATATTTTTCTTGTGTTTGGGGTGCTAAGAGGAGATTAAAAAAATTTAATTTACACATTGACACAGTGTTTGTACCAAGTGATAAGAACCAAAAGTGTGTGGGTGCTTCATAATACTAGAAGCAAGTCTGTATGTATGCAACATATAACCAATGGACGAGCATGTATACAGGATCCGTCTTCTGATTTTAAGCTAGACTGTGAAGTGGAGAACTTTTAGTCTTTGTTTTACCTTGAGGGTAGAGGTTGTGTGGTATCTTTATATACAGTCCCTTTCTCTTTCACTCAAACTACTTAACTGCATTTCCTGGAATTGGAATCAAAAGGTAGATGAGTACATAGGACAGCAAGTCACTAAAAATACAGCTGTTTGAAGAAGCCTACCACCTTATCTTTCACAATCTATCTGATCTTTAGATTATAAATTTGCAAGTTTTCAATCTTGCATGGTGCTTTGCGGAAAGCACTATGGACACCGGATTCTAAGCTCAAAGACAGGGCCCTCCATCCTCACTGTGCCTTAGGGAGTTCAGCTGCACCTCACTGACGAGGCCCATAAAGGCCGAAACACGTCTGGGGTTTGCTGTTTCTCCTACTCAGGGTAGAATTGACTGGTATTGCGGGGCTGGGTCACTCTTGAGTGGGACCAGACTGATATACTACAGGATATTTATCCCTGTGAAGGGCACAATTGAGCTAAAAGAGGTTGCTCTCAGAGTAGCTTATCATGGCTATAGAACTAACCTATTAAGGTTGGTTCGTTCTCTGATGAGCACCTCTGACTTACCTTTTTTTTTTTTTTTTTCTCCATCCTTTGCAACATGTTAATACTGCTATTGTTTTGCCTTGATTGTAACCCATGTATAATGCTACGGAATATGTTGGTGCGTTACAAATAAACGATAATAATATTAATGTAACAGTCAGAAGAAGGGATGGTTACTAGAGAGTGTCTCAGGGACCTGTACCAGGTTTGCCATTTCAGGAGGTGTAAACCAAATGTGTAATGATGTGAAAAAAGAAACCAGATGACAGGTTGCCATTATTTGTGGCATTATTTCACTAATTTGCTTACTGTAAACAGAATTGCATTATCATCCACACTAAATGGTGTATACCTAAGCAATTTTTATTTATAAAATATGTAATATTACCAATTTTTTATGCTCTTTCAAAAAATCTCAATACATGTCCATACTGAATCTGCACCGATTTGCTAGAATACATTTTTTAAATATTGATCTAAAAAAGGAAAGTGCCCAATTAAAATAGAGCGAACCAATAGTAGCTTTTTTATTTCAAAGTTTATTACTCTATAAATTGCATGAGCCAGAACGCTGCTGCGAAAAATTCATTTTCATGTGTTAATTGAATATAAAGGGCAACATTCTTAAAATAAGACACGGAATATAGAAGCCTAACATTTTATGTCAAAATAATGTATAAAGAAAAAAAAATGTCCACACTCAGTTAAAACACTCAAAATAGATTTGAAGCCATTAAATACGAGTAAATTGTCATGTTTGGGTAAATGTGCCTGAAAGCCATCACACGCAATTTTCACAGCTGGCACATAATTCTCTAAAGTTACTGCTTTGTAAAGGGCACAAACAAAACTAGTTAACAGAGAGACAAGAAACTTTGAGCTATAAAGAGAAACCTGAACAACAGTCTGAAATACATAATAACCCCCTGTACTACAACACATTCCTCATAATAAAGTTTTATACAAAGTACCGTATATACTCGAGTATAAGCCGAGTTTTTCAGCCCTTTATAAGGCAAAAAAGGGCCCCCTCGGCTTATACTTGAGTCACTCTCCCCTCCGTGTGTCTCTACCCCCCCCCCCCCCCCCATGTGTCTCTACCCCCCCGTATGTCTCTCTACACCCCGTGTCTCTTTCCCTCCCCCCTCCTCAACCTAAACCCCCCCTCCTCAGCATAAACCCCCCCTCAACCCCCCTCCTCCACCAAAACTCCCGCTTAAAAACCTCCCCCCTCTCCCCTCACTTACCTGCTTGTGCTCCGGCCTCCGCTCCTTGACCCGGCACGCATGTGACGTCACATGCGCGCCGCGTTATTAGCATATACCAGGTCGGCTTATACTCGAGTATATACAGTAATTAATTCTAGAGCAGGCATTGGGGAAGCTTTTTCCCATCAAGGGCCAGTATTCAACAAAACAAATTGCGAGTCAATGGCTACTGTTAATAGTTAATAGTTTGTCGGGTGTCACATAAATAATGTATCGTAAGAAGCAAATTTTAAGAATAAAAGACAAATGTACAGTATAGAAGACTCAGTGCGTTTGCCAAGATGGACAATAGGAAATATTAGCTGAATTTCATGGCCTTCGCTAAGTGGCTGAACAGAGACTGACAACTCTTCTCTGCCCTAATTTCTATGGGAAAACTTACTATACGTTTAGTTATACTTTTTATTTTTGTCCTACTTGATCAGTTCACAAAGTACATAGGAGTTTTCACTCCATTGTTCAGGGGGAAGAATGTAAATTTAGATTGGTGGTAATAGATACTAGCTCTATGTCATATACTTCACCAAGGTCCAACTGATTCTGCGAAAATGAATTCAATAGCTCAATTTTATATTTTTGTTTAGATACACGCAAATTATTTAATACTAGCGAATTGCCCGTCAAAAAATGACGGCAATGAAATTGTAAGGTAGCTAAATTAGTAAATGAATATACTGTACCTATTTTGAAGCATTGTGATGAAGAGCTGGCAATCTGTGTTGATGTTGCTGCAGCAGCATTAGTGGTGTGGAGCTGCTGTATAAGCATGCTGAATGTGTGCAGTGTAACACTGTGCGTGCGCGAGACCAAACCGTTAGCGTAGTCGTGTACTTCCGCATTGGCGTCAAATGGCGAGTAATGTGTGGTATAGGTCTGTATCGGAATATCCGTAGGTGTTTTGTGGTGTTTTGCGAGTTTAGAGTGCTGTAGCCTCGTTTTCGTTTTGTTCGGCGGCCATTTTTTCTGTCGCTTAGATTTTTTTTTAGTCTGTAAACTGTTTTATTTCGAGTAAAATCGAGGTGTAAGTTGCATTTTTGAGGTCCTGGGTGCTCCCTCTTGGTGTAGGTAAGTTTTTTATGTATGTGCTGTGTGTATGTATTGTGTTTTAAATGTTTGTATGTCGGCGTGTTGCGTCCGATGTTTGCGAGGTCGTAATGTGTGGTAACGTGTTTCGTACGTTGTTTGCGTGCCTCGTAAACTTTAGCGAGTGTCGTAATTTGTGTGTCGTGTTTTTTGAGTAGCGACGTGAATTTTGCGAGGGTTTGAGGCCCTTGCCCAGTGACCTCGCCAGCAACTGAGTCCCTCGCTTCATGCCAGCAACTGAGGCCCTTGCCCAGTGACCTCGCTACGCGAGGGCCGCGGCTCGCTACGCGGCTCGCTTCGCGAGGGCCGCGGGCTCGCTATGCGAGCCCGCAAGCGTGAGCAACGACTCGTACGCTCACAACTATATATGTGATAATAAGATTCAAAAGAGCACAAGAGTGAAGTTTACAGTGAATGGGACCTGGGAAAAGTACATAATTAGAGGAGGATGTAGGGTACATTTAATGCTGTATCGAAGGACTAGAAGGAAGGGCCAGGAGTTCCAGCTCTTGTCTATCTCTTGCGTACAAGTTATTGTTAAGAAGGTTTTTACATTTCACTGTATGCACTTAAATTAGGGATTTAGTAGAAACATAAAAATCCTATGAGAAGAAATAACAGCATTTATAGGACTGGCATTATATGGAACACAGATTTTCTTCAATTATAAAGATTACCCATGTCTGCGTTGAGAACAAAACAGCTCAATTAGGACATCACACAATGCTAACTAGATCATTAGGAGTTCAAAGCCAAGTCAATTTGGGGCTGTCCATAATAAAGCTGCCTGTTTCTCACTTGATGCCTCTTTTCTAAATTTACAGGAACACTCAGTAAATGGTCTATTAGGCAAAGGCAGGAGCATTCTTATCAGGCCCTCTTCTTTAGAGAGACGATTATAAGAACACTAAAGTGCCTCTTTAAGCCACATGACAATCAAATCAGTCTTAGAAGGCCAGATTATGGCCAACACAATTCAGCTAGGCTGCATTAACATTTACTAAAATATACAGAGTATTTGAACACTTATTTCTAATTGCAAATCAACCAGATTAGGATATTCTTAGCCTGACCTACTTGCAATCTAGTAGTTGTGATTTAGGTGGTGGGCACAAGTCGATAACAAGGCAATTGGTCCTGTTGGCCTATGTGGTTTTGTCACCATGCTCCTGCACTAGAAACTGCAATATGTAGTTTCACCACTTGCTGCCCAACCCCTGACATGGGTGAATAAAGCGAAATAAATCAAGTAGTAATGGTTCATAACTGTGCAATTGGCGAAAAGGACCGTCATTATACTGGATGAACATTTAAAGGTACATACCGTTTTTACTATAGTGACAGTTTAACGCCAAAAATCATACAAGATTAATGTAAATTGATGCTAGATTTTCATATCCATGTAGGTCAGAATCTGTTTCTCTTACACAACATATACTATTTCCCTCCACAAAACCAAATTTCCCACTCTACACATCTCCCACTACCATTAATCCCTTATAGCAATTTAATGCAACCCTTATTTTAAGAGTGCAATTTAAAGCTACTGCTGTTGGTCTGATGACAGGTTAAATATAATTTGAACCTCTTTTGGAGACTCCAGTGAAACTCTTTGGCGATCTCCAATACAGTAGTATTAGAAAGTTACTAAATCCAATGACTGACACAGTTTGAGACATACATCTGTCCTTCTAGCAATGCTTTCGTAAGCACTACCCACACAAAGTATGGTTTAGACAGCTAATTGTTGAGGACACGTTTGATTGCATCTGGGTCACAATTTCATGTGAGAAAACATTCTCCGAATGATCTGCAGTTCTGCAATTTTCTGCAGACTCGGAGCCAATGCATCAAGTACAGTATGTCTGTGTTTTTGAAGTCATAACGTCCATATGGCATTGTGTAAAGAGATGGCACGTGATGTATTATTCTCACTAAAAGCAAGATATAATCGTACTTTATATCAGAGATTACAAACATTTTCACATTGTATGCCACACTGGATTATTTAGGGCTGTTGAACAAACTTCATGAAAATTATTAAGCACACAAAACAATACATACAGTGCCAGTGATTTTATAGTACCGAGAAGAGGTTAATTAAATGAGAGAGTTTTGTTATTTTGTGTTTTTTTCAAGGTTGCATGTTAACCAGTAATCATAGTAAATGTACGGTATCTAGAGAGTTTCTTGAAGTGTTTTGATTGTTTTCTTGACTTGGTGATCTACTGGGTTTAAATACCTTTGGGTTTGTCTAGTTAAATAGTATATAACATTTACTTCTCAGAAGCCCCCAGCGTAACATAGTCTTGCCATCTAAATATTCCCTTTCTATATATCCTTGAACATGAAGGATGCCATATATAACAGCATTGACTCAAAGCCATGCCCACAGGGTAGGAACGTCAGGCTACCAATGCCCCACAATGACACAAAGTGAGTCTGAGCAGCATGAGACACTGGTAGTGGGAAGACCCTCCTCTGTGGGTGTGGCCTTAGGTCACAGCTGTGAAACATAGCACCCTAGAGAAATAACCTTAAATAAATGATGTGTAATTCTTATATGGACACTTTGAGGACAGTAAAATGAATGATGTAACCTAATAAAAAACATTTACATAAGACAAAAAGATTTTGTTTAAAGAGTCTCTTTAAAGTTATTTGTAGTGATACATTTTATGAGTAACTGAAAAAATCAAGATGCTTTATAAAGCTTTAGTAACTCCAAAGTGAAGCGGCATAAGTTTCTTCTTTAATGGTCATTAAAGGGCTCTATATATCATAGGTCTGTTTTTATGTATTACAACCAATTTGCTTTCTCTTTACCTTAGTAAAGAATTAAGTATCAATTTTCTAATATATATATATATATATATTTGCAGACGACATGTAGCATGCAAATTTTCTATCGTATATTTAAAATAGCATGTTGTAAATAATACAAAAGTCCCATAAATTAGTGATTTCATTTAATAATATAAGTATGATACAGCACATGCATTAAAGCCCCTTTCTCCAGCCTTACTGTGCACAGGATACAGCTTTACAGGTCCTCATTTGCTGGACAAACTATTTTCTCAAATCGTGGGCAGCAGACCTGCAGATGGGATCTGCTGTAAATAACTTACATAAAAAAAATAAAAAAATAAAAACGATTGCAATATTTAAAAGATTTTCTCTTTTAAATGCATTATACAGGCAAACCCTGCTTAACGCTACCCCGCTGAGCTCCAATTTGCAATATTGCTGCATAGCATCAAATAGATTTTAAAGCCCTTTAAATCCATGCTTTACTCTCTCATATTCGCCATATCGCTCTCACATTAGAGCTATGGCATTAATATGTCCCATTTAGCTCTGATTCACATAGGAATGCATGTGCAGAGCTAAATAGGGTATTACTGTATATAAATATAGCAGTTCCATGACCCTACAAATCCTTTCAGGCCTCGTGGTGATATAAAAACCTATAGGAAAGCATATTTCAACAGCTGTTTTTTCTCTTGACCTACATACTGCATGTATAAATAAAAACTATATTAAGGGACATAAACTATTATCAGTGGGCACATACTTATCAATACCTATTTGAATAAACATTTGGCCATTATAAGCTTAACCATGTCATTTTAGTTATTTCCCGATTATTTATCACTGTGTTCCATAGAAACGCAATACTCAAATTAAGGGAATTCGGAGAAAAAAGCAGAGACTAACGTGACCTGGCATCAGATTGGTAACACTATAAAAAGTTAAAGGAACTCTTTCAGCAAATTAATTTTACGCCAAGGGGTAACTAGGTTTATTTAATCATCTTCTTCCTCCTCGATGCAAAATTTACACTTCACTTCCGTTTAACAAGCCAAAAGACATCTTGTCATCTTCTGGATCCTCCCTCAATGTTCATAATTACTCCCACGTGTGCTTCTATCCATCACATCTGTGAACTGGCAGGCAAACATTCAGGAGTTAAGGTCAAAGCTAAGGGTGTGGGACTGGGCACCGCCATTAGAGCAGGTTTTATTGATTTGTTTTTTTGTTTTTCAAACATAAAATAAATTGAACTGTAAGGAGAAAAACTATGGAGATATGTATGAATTTAATTTGAGAAATATTTAATAGTTTCTCTTTATAGAGCTTTCTGACCATCTATGCATTCAAAATATAGATCACTTGCAACTACTCAAGAACGTCCATTGTCAGACTTCTATGGAAATTGTGACCAAGTTAAATGATTCTGTGATATATTAATTACTTTTGTTAGCTCTACTACAAAGATCGTGTTCAGGCCATTTTCTCTGTGGTTTAATTGTAGTACTGTTTATAGTTGTTGTCTATTTTTGTTAACTTACCAAGGATTGTTTGGACCTTCTATACTACAATTGTCTAATTGCCACTCATGTTTTGAGAACTGTGATGCCATAATCTCCCCTGCTCAGTCTGGTATTTGTAACATAGTGTAAACAATCACAATCTGAAAATTCAAATACCATACCCTTGCCTTATGTTCGTTTTCTTAGGCTTCTGATTTGCTGAAATATGAGTCAATCATACTTCAGCCAATCAGAAGTCTACAAAAAAATTGAAAAAATGTATCCCCCCCCCATAGCTGCTTACATAAGCACAGTGTACCTACCTATAGAAACATTGCATTTGGGTATGAATTTCAACATTTTACTAACCTTCAGTAGATCAATGGAGTGAATAACACAGGCATGTCTGGTCTCCTTACTTCCTGTTCCTTCGTAAAAACAGGACTACACATGCCATGATACTTGGGTGCACAAACTGGCTTTATACGGGTTGATATAATGTATTAGCTACCTGTGATTGGTCAAAACGAATTATGAATTTTATGCACATTTTAGCAGGGATTTCCTGGGCTGTTAACTGCTTGGAAACTCAAGAGATTTAGCAAACATCAAAAAAGTTTATTTTGGTATTTTTTCATGCAAATTTTTTTTGTCATACACTAGTGATTCTCCTCTATCATATGCACTCATAATCCATAAAATTTGACCAAAAAAAGATGATGTCGTTTTCAGGAGGGGCTTTCAACTGACAAAGTTTCCTATGGGGGCCATGTAATTGAATCCAAAAAAGGCGGAGACCTCACGCAGCCCTTAGTTACCTCCCATGCGGGTCCAGCCTTTCCACGGAATGGGACAACATGTCCTTCGTAAACAATACAGAGTCCATTGTATCTTTCTACAACCAGCAAATCAATCTCTTGCACTCCAAAACACATATCCATTATCTGTACCTATATTCCCAATTAATCCACCTCTACCTCTCTCTCATAGTGATTTTACTAATATTGCTTCATGTAAAACAAAAACCTTTTATGGGCTAAGGGACTATATGTGATTTAGGTTACCAGTCACTGATTTAAAATATAAGGCATTGTACCAACAGCTGCATGGCATCTTCACTCCAGACGACATAGTAACATGGTACAAATTACGGACTATAATAGATTTCTGTTAAATAAAATGTTTTGGACTCAAACGTTCAATGAAACTGTTCCATCTTGTGCTACTACCAGGGGTTTTGTCTATTTAACACTCCAGGGAGTATGGTCGCTTCAAAACTAGGACAGGGCCCGTACAAAAGTACAGTGCTAGATTTATCATTGGGAAACTTTCAATTGTGCTTAATGAGATTTGCTATCGGATAACAATGGAGAGCTGGCTTGGCCTGGTTCTGTACAGCTCAGAAATTGTAATGCATTTCTCAATGTACTGTTTCTGTATTTTTCTTTTGCTGGTTTAATTACTGCTTTGTGAGATATTATTTAAACTATATAGTCATTGTCTATTAAAAAACAATTACAACATACAAATAGTTATGTTTTTACCCCAAACCATATTAGTCCATTTATTTAAAGATTCAAGTAATGAGGACATTTCCAAATAAACAATTTCAAATCCAAATACCTGGGCCATGGCAATACTCCTCTGATAGGGTGGGACACTTTTGAATAATTAAATTACTAGGTTAAAAAACATCTAAACTTCATGCAGATGAGTCATAAATGATCCAACATCCCATAATGCACTAAGTCAGGAGAAATGGGGAATTACTAAGGCTGAGATGAGAGCCATGATGTTTTTAAAAGGGGACATGGATGGTTTCTGGATTTCACTAGGAATATAATATACCTATGTACCGCTTTACTTTTTGTGTTCTTTATTTTATTAAGTGCTTAAAAGCGGTGTTGTTTTCTGCCTAAAATCTTACAAATTTTCCTAATTAGTTTCTTCACTCTGCAACTGACGGAGACAGTGTACTTCTATGTAAGGGGTCGCAATGTCTCATAGTAAGCGATCAGAAGGAACTTTCGGCGACATGCTATTTGAGAAACACTGCTCTTCACAGTTAGCGTATTCATGCACTGCATGAGCTACAGAGGGCATATATATATATTGACACCAATTTGCCATCAAAGGAAATAAAGCATATTGAATACAGTGATGTATTTGGTTTCTTTAGTAAATATCTCTCCTTCCCAATTGAATAAAAACAGCCTGAAGAATGGAGCTCTCTCTCTACAATCAGTCCTACAATGAAGTCTAGGGCTTCCATATTAAACCAAAATAATATTATTTTTTTTATAAAACTAAGAGACAAAGAAAAACAATTTTTTCAAATGACTAAATATTTTCAGGCCATCTGTATCGAATTTTATATAGTCACTCTCACTTTAGGCTCAACCCAGTACTCCTCAAGAAAAAAACACTGCTAAACTTAACTTTTCTTACTTGGAGCCTCAGCCTGGAGTGTTCAAGAACGTATCCGCAGTTATCTAACGAGTGCTTAATGAATAACCGCAAAAGGAATTATTACATTTAGCAAAACTTGGATCCGCATTGGACTTATTATGTCTCAATTTTTTTGATTTATTCAGAGGTGAAACTTTTTATGGACATTTCTTACTTTGTTACCTGCTTCGTATTCCTGTGGAAAGGAGACAGATTGCCTGATTTTTCGGATTGTGTGATATCTTAAATATAATACCATTACCTGCTGACTTTAATTGTACATTGTAACGTGTAAATGTTCTGCTATCCAAAAAGATTCTGTTAAAGGATTAAAAAAAGGTTAATGTTCTAATTGGATTGAGCTCTTGTATGATAGGAATCTATCATCACATATTTAAAATCCAAATCCATGATATATGGGAAAATATATAAAATGTGTATTCTATTTAGAGACAAGCAGAAAAAATATATCTTTAGGGAATAGAGCCCAATAGTGCATAACACTCTAAATATATATAACAAAAAGAGTGGGCAATGGTAAAATATTAAACTTTATTAATTGGATGAAAACACCGACGATTAAAAACTCTAAAAAGGGAAAGGATATAAAACCATACTGTACAAATTCCTTTGGACAGAAAAAACTGCAAACCTAATGGCCACTGGACAAAAGTCACTTGTAAAGTGGGGTTTTAAGCAGTATTATAAATGAGTACAGAGAATGGATAGATATACTATACAAAGAGAGGTGTGAATGGTTAGAGTGTGAGGCCAAACAGTCCTATATACTTGGATTCCATATAAATATACTTCCCTATAGTATATCCAAAACTAGGGTAGCTTAAGGAATATGTAGATAGGGTGGTAGTATGCTTCTGAGCAGCAGATCTATTTGCATACAAAAGAACTCTATAGTTGGCTCTTAAATAACCAAATACTGCAATTCCTCTTATTATAGTGCAGTGCCACAATTATTTGAGTGGTATAAGTGTAGTTCTAGGCCATTCAGGCATTTAGGCTCTTAGATACCCAAATACTCCGTTTCCTCTTATTGGAGTATTATGCCCCGATTATTTTAGTGGTATAGGTATAGTTTTAGGCCATTCAGGCATTTAGGCACCCAAATACTCCGTTTCCTCTTATCATGCCACGATTATTTTAGTGGTATAGATAAAATTTTAAACCATTTCAAGCAAGCTCACTTCTCTGTTTACTCATAATAGTATTTCAGCGTCTCCCTGCGCTGGGGAGATTCGCGCTGTCTAGTTGCGTCGTGCGCGATGACGTCACGTTACGCTAGCCTACGTCCTAACATGTTTCTACGTGTTCAACGTCTTTTTCAAAGGATTAAGGCGTGTGTAGTGGCTGGAGGCTATTTAAAGCATATGGTAGCCATGGTAACCTGTGCTACCTATTTGCTACACCTAAATTAACCCTATTGTATGTGTGGCAGGATAGGACTGAACAGAGAAAGAGATAATCCATATATAATAGTAGCATAGTAAATAGAGCAACATCAGCAGGATGGGGGAACCATAATAGATAAGTGTGTATCTGGATACAGGATACTGAAAAGAGACTATATATAAGTATATCATGATGTGCAAAAAGAGTGCTTATTGTGCAACTAGACAGCGCGAATCTCCCCAGCGCAGGGAGAAGCTGAAATACTATTATGAGTAAACAGAGAAGTGAGCTTGCTTGAAATGGCTTAAAATTATATCTATACCACTAAAATAATCGTGGCATGATAAGAGGAAACGGAGTATTTGGGTACCTAAGAGCCTAAATGCCTGAATGGCCTAAAACTATACCTATACCACTAAAATAATCGGGGCATAATACTCCAATAAGAGGAAACGGAGTATTTGGGTATCTAAGAGCCTAAATGCCTGAATGGCCTAGAACTACACTTATACCACTCAAATAATTGTGGCACTGCACTATAATAAGAGGAATTGCAGTATTTGGTTATTTAAGAGCCAACTATAGAGTTATTTTGTATGCAAATAGATCTGCTGCTCAGAAGCATACTACCACCCTATCTACATATTCCTTAAGCTACGCTAGTTTTGGATATACTATAGGGAAGTATATTTATATGGAATCCAAGTATATAGGACTGTTTGGCCTCACACTCTAACCATTCACACCTCTCTTTGTATAGTATATCTAGCCATTCTCTGTACTCATTTATAATACTGCTTAAAACCCCACTTTACAAGTGACTTTTGTCCAGTGGCCATTAGGTTTGCAGTTTTTTCTGTCCAAAGGAATTTGTACAGTATGGTTTTATATCCTTTCCCTTTTTAAAGTTTTTAATCGTCGGTGTTTTCATCGAATTAATAAAGTTTAATATTTTACCATTGCCCACTCTTTTTATTCTATTTAGAGACTATTAAATAAACCCCTACAATTCCTTGGTTTTAGATTTGAAAATGGGACACATTACATTCGCTCTTTGCAATCCAACAAAGCCCAGCTCATTAAATAATACCGAGTAGTTTTGCTTTCCTAATCAGCTCCACGTGTTAGGCAATTCAATTGGATTACACAACAATCCCCCAAATCCCAATACTGATAATATGGCTGGGACCGTTTGATGTCTCCAAAGTAGCAAAATTCTTAATGTTTTATACTGCGATCCCTTTTTAAGCACATCTATCCCAAATACTAAGACATGGGTTTCTATTTCTGCATACTCTATGGACATATCCTAAACATTATCTTTAGAATGAAGATAGCTATGTCTGATCTCTTCTTCAGATATGCAAAAAAAAAAATCCACAAAATGTGTGTTTATCTGCTTATAAATTCTTAAGTAAATAATGAGCACTGATGAAGTTGACATTCACTACGCTGGGAACTACACATTGAGGCTGCAATGGCGGTTTGATGGTAATTTTTCTGAGGAAAACCATCTTTGGCGCCCAGCTTAGTGAACCTAGGCCATTGTAAAGGCCTCTTAACAGTCTTATGTAAAGTATAACTTTACACTAAAATGTCATTGGGTCACTCAACTAAACTGCTGTTGAAAAATAACTGCAAGCACCCCAACATATAGGAATGATGTACTATATAAGCCAACTTATACCAGGTTCCGTTTTACCCCTTTATCACAAAATCTGTTTGGGGGAGTGCTACAAAAAACACCATCTAAGGGTGTCTCCAGATTACATTGTTATTTTAGTAGGAGGAACAGCTAAATAGGTGTGTTCTGCCCTTATCCTTCTGCGCATGTTTTATTTGGCAGGTACAATTAGACAAAATGCTAGTTAGTACTGGTCGACTCAAGGCCAAGGCTAGTCTGCTATCCAGAATACTGGCAGAACATCAAGTCCCTATCTGGTACCAGGTGTTTAGCCATAAAACTATGTATTAGGCTAAAATTATGAGTATTTGTTATGCTTACATGGATAAAGAATGGGTGAGCTGTGTACGGCGCACGACTTAGGCTGGATGAGCGCCACAGGCGCTCATCTGTAAAGCTGTGCGAATCGAGGCAAGCTTTGCACCGCGCAGGACTTAGGCTGGATGAGCGTCAAAGGCGCTCATCTGCGAAGCGAGGTGAGCCGTGTACGGAGCAGGACTTAGGCTGGATGAGAAGCAGCAGCGCAGTACTTGGGCTGCATTGTAAGGGTTGCAACTGCGAGCCAAACGCGTAAATCTAAAAACAAAAAAATTATAATTTTACAAATATAATAACACACTCACAGACAGCACAAGGGGAGAGCCAGGAAGCCTGGGAGTGAGGTTGCAAGCGATATTGAGCCATATTTGGGGGTTTTCGTCAATCCAAAAATCGGCTAAGCAAGGAAAAAAATGGCGGCCGAAAAACGTAAAAAATTCTGAAACTGCCTGAAAACGAGGCTGAGCAAAGCCAGGGCACGCAGGACTTCGAAAATACACAATGGCAAAGACAGTAACACTTACACCAACAACGCCAGGTACGCGGGACTTTGAAGATAAAACAAACGGCCTTCAGCGCCGGACACGCAAACATTCAGCAGACACACAGAGGAGAAAGACACAGGGAAGGGACAGGGGGGTGATGGTGGAGAGAGACACAGGTCATTCCCAAGCACAGAACTTGCAAGTTAACGAAACCTGCAATGAGCAGCCCGTACAGTAGGTGGGAGGAAAGGCTCACAATGAGCGCCAAAGGCGCTCATTGTGAGCCACGAGATGAGCGTTGAAGGTGATCAGATGAGCAAAAGCCTCACATTGTGTGGCAAACAGCATTGCCAGCCTTACAATTTTAATCCTGTCATTTTTGATGGGCAAGTTCCTAGTCTCTAATAATATATACATACATACAGATGGGTCAAATTCTTATTTCAGTTTGCCTAACACATTATGTTATCATGAATTTAAAAACTGTAGAAAGCTCACACTGTAGGGTTTAATCCACTCATCTATATAAATTTGGGAGAGATGCTGTGTGAGGTATGATGAATTTCTATGAAGAGCTCCCTTCCATAGCCCTACAAAACAGCCAGTACGGCTTAGATAAAATATTCCTAGGCTTCTACGTTTTAGATATTGTTGTCACCCCTGTACATGTAAATAAATCCATGGCATTTAGGCAATATTCATTACACTTCCAGAGTTTCCAGCTTACGCAGACACCTATGCAACCAATTAGCAGTGTAGTTTAATGTTTAGATAACAATATCCTACATGTAATTACACTTTTTGTTGTATGTAAATTAAAAAAATAAATTCCTAATCCATTTAATGCAATTCTTGAACTTGCCTTTTATTGTTTCCAATGTATGGTACATACAGATTTTGGAGATACCTCTCATCTCAGCTTATTGAATTACTAACATTGCATACAAATCTAATCAAATGACTGTTGATTTTAATTATTCATTGGTTTTAATTATGCATTGATCATTAATACAATTTCTAGTTAATGATTTATGATAGTCTCCAGTTCAGATATTTAATATCACCAAGTGGGCATGTGTGTGGGGTTAGATAAGGGGACAAAAAAAAATTCTGCGCATGTAACCTTGTGCGGGAAAATGTAGCCTACTAGACAAAGTCACTTCCCCATTCACTATAAAACGGATGGTGAGGAGCACCAGATGAGTCCGAAGATCGACAGTAAGATTAATGTCGAATATTGCTTTTATAAATAATCAAATATTAATTATCAAAGCCTAATTAAAGCATTTAGCTCCTGTTAGGACAAGCCAGTGGTCCTTCGATTTGATTAAATGAGGAATATAATATGGTTAAACATATCACATGCACCATTGCCTTACCTTATCAAACCCCCAAAATACATCTTCCTTCACCTCTGTCTCATCAATGCTATCACATATCCCTCATGTTTTGCCCCTTTAGATCGCAAGTCACATTTATCTGCCCAATTCCAGTGTCAAACAACATTTATTAGTTCCCAATGTCATCAAATGCCTTATATTAGAACTCCATGTGGTTGAAACCGCCTCATGCTCACGTAGTAGCTCTAGCCCCTCATCTGAATTCCAATAAAATTCCTTTAGGTGCCACTTCCAGCATCAATACTATAGGTTTATTACCCTTAGTCTATATTATTAAAACCTTCACAACAGAAACTACTCAACAAACACAATTTAACTTCAACAAAACCCTCTTTTCTATTTTTAGAGAAGAAAAACACAGGAAGATACAAGTTTTCTTGACACAAGGGCTTTCCAAAACATGCGTTAAAACATGACGAGAAAGCATATAAAAGTTTTAATAATGTCACAGTCCTACCTGTTTGGCTGAGCTGTGAGGTACTTCGACTTTTCCGAGAAAGGCCAACAATTGCCACCATTTTGGCTCCGATGCTGGAACGTCTCTTTTTGCTGCTGGCTCCCACTGTGCCCACTGCGGTGTCGGACTGGCTGCCATCATTCTTCTCTAGCGTGTACATATCCCCTCCAATGCTGGTACTTTTTGTCATGTTCTTTCCAGAGGCGCCCATCTGTCGACTTTGCATTTTGTTTGTAAAAACACTGTCAGCCAATGGACAGATAAAAAATGCACACCAAATAAAAGGGAACAGAAAAGGGAAAGACAGAAAGGGAAAGGTTTCAGTTGGAAAAATATGGGAAACTTAGAGGAAGTCTAGATCAATCATTTTGTTGTTGAAACAAATATTAGAACATTTAAAAAAGTGTTTTGTGGAGTGATAAAATTAGAGATCTTACCTAAACACAAAATGATTAAGTGTTCACTACATACTGTAATTGCCACTTTTTGTAAATTAAAGGGCTATGAAGTATATAACCAATTTACAACATTAGCAGCTGTGTAAATCATCAGCATTACATTAATATCATCTTGATTTTAGCAGGTTTTGCTAGTGTATAGAGGCTGCCATGATTAAATTGATTTTTGTTCAAGGCATGGAGGGGACTGTTTAGAGCAGGGAAAGCAGCAGTTGAAGAAGTGTGACTGCCTGCTACTGAGCATGTGTGGGGTTTGGGAGCATGTGTCAAATACTAAAACCTAATCCACAGAGACAACACATTTCCCTTTTGAAGATGGACACTATGGAAACTCTAGCACTGTCGGCTAGAGTTTAATATTTTCTTTATGCTTATGAAGTACAGAGGTGCTAATGCTGTTAAATACTTCATAAACATATGATGTTTTCCCAAATTACATGTCTTTTAAATAAATATTGAAACATAAATCCTTCTGGTTTCACAGTATTCTGTAGTTTAGGAAAAACTTCACATTAGCAACTATGGAAGTTATGTAGTTTTATTTAATAGAACATTTTACTTGTGGCATCTTCAGTCTTATCCCAAGCCTCAATATTTGTGCTTTCGCCTTATTGCCTTGAGTGTAAAGAGCATGCTTTGCCATTTTTCTTTTTATCCAGCACTTGTAGGAAGGTGTGAGGAGGAATTGTGGCATCATCGATGAGTGAGTTTGTTACCACTTTCACACTCCCTTCTCTGCACATGATCAGAAGCAGGGGATTAAGCTAAATATGGAAATCCTGCTTGGTATCAATAATCAATTTAGCAGTCTGCTAAAAGTAAGATTTTCTCTAAAAAAATATTTGGAGGAAGCAACTGTTGCAATATAGAATGTCATATTTCTTAAGAAACCTGGCGTGTCAGCATACAACCCCATTTAATAGACCTGAACATAAATCTAATTTACAAAACACAACGGATGATTCAGCTTAGCAATAAAATATAACAAAAAACATTCTACTTTCTAAAAACAATTAGCTTTGAAATAAGGAGATGCAGTACTTTAGTTTAATTTTTGCACAATATTTAAAAATACTATGAACAATAATATCCTTTAAGAGGGAATTTAAATTAAGTTTAAAAAAATATGGATCGTTTCCATACTTGTCAAGACAAATCTCTCTGCAAAAAATATTAGCCCAATATTAATATTAGATTTTTCTATTTTTGTATTTATTGTTCACCTTCTCATCAGCTATTCACATCTCTATTTGTTTCATTCAATATCAACAGTGTTTATACCTTTTTTTTATATAAATAAAATCAATGTTTTGTGGTTATTTGCACCACCATGTGTGTCCCTTTAAAAAGATCTTATAAAGGGCTCTTTAAAGAATAGTTAGGTAGGACTTGATAAGAAAAGAAAAAAAAACATGATTAAACTTTTACTGTGCATTTAATCAGTTAATATGTTTAATGACACCCCCTCCGGTTCTCTCAACTCCCTAAAAATGTTTGTAGGGGCCAGAGCAGCTGCCAAGGGGGAAGTGACAATTTAGTGAGCAGGCACGGAACGTGGAGATCTGTTTGTTGCATTTGAAGAATGATGGAAGGAATTTCATATTATGAAATATTACGGTAAGTTTTAATATATTTTTACTATGCATTTTACAATCAAGATTTTAGACTTGCAACACAACATACGTTTTCTCAAAAATGAACATAATATAAATTAATTTACATGTTCCAATATAATGTAGAAGCAATTTCCTACCTAGAATCTAGGTGGCAATGTCTATGATCACATATATAGTTGTTAGCAATGCGGGTTGTTGCCAACGCAAAGCGAGGGCCGCAGTTGCTGGCAAGGAGCGCCAAAGGCGCTCCTTGCGCTGGTGATGAGCGCCATAGGCGCTCATCCCTACGACTTTAGGCCCGCAAATGCGGACCCTCGCAAAGCTCCCACGTCGGCTGCAATGAGCCGCAGGTGGGACTTACACCGCAAAATTTACGGACTTAGCATCTACAAGTACGAGCTGCGGGACTTCGAAAAAAAATCATTACGATCTCGCAAAAATACGACCTTAGCGCCCGAACAGAGTGCACATTAAAAAACACAATAAATACACACAACAAACACATAAAAAGCTTAACCACAGCAAGGGGGGGGGCACCCAGGACCTCTGCAAGTGAAGTTACACCTCAATTTAAGTCCAAATTCAAGAGTTTACACGCACAAAAATCCCCTAAGCGAGAGAAAAAATGGCCGCTGAAAAAACCCAAAAACTACAGGAACCTAAACACGCAAAACACCACCAACCACATACGGATTTTCCGAAAAAGCCGTACAAGCTACAAGATACACCATTAACAAGGACTCTAAATCATCCACCGCCGCGTACCACATACACATTAGCCGCCATTTTACAACACTAACTTACACAATGTGGAAGTACACAGCTACCCTAATGGACACTGCACACTATTTACACTACACACTGCACACATTGATGACACTTACCCATCAGCTCCACAACACTGAAAACACACATTGTATGCTGCACAACATGAAAACAGATTGTCAGCTCTTCAACACAATGCTTCCTGCATATATTACTTCAAAATAGGTAAAGTATATTCATTTATTAATTATTTAATTAGCATACAAAAAAACATATACACAAAAAAAAATTACTCACAATACACATAAAAGCCATTCACTACGCCACTCACAACGACCGCCAACGCTGCTCATAGCACACAAAGACTTGCAAGAAGCGCAAAAAACACATCACCGCCGACCAAACAATAACAGCAAAAGCGCCCATCACTAAAACAAAATACAACAACCAACAGCCTCGCAAGGAGCGCCAAATGCAAACACTATGGAGAGAATATAAGGGGAGTATGAGACTACAAAAAATGTAATTCTCTCTATTTAGATCGGTAGAGCTCTTGGTTCCCAGGGAACATGATACCATCTTTATTTATCAACTGCTAAAAAGAAAGTCTTGTTCAGTGTCTCAGAAGGAATCTCAGACAGAAAACTGAGCCGTTGTCTAACAAGGCAATTCCACTCTATCAGGTTTACAGAAGCAATGTTTTCAAATGAGAAAATCAATAGGAATCACATGGTGATAGTCTTGTGGTACAGATTAAAGACACAAAACAACCACTGACACATGATGTAATCTTTTGGCACAGAGGCACAGTGTAGATGTGTGAAATGATTAGTAGGTCACACACTGTCTGATGTGTGTTGGCACTCCTCACTGTGCATCCTACGGCACTGGTAGACCTACCAATTCATTCTGTGGATTTATTCTGCATATACAATGCATTAAAGGATCAATGTAGATTAGCAAAAATCCCATTTGTAAAGTATGCAACAAATAGTCTTAGAAGCTGTGTAAACACAGACTCTGCTAGTGTATGGAAGTTGTCATGACAGTACTACTTCCTTTTCAAGGCATGAGTAAGACTATGGAGGGAGGTGGATAATGTTGAATGCTGAAATCTTACCTGAATACACCAATCTGTTAAATTCCCCTTACTTAACCTCCATTCCATTCTTATATAGATATTAAAATTTAGGAGAACTTGCCCACACAGCCATCAAGACAAACTACAGTGATCCTTTGCTCAGCTGTTCTGTTTGGTACCCTATGTTTAAAAGTGGGAATACAACTTGGAGTTAAATATCCTTATTCCATATGTTTTCTGTAGGGGCAATTTATCAAACAAAGGTCGTTTATCCCCACTTGATAAACAGGTCACATAGAAAAATACATAACATATTTTTAACCCCATTTAAAATGACTTATTCATGCTTTTTAACCCTTATTAATATACTCCATAGACTAATTTAATTTATTTTAATAAATAACTAATTTAAGCAAAATGTCATTATCAACTTATTTGGCTCTTAAATATTTTCTAGACGTATAATACATTTCTTTGAAGGGAGTGGCCGATGGTGTTTTACTAAATACCCGACTATATTAATCTGATTAAATAAATACAATTATAATTTAAACAAAATAAGTCTTGAAAATCCTTCTTGGCTTCACGGTAAAGCCAAAAGTAGTGTACACAAATTAGAGTGCATCTGTCATATATATGCCTTTAGGCTACTACCTGGGATCAAATCTATGTTTCTTTACCATTATGGTATATTAACCCTTATAGATAACACATACAAGTACTGCTCCTGTGCTTGGTTCGCATTTTATTATTATTATTTTTTAAAATCTGTTTTATACCTATGGCAGCTATGGCCTTAATAGTGCCGACGCACATTGGGAAACTCTGCCTACTCTAGAAATGTATAAATGTACACTTCTACATTATCCTAAACCTACATAAACCCTAACCGTGCAAAATCTGGAACAAACGTACTGCTTACTGTTGCGTACTGTAACTTTCACAGAACTGCACACTAGCAACTTGGTTTATAAAGTGCATTATTTACAGTAAGCAGGATGAGCCTTGAATGGCCATTTTAGCTAGCTTCACCACATCACAGATAAATACAAATTTATCCTTTGGGAAAAGCTATGTCAACATAAAAATATTGCTTGTATTCCAAGGGATAGAATGGGATTTTTTTTGTAGTAACTTCTGGTTGATGTACACACATTTATTTATGCACGGCCATACTCGTTTATTCTTCTATAGAAGATGCAGCATCTATGTGCCTATCAGCTGTAATAATTATGTTTTTCTGTTTTATCCCACTGGGCAAATCCACTTGAATATGCCAATTCATATATTAAATAATAATAATTACAAGTGAATATTCATTTCTAATAGGATCATACAAACCACACAGAATAACTAGGCAGTCTCTAAAGTCGCCAAAATATAAGGTTAATCAATTTGAACTAAATTGTATTTTTTTTCCCCGGGAATTGAAAAAGCCATTTATTACAATTTTATGTCTTGAAAGACAAAAGTATATTGTTTATCATTGCCATATTAATACATTTAGTGTTCCTTCTCATTCTGATGACTCACATTGTTTACTATTTTAGTGCCAATGCTTTTATTTTAATTTTATTATAACATACTGTCTGAACTTATGTTTACTTTACATTTTGTTAATTTAAATGGCAATTAAATAAATGTAAAAGCTTAAATCTCCTTTTTTGCATATTATATGTTTGGGTACCGAGGGGAAAGGTGGACAGTGGTAGTTGACATGGGATGGCATGAGCCATTGGATTGGCCCTATTGTCTAATCTTACTTTTCATGCACTATGATAGGAGGATTGGATTCATGAACATTTAACTATAAATGATATATGTACAATTTATTTATTCCTATTTATGCCATTGTTATGACACAAATGTGCAGCTCAAGCTATTGTAAAATGATCAGATTTAGTATTGGGGATGTTCCCAAGATGTGGCCTTGGGGCCACCAGTGGAGCACAGGTTTCATTCAGGCTTTCTGTGGAACAAGTGAGTTTACAAAATATATTTTACACAGTAAAATTATATGTAAAAAAAAAAAAATATTTAACTGCTTGAAGTCTTTCCAGGTAAATTCAATATTTCATAAATTTAAATTTTGGGAGAAATAAATTCCCTTTTATATAGATTTATTTTCTGCTTAATTGTGTTTTGATTTGAAAAACATAATGATTCAATACTTAATGATTTCATAGGTAAACTCTATATCTCTACTGCAGTTAATTTTAATTTCAAAATAACAGCGGAGAATAGGGGCTCTCCAAACACCAAATTACTAAGGTGTTTAAAAACACACCATTAAAATTTCCAGCATTAACAAGGCCTCTTATCTCTATCTCTTATTTTTTGTGTACGCCGCTGGAAGAAAAGACCATCACTCACTTCCTACTATGTCAACCATTATTTTCATTTAGTGTAAATTCTTCATGTGATAATATAATTAACTTCTATTAGCTATATGGTAAACTATATTTATTTTTAATAAAGCCACTTTAAAATTTTATTTGTACAATTTAATGCTAATCGCTCTGAAATTATTTAAATATATATATTTTTGTGGTTGCGTAGTTCAGTTGTAACCGACTGTCCTTGACCTCATGGACTACAACCCGCAACACACCAGGAACATCTTTATGTCCAAGTTCATGCGGATCTACTTGGTATTCATGGCAGAGATACTTGAGTGGGTTGCATGTTTCCTTTCCAGTGGGCCACAGCATACAACTCCTGGTATTCCAAGGTGGTCTCCCATCCAAGTACTGACCAGGCCCAACACTGCATGGCTTCAGGGTGGTGTGACCTCTTGGTTCCCTGACTGGAATTAAACCCAGGTCGTAGTGGTGGAAGCACCAAATCCTAGCCACTGGAATATAAATATATATATATATATATATATATATATATATATATATATATATATATATATATATATATATATACACAGGGAGTGCAGAATTATTAGGCAAGTTGTATTTTTGAGGATTAATTTTATTATTGAACAACAACCATGTTCTCAATGAACCCAAAAAACTCATTAATATCAAAGCTGAATATTTTTGGAAGTAGTTTTTAGTTTGTTTTTAGTTTTAGCTATTTTAGGGGGATATCTGTGTGTGCAGGTGACTATTACTGTGCATAATTATTAGGCAACTTAACAAAAAACAAATATATACCCATTACAATTATTTATTTTTACCAGTGAAACCAATATAACATCTCAACATTCACAAATATACATTTCTGACATTCAAAAACTAAACAAAAACAAATCAGTTACCAATATAGCCACCTTTCTTTGCAAGGACACTCAAAAGCCTGCCATCCATGGATTCTGTCAGTGTTTTGATCTGTTCACCATCAAAATTGCGTGCAACAGCAACCACAGCCTCCCAGACACTGTTCAGAGAGGTGTACTGTTTTCCCTCCTTGTAAATCTCACATTTGATGATGGACCACAGGTTCTCAATGGGGTTCAGATCAGGTGAACAAGGAGGCCATGTCATTAGATTTTCTTCTTTTATACCCTTTCTTGCCAGCCACGCTGTGGAGTACTTGGACGCGTGTGATGGAGCATTGTCCTGCATGAAAATCATGTTTTTCTTGAAGGATGCAGACTTCTTCCTGTACCACTGCTTGAAGAAGGTGTCTTCCAGGAACTGGCAGTAGGACTGGGAGTTGAGCTTGACTCCATCCTCAACCTGAAAAGGCCCCACAAGCTCATCTTTGATGATACCAGCCCAAACCAGTACTCCACCTCCACCTTGCTGGCGTCTGAGTCGGACTGGAGCTCTCTGCCCTTTACCAATCCAGCCACGGGACCATCCATCTGGCCCATCAAGACTCACTCTCATTTCATCAGTCCATAAAACCTTAGAAAAATCAGTCGTGAGATATTTCTTGGCCCAGTCTTGACGTTTCAGCTTGTGTGTCTTGTTCAGTGGTGGTCGTCTTTCAGCCTTTCTTACCTTGGCCATGTCTCTGAGTATTGCACACCTTGTGCTTTTGGGCACTCCAGTGATGTTGCAGCTCTGAAATATGGCCAAACTGGTGGCAAGTGGCATCGTGGCAGCTGCACGCTTGACTTTTCTCAGTTCATCGGCAGTCATTTTGCGCCTTGGTTTTTCCACACGCTTCTTGCGACCCTGTTGACTATTTTGAATGAAACGCTTGATTGTTCGATGATCACGCTTCAGAAGCTTTGCAATTTTAAGAGTGCTGCATCCCTCTGCAAGATATCTCACTATTTTTGACTTTTCTGAGCCTGTCAAGTCCTTCTTTTGACCCATTTTGCCAAAGGAAAGGAAGTTGCCTAATAATTATGCACACCTGATATAGGGTGTTGATGTCATTAGACCACACCCCTTCTCATTACAGAGATGCACATCACCTAATATGCTTAATTGGTAGTAGGCTTTCGAGCCTATACAGCTTGGATAAAGAGGATGATGTTGTCAAAATACTCATTTGCCTAATAATTCTGCACTCCCTGTATATGTGTGTGTATATATATATATATATATATATATATATATATATATATATATATATATATAGTGATAGACACCCTCCACTGTACAGTAGTACAAGCAATGAATAGTACATTAGTGATTGTATTTAAATGTTTAAAAAATAAGTTAATAAACATATTTGAGCATGAAATACGTTTATTAACCTATTTTTTGGACATTCAAATAGAATCACACATATATATATATATATATATATATATATATATATATATATATATATATACACACACACCTACCTTTAGGAATTTGATATTCACTGTTCTACATTATAGTACAATAAAGTTTACATTTTTTTATTTCATAAAAAGCCCCTGTTGATGGGAAAATGCAACAGTGCATAATCCTTTTCAGAAAATGATATAATATATTTATCTAAAATAATCCCAGTCAATGTTTAATATTATGGTGTGAATCACATATATAGTTGTGAGCGTACAAGTTGTTGCTAACGCTTGCGTGCTCGCATAGCGAGCCCGAAGGCGCTCCTTGCCAGCAACTGCGACCCTTGCAAAATTTACGTTCAAACGCAAACAACCACACAAGCGCGACTACGCAAACAACACGAAACACCAACTTTGACCCTCGCAAACTTTATCTCACAACGCAAACAACATACGAGACACGTTACCGCACATTACGACCTCGCAACAATCGGACGCAACTCGTGAACATTACAAAATTCAAAACACAATAAATACACACAGCACATACATAAAAAGCTTACCTACAGCAAGAGGGAGCATCCAGGACCTCAAAAATGCAACTTACACCTTCATTTCACTCAAAATTAAAGAGTTTAGACACTAAACAATTCGCTAAGCGAGAGAAAAAATGGCCGCTGAACAAAACGAAAACGAGGCTACAGCACTCTAAACACGCAAAACACCACAAAAGACCTACGGATATTCCGCTAAGACGCATACCACACATTACCCGCCATTTTACGCCAATGCGGAAGTACACGACTACGCTAACTGCTTGGTCTCGCGCACGCACAGTATTACACTGCACACATTCATCACGCTTACACAGCAGCTCCACACCACTAATGCTGCAGCAACATCAAAACAGATTGCCAGCTCTTCAACACAATGCTTCAAAATAGGTAAAGTATATTCATTTACTAATGTATTAGATATTTCATTATTATACACCAAACAGCATTAGCTACCTTACAATTTCATTGGCGTCATTTTTTGACGTGCAATTTGCTAGTGAAAATATATTTATCTAACATGGATTAAAGCCCAAAGGACTGGCAATTATTCTTCAGTGCTGACAACGTGCTTGTAGCTACCAGTGTGGAAATTGACACATAAAAATAGAATAAAAATGGCTGTGGGCTATTTGGACAACTTACAAAATCCATTTTCTATAGGCAGGTACTGTACTTGCTTGATCAAGCTACATCAGCACAAGAACACCTTGCAAACAAAACTAATCTAAACTGGGAAAGTCCAAGCCATTGTAATGGTCTAATGTACAAGGAAGTGAACACTCTGATAACCATATGAGCATTTCAGTACAATACATAAATCTTGCCTAATGGTTACTCTCAAGTACACAAATTTCCAGAGGCTGAAGTTTAGAGCTTAAAACCATAATAATTTTGGCACCAATGTACTTGGTGAGAACAGTACGTGTGAGGGACAATGCTTGCTCATGAATTCTTTCTTTACAAAAAAAACAAGGAAAAAGCAAACACAATAAAAACTAACTCGCTAAAAATACTCCTGTTTATTAACTTTGTACATTGATATTAATTCTATCCATATCAGTGTGGAGTATATTATTTTTAAATAGTAAAAAACAACAAATACAACTTTACATATTATGGTTAGTAAAAAAGCTGACATTTTTGTAAGATAAATGTAAACAAAATGTTTTTTCCACTATTACACTTGATCGCTATGCATTTTTTGCAGTGTGTAGCCAGTTGCCTGTAGTCACCCATTTACTACACTGAATTGGTGGAAGGGTGTAGAGAAATGTGCACAATTTATTATACTGATCTTTACAAATTAAAGGTTACGTATGCTGGACACTTACAAGGACCCATTAACATCTGCAATATATTATACAGAAAAGGTGTCAATTTGTTCCTTAATTCAGGAATTATTTTTCAATACTATAACGAGAAATTACTGTATCTTCCTAACTTGAGAACTTCTAACATTTTGTTGAGTTGACAATGTAGGAGCCTTGTGCCAAATACTGCACAGACATGCCCAATAGAACCGCTTAATATTTCTTTATGAGCCAGTTCTTTGTATTTTAGTAGTTCAGGGAACTAAAAGACCATCTTGTACAAGTGGAATAAGAGTGCCGAGGTTGCACTGTGCTGAAGGCCCTTTAACCTGTGTGTATATTTTTCATATATATTGAGGGAACCTATATGCAATCACATTAACTCAGATTGTTTGGTTCCATTAAGATGTACCATAGAGAGGTAAGAGGTGCATGCACTTCTAGGAGCTACCTACCAAACGTTAAAAAGAGTGAATTAAGTTTTTCTTTTTAACTTCTATACGCACTGGTTGCCAAACCCCTCCTCAAGACCAACCAGACAGGTCATGATTTCTATACGCACTGGTTGCCAAACCCCTCCTCAAGACCCACAAGACAGGTCATGATTTCGGTTTGACAATGTGTGAGCATAGGCAAGGCAGTTAGAGACTCCGTAGTATGTTGAATACACATTTCTTCACCTGTGTTCACAATGTCAAATCTGGCCTGTCTGGTTGGACTTGAGGAAAGGTTTGGGAACCACTGGTCTATAGAATAAAAGGTTAGCTCAGATCATACTGGAGATTAATTCATTAAGATATCATTAAACAACTCGCTAGTAGGGATTTGTAATATTACCAATGTAGTTAATAACAACCAGATAATGGTTCAGGTTCCAATATGCTAGTACGAATAACTAGATATGGTACATTATTTGGCATTTCTAAACTTTTTTTATGGTCTTTGTGAACTTTTATATGCAATTGTTGTTCAGGGGGAGCCATTGCACTTGCTTCTTTAATAACTTAAGACAAAGTAGAGGGAGCCTGGAATACTAATTTTTTTGTTCAATTATATGTTCAATTATAAAGAAAAATAACAAAATTGGTGGAAAGATTATACCATAATGCCTAACTTATTCTGGTTCCTTCACCTGACTTAATTCTATTGAAAGTGCTTGCTCTAAGAACTGCCAGCTATTAAATATCTTTACTAAAAGGACATGGAAAGCTGTAAAGGCTTCCATAAATATGCTGGTAAAATAAAGGAAAAGGAAAGTGTCAGATGGGCAATGTAAATATTATATAAAGTCATCTGATTTAAAAATGTAATATAATATAAAATATAAAACGCTTATAAGCAAGTATTAAGAATCCAATATTTAATGAGACGACTTTCACACCAGCAAGGAGAAGTCAAACATCAGTTGTTTTAAGGTTTAATAATGGGTATTGTAAAAACTGGAGGACCAACAACCTTCCTGCCTACCTGACCAATTAAATATAAAAAAATAATTATGGGATTTAAATTTTATCTAAGTGGTATATCATCATTCTTTAAGCAAATTTTCCACATTTAGTGAAATATTTCAAATATCTTTAAAAAAAAAAGACTAAAGAACCTTTAATATTGTTTATGTACCCTGCCATAGATGATAAACAGGTTTTATGGTGAGAAAAAAGTAAATGGCTAATCTTTACAGCATTTGTTTAAAATATTTTTCAACCAACTACACCATATTTGATCTTTTGATCCGGATTAAAATGCGCACCAGTAAAGAGGTTAATTTCTGCCATTTATAAGCAGACGACCTTCAGTCTAATTGTTTCTAATTGCAAACAATGGAAATAACTAGGCTTTTGTGTGTTACATGGAACCGCGATTTCCTTTCAGAATGAGTGAAATGGTGAGTCTCAGCATAATGGCATCCTCATCACCACATTTCCTTGAATGCCCTATTACTACAAACTAGCCCGTGCCTGTAAGTGTCATGTGAACTCTGCCAACTCGCCGCACGGTACTTTACAGTTTGTTAGCATTAGAAGGGTTAATATCATCTTCGGCAACTATTTTTTTTTTCATTTCTCCTGATTTGCTCGAAAATGTGAACAATAGCAGCAGTTTTAGGACAACTCTGAGGTAAAGAAGCACGTTACCATGGTAACCATGCTTCAGGGAAATGCGCCAGAGTGCATCTGTCAGTTCATATCAATGAAAGGCACCATAGTTTTTAAATCATAATGACTCCAACCCTAAAGTCTTCCCATGGACATAATACATTTCCTACAGTTAACTTACCTATATGATACTATGTAGTCCACAGGTAATAACTCTTATTGTGACTAACATCTGCCATTTTAATACTGCGTATATCTAACGCTGAACACAAATCTCCAATTCACGCCCAGGCTGCAATAGAGCAATATCTCCGTACCGAAACTAGTTTTAATGTTTGCAAAGTATGAAACCGCACATAAAGAAAATAATCGCAGAACATCTTGGCGATTGATGGCACGATTCTATAAAAGATAAAGTCAAGCAAGACTTGTCACGGCAGGGACTCGTGTCTGTTAGTATAAATAGCTGGAAGTAAAGTACATTATGTTTTGTACTGTGTCTTGGGTAAACAGCTTATGGATCTGCCACCTCAATAAATGATCATCTTCGTGCAATTATGTATTTTTATTGATTAGGGTAGACATTATCAGTTAGCGAGATTATTCTCCCAAGATATTTTAAACTATTTTCAAGCAATTTCTTTATTAATATATTAAAAGAAAAACTGTTAAGGAAACATATTATTATTTTTGTATCTGTAGCCCAGAGGAAATGTAGAGAGGGATGGTGATATACATCTTCAAATAAGTTAATGGAAGTTTAGGAGAGTTTTAGCAAAATGATGAATAAGAGCACAAGAAGACTTAATTTTAAGATTGGGATTGAAAAAGTCACAGGTAATAAGAACAAAGGTTGTAACAGAGACAAATATATACCAGATTTTTTTGAATGTCCGATATATGAATAAACTTACTCTGATTAATATTTTTTAATTAATTTAGTAATTTAGTAATTAAAGCTAATGATCCAGAGAAGGAAAAAAATAACTGCTTCCGGGTAGCACGACTTTTGGGCGAAGGAACCCTGCGCTACATCATGCACGTGCCGAAATTGGCTGACAAATGCACTCACCCACGCGCTTTCACCCTCTATCCAGCTCTGTCACCCTCTAACTTTCCCCCTGTACCAGGTCTTTCTCCTGCTGTGCCCACCCTCTAACCCCAGGTCTCTCTCATTAAGGTATCTCTCCTCCAAGTACTCACCGGCCGCCGCTCTGGTGTGTACTTGGAGGAGAGAGACCTTAAAAAGAGAGAGACCTGGGGTTAGCGGGTGGGCACAGTGAGAGAGAGACTTGGGGTTAGAGAGTGGGCACAGTAGGAGAAAGACCTGGTACAAGGGGAAGGTTAGAGGGTTACAGAGATGGATAGAGGGTGAGAGACCTGGGGTTAGAGAGTGGGCACAGTATGCGAAAGTCCTGGTACAAGGGGAAAGTTAGAGGGTTACAGAGATGGATAGAGGGTGAGAGACCTGGGGTTAGAGAGTGGGCACAGTAGGAGAAAGACCTGGTACAAGGGGAAAGTTAGAGGGTTACAGAGATGGATAGAGGGTGAGAGACCTGGGGTTAGAGAGTGGGCACAGTAGGAGAAAGACCTGGTACAAGGGGAAGGTTAGAGGGTTACAGAGATGGATAGAGGGTGAGAGACCTGGGGTTAGAGAGTGGGCACAGTAGGAGAAAGACCTGGTACAAGGGGAAAGTTAGAGGGTTACAGAGATGGATAGAGGGTGAGAGACCTGGGGTTAGAGAGTGGGCACAGTAGGAGAAAGACCTGGTACAAGGGGAAAGTTAGAGGGTTACAGAGATGGATAGAGGGTGAGAGACCTGGGGTTAGAGGGTGGGCACAGCAGGAGAAAGATCTGGTACAGGGGGAAAGTTAGAAAGTTACAGAGATGGATAGAGGGTGAATATGCGCGTGGGTGTGCGCATAAAAATGATAATGATAATGATAAAAATGTCTTCTTCATCCTAATGTTAGAAATTAACTTAAGAAAATGTGAATGGTTATATATTCTTGGATCAAAGATATCAACTACTCAATACATTTATAGTAAGTAAATCGTATAATAACATCTCTTCTCTCCTCTTTGCCTTAACCACAACATTTGCTTTCTTCAATTACTTTTTTTTAATCTTTTGATAGATTATTACACAATAAAACTACAATCTCTCTGCTTTCCCCAGAGACTAAAGAAAGAAAGTGAATAGAGACCTAGATGAGCACTCAGAGAAAGAGGATAGATCCACAATATCACACAATGTCCACTATATCTTTACAAAATTTGATAATTTCCATTTCAGGATATTGTTGTTCTATATATTTATACGTTTTTAACATAATTTACATCCATAGGTTCCTAAATTAGATTTACGGTAGTTACAAAATGTCTCACAAGGTAACTAAATTAATATGCACTCAAAAAAAAAACATTCTACACATGGCTTACTACTACTGCATGTGGGTGACAATACTATTTAAGCTAAACTTTGCCTGAATTTTGGAAGCAAGTCTACAATTCTTGAAGCTCTTAATATTATCTACAAACGTTCTAGATCGTGCCTGCAAGATATTGCACTTCAATATGTATCTAATTATTGAAGCAGCTGCAAGCTCAAGTACTACACTTGAATATTGTGAACCTAGCAGCATCAGTTACATGTAGTGTTCCAGTTGGTCATTAATTCACAAAGAAAACACATTATAATTTAACCCTTGACAATCAGATTAAAATGTTTATAATTATTGCACTAAATTTGTCATAATTTGTCATTTGGATAATTTTACTAGTATAAGAAATGTTATGTTTTATTGTGTTACTGTTATGACCAAGCAGAATCATTAAAATATAATTTAAATTCCTAAAATAGTGTAACTTATAATTAGTGTAACAAAACAAGCCTTTACCAAGCTCCAAAACCAGTAAGAAAAGCTGTTTTAGGTATTTATTTGATTGCGGGAGATATGTTTGCAATAAATAGTAGACAACTGGCTTGACCTAAAACTAATGCAAAAGATTTTTCATTAGTTTTTTTGGAATTCAGTTACCACTGACTGAAATGCCACTATAAGGCTTTGACGATTGTGAAAGGATTACCAAAATAGATTTTGTATGCAAAATATCCCTTTAGTAATTAACTTGTTATTTTTGGTGGCACTTTCTGGAATGAAAGCCTTTTTCTATTAGCAGGAAAACTCTCTCGATAAATCAGATACATTTTTAAATATTCTTTTTAGGATAGGAGGTAAAAACTAAAATTTAAACAGTTGTGCAAAAGGAAGAAAATCAGGTGATTTGTCAACACTATTCCAAATATAATGCAATTATTACTAACCAATGTTGCTATTAATAAAAGTAAAGGTGGAGAAGTCATAAAACCACCTAAAGGAGGCCATATTAAATTGTACTTCTGGAGTAATGAACCAAAATGAATGCAGAAGTCTCCCGCTATGACCCTCAAAGGGATGCCCCCTATCTGGAAGGTGCAGCATATAGCATTGCCCCTAAAGCTTGCTAAAGAACCTGAAGCTGAATTCAGAGGCATAAGCAAGGTGGTCATTTGACGCATAATAAAATAAAAAAAAACTGTAACTTAAGATCCATATCTTTCTATGAGAGTAAGAATGCCAAGCTGGTGTTTTGTTATCTTTTTACAGATTGCTATTTTTGTAGCAGCCCAGATGACCATCTTGATTATGCTGTTGAATTCAGCTTCAGAGTCTTTAGCAAGTTCTTGGGACAATTGCATTTATAGTGACATAGGATGGTATATTGTGGGTAAAATGTAGGCTGTTTTTTTCCATACGCTTCTGTGAGAGTAAGAATGTGGAGCTGGAGTTTTATCTTGAGTAACATTTTTTTTTATTTTATAACGACCCAGATGACCACCTTGCTTATGCTGCTGAATTCAGGTTCAGGGTCTGAAGCAAGCTTTTAGAGCAAAGTTATAAGCTGTACCTTCCAGATAGGAGACGTCCCTTTGGGGTCAGAGCTGGAGATGCTTGCATTTATACAATTATTGTGTTTTGTTATTCCCTTAGTCCAATTTAATTTGGCCGCCTTTAGATGGGTTTGTGACTTCTGAAGACTTTGCTTTTATTCAGATCAACATAGTACAAATGTCCAATTTACGCTTGGAACTTTGGAAAAGTGTTGACATATCACCTGATTTTCTTCCACTTGCGCAATTCTTTTATTTTAAAATTTTTGACATACCAAGTAAAGAATGTTTTTAAATATATCCGTTCTTTTGACTATTGGGATATATTATTAATGGAACAAATTTAAATCCCAAACAAAGTTTTCCTTTCCACAGACAAACTAATGATTTTCATGCCTGCTTTTTAACAATTATGATGCTTGTGAACTATCGGATGTTATTATTATCGCTTATTATTAACTCACCAACATATTCTGTAGCGCTATACAGGGTTAAGTTCAGGTAAAGACACTTACAATATTAACAAGCTGCAAAGGATAGAGGGGCCTGTCCGAGCTTAGAATCAAGTGTCCATAGTGCTTCCCTGAAGCACCATGCATGATTGAAAACTTGCAAACTTACAATCTAAAGTATGTGCAGTAAAAACCATAACATCCTATATCTAGGCACTTCTGTACAGTTTTTTAGACATTTCTCATACTTTTCTTTGTAATACCAACTGCTAGTGGACAACCTAATAGGTCATACTGGAGCAGAAGAATAAAACTGGGGTCTTAATTTACAGAGATACTGTACTGTCGATAAACATAAATAATACAGAACAACAATATCCTCACTATATGCTTCACATTATATATTTTATGATGAGGCTTTGTGGAGGAATAGATTACTAGACTGGCTGTGACAGATTCTTTTTTGAAGGACGCCATACTTTGGCACATGCATGTGGAACTTTTGTGTGCCTTTAAGTCAACAAATTGCATTGTATTTATGCTTAGGAGCTTGGTCTAAGGAAAGTTACCACATAACATAGGTTCTACCCAGAAACATAGGGTAAGATCAAGGTAAAGAAAAGGATTTGGGAAGGAAAATATGCTAAAACTACCTACTAAGGACTGGTATTCTGAGGAGGTATATTTACCTGATGTCATTTTCTGATAATCTCCTGGGCAGATTCTCTGCATGTGCTTCCTTTTCCTTAGGTCTCTCCTCATCTTTCTCATCCTGTGGACTCTCTTCATCTATAGATCCCTTGCTTTCTTCCTTGGTGCAGTTTTCAGTTATTTTCTGCACTTCATCCTTTAACTTTTCACTTGTCCCTTCCTGCCTCACTTCTTCCTCTTCAGGAAAACAAATGTCCTTGTGATTCTCCCCTCCCTGCCCTCCCTCTCTTCTCTCCCTCCTCTCCTCTTTGTCCCTTGATCTTCTAACACATGCAAGAAGTAGTTAAATAAAGAAAAAAGGAAGGCATGCAAATAGAAAGAAAATTATAATTAGCAACAAAAAAATAAACATGCAGGAAAGAGGCAAACACGTGCATAAAGAAGTTTTGCAAATACATCCCTGATACATCTCCATACAAAGTGGTTTATTAAGCCAAATTGTAGCGGAAATAAAAATATTCTACTGATTACCTAAACATGCATGTAGCGATTCTGAAAATACCCTGACTAGAACTGGACTACTGGATCTCTTTCTTGTATAGTTTGCTTATTTGATGTTTAATTAATACAATAATAAAATATTATTTGCCCTGATTAATTTAGCACATTTAATACAATGCAAGTCTATATTAATGTAATGGTATTGGAAACCACTCTGCCTGCAAAAACTTTTGCACGTTTCTAATATAGATAGATAATTGACATTTAAGTCATTATAAAATCAAATTCAACGACTTACAAAAATAAATCAATATTAAACGTAATTTCAAACATCCTCTTCTAGCCCTCCAGAATCACTGCTCGTATCCATCTCTGGCTGCTAGACCGTGCGATTTCTTCAGATGCAAGAGTGTATCTGGAGTGTTTATTGACTGCCTCCACAGTCAACAAACTACTGGTTGCCATGGAAACCAGTTTAACGCAGCAAGTTTTCAGCAATCACACCCACCCACCAACTCACCCCTATCTAGAAACAATCATTTAACACTGCTTACCAACCAAAACTACTACCACTTATTAAAGGGACACTTCAGTACAATTTGGATCATAACAGTAAAGATCTCCTAAAAGCATGTTGAAATACTTTGATGTTTTTGAAATGTGTGCATTTTCACATCAAATAAATAAAATTTGTGTTTACATAAGTCACTGAAATGCCCTTAGCCAAAAGGCTCAGAATCTGTTATTAATCATGAAACTGCCAGTAGACAGGTCACACTTTGTTACGTAAACAGAATTAAAACGTTGTTAGCGGATATTAGTGTAATAAAAAAATAGATCATTTTAATATACAATGTTGCGCTTTCACACCACAAAGAGCTCTTACAGTGAGGTAAATGGTCCTTTAAAGAGGACGGAGACCAGCAGGTCAATGGGAGATGTTGAAAGCTAAGGTTTCAAAGTCATTTTAATATTGAATATTGCTTTTCTAAATCATTTCAACATAAAACTGACAATGTTTCAGATACTGAAATTTCTTTATAATTATACAACTTAAATGAGATGTAATATTTAAATACAGGTTTGAGAATCGAGATTGAGAAATTAGCAATTAATAAAAACTGAAAAAACAGAAACTTTATGTTTATAAAGATTAAATACCACTGCCTGGCAGCTCCATATAAATCTATAGGTACTCACTTCATTTTCACGTTCCCTCGCGGCCTTTCTGACTGGACAGACATGTAACTTGTGCTGCTGAATCGAGAGGCGCTGCTGGTTCTGGACACCGCAGACACATCACTCACATCGCTGTCTGATGACTTGTTGGAGACATTGTCTGAGCCCCTCTGTGGATCCCTTCCCGACCGATACTGCAAACACACAGAATACAGATCAGGGAATGATTGGGAGCTCACAACTCTGCTGCTCAGAGGCCTGTGAAATTGGAAAGGCCTTTCTAGATTTATCTTAATTGCATTAGGAATGCTGCACAGAAACTCAAAATAACGGCTGCTGCTGATTTAGAGGGAGTTATGTGCAATATAGGCCACTGGGTAACAAAACCTGTGGGGCAAATTCTGTATCATTTATCACCTGTCGTAACACTTAGAAAAAATATTTTCTTTTGTTCAATGTCTTGCTTGAAATCTTAATCATGTCTTCAAACACAATCTTGCTTCTTTAACAGTTGCTAAGTAAAAATTCTACTTATGAAAAGAATTGTCTAAAGTTAATAAACTATAATGACATTTTTAATGCTTTCACATAAAAAATATTTTAATACAATACATTCTTACTTGGCTTACATAGGGAAGGAGATTGAGGGAAAGCTGGACATGTAACATCCAGCTTATTTAGGAATATGGAAGATATATTTTAGATATAAAACAACAGAACAGAACTGGTGGAGGTTCTGATTCGCACCCTATTGCCTACCACTAATGTATTATTATTGTTTATTTGTAACGCGCCAACATAATCTGTAGCGCTAATATAGAATTGTCCCTTTTAAAACGGCAACATACAAAAATCTACTTTAAATCCAGACTTCTCAAGAAAAGATAATATTGCTATATTTATTATAGCAAGACATATTTTCCATTGTATACGCTCTTCTGTTTAATCATTTTAGTCGATGTCTGAGCAGAACAATCAAAAAATATAATAATAAATCACATTTTTTATAATTGTGTAATGGGGCTTTCATTATGTTAAATATAAAGTTTAAAGGGCCATGTCATGGTTTAACTCTACAGTGCCCCAAAAGGACATTTTGCACTCAATATAAAGTTGAAGAGCTGTTTACTTGTAAACATGCCAGTTAAGATGGAAACTTTAAGAAGCAAATTTGCTGAAGAAAATGGATTTCTCCAGTTAAAAAATAATTGAAAATACAAGTGAACAATTTAAGTTGTAGTTATTTAATAACATTTTGCTCATTATCAAGTGTTGTTATTTGAAAGACCTCACAAAATAAAAATGACCTCAGTGGTCCTTTAACTCTGTGTGCCATCGGCTTGTTGAACTGGCTGAGCTAGCTGAATCTAAGTCAACTCTGTTCTGTGTAGTGTATCAAAAGAGAATTGACTTTTTAGAACAGAGTTTATGTTCTAGAAATAACAGTTTACATAAGTATGGTGGGCTGCAGGGCTGCAAAGCAAAACGGTCAATATTGAGATAAAATATTGGGATATATTTATGAAGAGACATACAAAATGCAGTTGATTGGGGAATGGCAGGTTTAAGAAGGCATAAGTAGAGTAAAAATAAGAAGAGAAAAATATCCCCATTTCTTATATTTTCTATGAAACCTAACTTTAGCTTTTAACAAATTTTGATAAAATAAGATCCCTGGAAAACGTAGGAGGGGATATTTAACTATTTCATAAACATACCCATTAGATGAAATCTTTAAAAAACTGAGGACTTAAAGATTCTCCTCACAGAGAAAACAATTAATCATTTTACTACTGCCAACTTTCCATTACAAAAATCTAATAAAATATATTTTTAGGTGATAAAGACTATGGGCCTCATTCGAATTGGGGCCATGAAACGTCTGCGATTCCTTGCGACTGGGTTACGACCCCGCGTAGCGCTACATCTACGCTGGTATTCAATTGTGCGGTGTCGCAAGGAGGTCCCTCTTACAGCCGATCGCAAACCATGCTCCAAGCCCGTAATTCGAAATACATGCCTGTACAGGCTTGGAGGGTGAATGACCTCCAAGCCCGTGGGACTTAGATGATGGACAGAACAGGAAAATTGAACATGAAATAAATTCATTTTATTTGCCGATTTGAGAGTAGGGCGAATATTGTGCTATTAATTCTAAGACCAAATATCACTTTTAATAAAAGTACGGATCGATTTTAGCAATTTACGAGCTTGACGGAAGGGTGAACGTAGCATTTGAATAGCGAATTGGGATTTCTTGCGGCCGCGCAAGATCAAAGGCTTTGACGGAATTAAGTTGTGATTGAGTTAATCGCAAGGGATCGCATCGATGGCCGTAACCCACTTGGAGGCCACAAATTGAACAGCTAAGTAGCTTGCAGCCTCCCCTTGCGGCTACTTTTTTAAAAAACGTAGGCTTTGAATGAGGCCCCATGAATGGTCAAACTACAGAACATTTCTAAGGGGAAAATATATGAAGTGTTTAACCTCAGATTTACAGCAACTGTCATATTTCTTAGCAAGCTCCAAGATCTTAAACAAATAATATTAGATTCTCAAGAGCAATTTGTGTGCATTGAAAACATGTCAGATTAACTGAGCTTTATATAATTCAATTATATGCAAAGAAGTTTTGTTGGCATATAAATATATTTCATACTAAATGAAACTGAACAACTTGTACAGATAATCGTGTTTAGTTAGCTAATAACTAGGTGGCAAAATAACATTTAAATACATTTTACAAACATTAATTGTCTAGTGTATTACCATCTTTTTTTTTTAAAGGAAAATAACTTTCAAAGAAAGATATCAGCCATCAGTTTTTGTATATTTACAAATATATTGTTATTTATGGCTGTTTTTAATGTTGAATAGCAATTTAAATTGATTAAAAATGGCTTCTTTAAAGTTCCTTACACCAATTTTTATTTGAATCTTTTTCTGTAGTCCTAAGTAGCACTACGATACCTCATACAATATCATAGTATCTATGCTTTTCTGTATCATTTAGATGATTTGGTGGAAGTAGTGTTGATGAATCAGTCCGATTAAATACACAGGTTTTGTGATATTATCCCACATGAGGTAAATCACCATTCAATTAATCTCGAAGCCATAGCTAGTTATTTATTAAAGTCTCCTCAAATACAAAAACAGGAAAGAGAAAATACACAAACTTTATAAAAGGAAAATATTTAAATTAAAACCAATGGGGTTCCTTTGGTTGATGGGCCTAAAGTACTGCTTTGTACCCAGTTTGCCATAGGTTTCTAGCACAATGGCTTTGATAAACATACCCCTATACTTCCACAAATGAGATAACCTTTTTTTAACAATATCTTGATACAAGCCACTGTAAAATGTTTCATGTTTGGTTTACATAGAGAGATCAGACAAAGAGGTGTCTCAATCTTGTAGTAAATGTCTCATCGAATCACTGGATACAGTATAAAACTTGAAGTGTTTCTAGTCCAATGGTCTAATCCAACATTAGTCCTTGGGGCTGATCCAGGCATGACTTTAGGATGAAACTAGAGGCACTAGATAAAGCCCCAATTATAAAATACAGAGGTGACCATTAAAAATGCCTCATACCCAAAATGTGTAATCATTTATAGTGAAAATTTTAATACAGTGGTATTAAAAACAAAAACAGTCAAAAACAGATGTTGGACATAAAAAAAACTTGGAAAATAGAAAGCCCAAATCCATGAATCCAAATTCCAAAGGAGGAACCAATAATTAGTTGAAGCAACCTTGAAGACCCATTTGTTTAAGCCCAGTGATGGGTTTCAAAATAAAAAAAATAAAAGTTGGGAGCACAAAAAATATGAAACGTATCAGTTTTTAACTGTCACTTTTGTAAGTATATTTTATTTTAATAAGAACAACAAATGTGTTTGATACTTCACCATTGGTCTGTTTGCTGTCCCTCTTTTTGTTTTATTTTCCACCATTTTTAGGATAGCCTGTTTGATCAAAGCCTCAATTATTGTGATAAACTTTTGGAGACACATAACAGAAAAGCATCAGGGTGGGATCTGGACATAATCTAGGGAGCTCACTACAATCAAACATGTTTGACTTTGGGAATTATGGCTATAGCGTCCCATCTCTTAGTTGGTGGCGGAATCTTCCTACATAAGATTTAGATACTTTTTACAGCATTTCTCACCCTGCAACACAAGTAATAAAGTGAATAAGCTATGGCTGGAGTTGTGGTTATTTAATGTCTCAAAATATAATTTTTTATTGTCCTTTCATGGCCCCTTTGTGTCTTAACTTGGAATGAAATATCTCATACCTTCGGATGGAAATCTTTTTCTAGCCTAGAATCAGATCCCCCAACTGGTTTGTACTTGTTGATCTTCATTCTTATCTGGCGAGTTCGTTCTTCTACATCCATGGCACCTGTTAATCAGGAGATTAATATATGTAAATGGAGAACAATGTTACCATTTTCAACACAATATTTTAAAAGAACAATTTGGATGTGTCCTTGTACTATAATTAGACAATAATTTTTTGCATTTCAATTTAATATTTTTTTAAACAAATATTTGTTGAGAATTTTTACCCATACTATTTTTATTTAGAGCTTATTAATAAAAAAGTGTGACCCTTTCGTCCAGAGATGCCAAACGGAAATTATGTTGGTGACTGCATTCCTAAAGTATTTTCCATATGGAGTAAAAAGGCCACGATTTAGTGAATGTTGCGACCATCTCACTTAAATGAACTAAAAATGAAAGAGGCAGAAGGAAGCAATTCTGTGGCCTGTGGGTTGCATGAGGTCTCAGGCTGCAAATATGACATGCCTACCTTATTTATATGCATGTACAAATAATGCTATAGAACAACATGTAAGCTAAGAACCACAACCTCAGCGTTAGACACAACTTCTGTATATAATATATATATATATATATATATATATATATATATATTATAACATGCTAGAATATTAATAAATAACTGTTTAAACATGAATAGTTAATGATTATGCAATTTAATGCAGACATTCAGGGGTGGCCATTTTTCAAGGGAACAATGCATTTTTTTTTTTGCGACTAACTACCGTAATTTGCACTTTAAACTAATGCTTTCACTGCAATTGAAATACCAATAAATCCTTAGAGAGCTAGACAGGATTCACTAAAGAAGATAAAGGCTTACCAATGCATAATTGTTATGGAGTATTATTTATGAAGTAATATTCACTGTATTAACTAAGCCATATTCTCCACTGATTCACTACCCGTTCCTATTGGTTCATATTGTGAGTGTATGGCATCTGTGTACATACATAAAACAGTTCTAATGACCCCCTTGCTATTTTCACTAAGCATAAAAGAATTATACTAATAGCAAAGTGCCTATTCTTCTTGCTTCTGACCTGATAGAGAGAGGTGCAACTCTCCAAAGCTTGTCTCACTAACTAAAATGTTTGTCCAATAAAAAAAGGTATATACTGAAATATTTTGATTATTAGATTACTGGACACTCAAGACTACCTCAATCTTGCTAATTAATAAGTATTGTATTGTATTGTAATGGAAATCATGGAAGAGACTGTTGGTTTGCTAAACTTATAAACTTAGTCCTGATTTCAAATCTAATAAAAGCCAATAATTAACTTAATTATTCTTATACTATTTTGTAAAAGCTAATTTATGATTTAGTCAATACAGTGTACTTTACTACGGCAAGCTTCAGTTTCTCCGGTTAGTGAATTAAGCCCAGAGAAATCTTTAAGAAAAGAACATTTCTTAATTTTTTTGATGTCATAAAATATACATTTGAAGTTATTTTATTCACTTGCTTAGTTCTTGATAAATAATCCCCATTTATTAACCTTTAAAGCATTTATAATAAAACATATCCTGAAATAAAGTAAATGATGTTAAAACAAAAAAATATCTTATTACAATGAGTTTAGCTATTTAATTTGAATAGTAGCCTCCTCCCACCTCTCTTTGTTAGACTGTGGGCAAGCGCGTTGTTGGTTATATACATAACACATAGGCTAACAAACAGAGATGGATAAGGCTATGATTCACAGGAGCAAGGTAAAATAGAACAGCCTTATTTAAATTCGTAATCTCTCTATTGTATTAAAGTTTTTTTTTCTATTTCAATTAAAACCTACTTTCGACTTTTTATTATAAATGTTTTATGTCACAGTAAGTTTCCATTGATAAATGGCATGCCATAGTAAAAGCAATGGACACCAGAGACACTAACATATGATGTGTTATGAATGAGATCAGTGTGTTGTAACATCCCTTTGCCAAGCCAATGGGCAGCCTTAGCACCGAATGAATTATGCGGCAGACAATTATACAGCAAATTATGGAGCAGACGGCCGGAATAAAAACATCTCCATATTGTAACAATAGCCAAATGTTGTATTTACTCTATTTCACTTGGCTGCTTGGTAATAAAATTATTGATCAGAAAAAACAATTTATGGTACTACACTAAGAGGTTGGACCTACTTACCTCCATTTAATATCTAACTGTGTAAGCTATAAAGGTCCCATCAATTAGTAAATGTTAAATGAACTCATAATTTAAAGAAGGAAAAAATGGCACTCATATATACTTAAATCTCTGGAAGTATCTATCTATTTATCTAGACACCAAAGTTAGACAAACAATGTAAAATCAAGAATTGATTTAATCAATTAAAAATAAATTGCTATAAAATATATATATATATAAAATCAACAAATAAAAATTAAAACTTATTGTCCTCTATTGTGAATGTCACTATCAAATTAATCACAATCTAATAATCTAATAAATATGTGCCAGAAGAAAAAAATATTTTAAATACATGTTTAACCATAACTCTTATTTGAATTGTTGTGTATAAGTATAAGTATGACTTGTCAATAATCTTCTGTCCATACATAAGAAAGGTATACCAAAATCCAACCAATCGTATTTAAATTAATTATATGCATCAAATGTAATTCAAGTAGAACATTTTTATGTACTTTAGAATTAAACATCCATATTAACACATAGTGCAAAAATTAAATTTCAATCATATACATAAAAAATAATATTGTGAGAAAACTATATATGTATGTAGTAAACATATAAATGATAATCTGACCCTTGTCTAGTGTATTCTATAACTAACAAAAGAGTAAAAAACAGCAGTAAACAACAAATAACAAAAATGTTATTATATTGTATATATATATATATATATATATATATATATATATATATATATATATATACACATACATACATCCATACATATATATATACATACATATATATATATATACATATACACACAAACACACTACAAAAGATACTGATCAGTTAATTAGATTTTATTATAATTGGATAGCAAAGACAATCGATTGTTAAATTAATATTACAACACCTATTAGCAATATATACAGTGCCTTGCAAAAGTATACCCCCTTGACTTTTTACCTATTTTGTTACATTACAGCCTTAAGTTCAATTGTTTGTTAATTGGAATTTTATGTGATGGATCAGAACACAATAGTCTAAGTTGGTGAAGTGAAATGAGAAAAATATATACATAATTTTTTTTTTAGAAATAGAAAACTGAAAATTGGCATGTGCATATGTATTCACTCCCTTTGTTATAAAACCCATAAAAATCTCTGGTGCAACCAATTACCTTCAGAAGTCACATAATTAGTGAAATGAGGTCCACCTGTGTGCAATCTAAGGGCCTCATTCTATTATAGGCCGTAGGAGATGCGGGGCCGCAGGCTATTTGCCTATTCTATTCCCTTCCGGCCGGGGACTCCGGAGTAAAGCCTTTGATCTTAAACGGCCGTCAGAGTTTCGGCCGTAAGAAAATCCTGGTTGCTATTCAATTGCTCCGGGAACCCTCTCTGCAAGGCTAAAACCGAGACGCATCTTACTTGCAGCAAAAAGGTCCCGCAGGCACACAATTAAGCACATTTTAAAGCCGAAATAAAGCCATCCTGCACTCTGAGGAGACTATAAAGTGATTGTAGGTGTTAGCATTAATAGCACAACATTCCCCTACACTCAAATCCGTAAATATATATTTTTTCTAATTTATGTCACATATCCATGTAAAAAGTCCAGAGGGCTTGGAGCACCTCAGACCCGCCCACGCTGCGGCCGGAAAATAAACAGTTAATTAAATCTCGAATTTGGGCTGATGTGCAAGTTTGAGAGGGGGTTGCTATTAATCCTCATGTCCCCCATTATGATCCCTAGCATTTACAGAGCTTTACAGTGCCGTCTTGAATTTATTTTTGCATTTAAAGATTTCTGAGCTTACGGCGGATTGCAAGATATACGGCCGGCCGTAAGGGGAGATCCTTGCGGGCCGTATAATTGAATTTCAAGGTAACGGGAGCCCCGCAAGCAATCGCAGCTTTGCGGCCGATTTACGGCCGATAATAGAATGAGGGCCTAAGTGTCCCATGATCTGTCATTACATATACACACCTTTTTTGAAAGGCCCCAGAGGCTGCAGCACCTAAGCAA